>JAMZAV010001365.1:0-363955 GCA_024449915.1 Sweltsa coloradensis
AAAATGCTTTTAAAACCTAAGCTCATTTTGCAAACATATTAATTTTTCAAAACGGCGCTTACCTTGGAAATGTGTAAAAAGTTGAAAAACATAACTATAAGTGGCGAGGAGTGACGCAGCCTAGGCCTACCGTGCTGAGATGTTGTACTCACTGCAAGTACCTTACAATAACATAATTTAAAAATCCAAAATAGAATCATCACGTTTCTGGTGTTACCTATAGTAACAAAAAAACTTCAAACCGGCCTTTAACGTCACTATTTTTAAACGAAAGTCATGTTGCGTTGAAAGTCCTTTATATTTAAAATAGCGACGTTTGAGGTTTTGTAGGTTGAGTATTTTAGTGCAAAAGGTTGGTACTACGTAAAAGCAAGATGTTAATATCCAACATGGTAAACCAACAACAGTGAAATGTCCCGATTGTTTACGTGTTCAATTTCATCTGTGTTCATTTTTCCATATTCCCTCCTACGCGGGTTGGCATTGTAAAGTTTCAACTATAATTGAGGTAATTTGTTCAATTACCAGTGGATTTTTTGCTGGAAAGAAGGTTAGCCGGGGTTTGGGGGGGGGGGGGGGTTGCGCGAAGCGCCGTGGCGAGGTTAGTACACCACTTGGGCATACAGCCTTGCAGTGTGACACTAATGTTTTTCCTACTTTTTACACTTTTTTAAGGTAAGCGCCGTTTTGAAACGTTAATATGTCGACTAGTGATGCTTAGTAAAGTCTTTTTGAAGTTATTTTTCAAATTTGACAATAATACGGAATTGTTCATAATTACCAAACCCTTTTAGGCCGCATGCGCAGAAAGTGGATGAAAATAGAAAAAACAATCTTTCAGACACCCCTGGGGTGACAAAAGACACTATGATTTTAAAAAGTAGGCTTACAAGAATTTGTAGAATAGGACTAGGCTAGGCCTAGCCCTATCCCCTATGTCTATTCCACCGCCTGCTCGAATGGGATGGACCCAAATAGACTGCCTGTTTTGTGATTCATTTTCTCATGTTAAATAATTGACCAACAAAAAGACAGAGCTTTGTAAGAATTCCGCAAGAAAGCGCCAGCTACGGCGCCTTTTTGCGTCAAACAATTTGAAGTTGCAAAGAAGCTCCAACTAAAAACCTTTATCTAAGATCTCTGGTTGTAACTGTGTGTGTGTGTGTGTGACTGTGTGTCGGTAAACAAAACCTGTCATGTTTCTTCATAGACTCAACACAGCGTGCTAGTTACGGCGCAAAAATCTTCTTTCATCGACTGTGATTAGGACCAAAATGTTGGCTCACAAAACAGGCAGTCTTTTGGGTCCATCCCTTCGAGAAAGGCGGTGGCCCTTTTCTAATGCCATAGGCTACCAATACGTTCAACAACAAGATGACCTTACCTCCACACTTGATTCGTGAAGAATAGGCATTAAAATTAGGCCCTGAGCCTTTTCCTTGGCGGACCTACGACTACGACGGACTTAACCTAGCCTAGACTCAAACTAAGAGGAATCAAGGCCTCCGCCTACTAGGAAAATAATGTAGGCTTAAGGCCTACTACAGCCTTAAGTCCCACAATAGGCCTAGCCTTTTTCCTTTTTACAAAAATCTTGTGAACCAACAACAATGTAAACAAACCCAACAAATCTGTCGGGTTGCTGTCAAAGCCTACCGAATACCAAAACAACAAACCACGCCGGCTGCGGTCTGGCTGCGGTATAGATTTCGCAGTCCACCGCACATGTCAATTGCAGTCTGCACCACATCTAATGCGAAATAGAGCAGTACAACCAACGTCCTTTTTCCAAACACTCAAAATGTAGTAGAAGTAGGCATGAGCACTTGGCTATTTCCGTATTCAGTAATTTAAAATAACTAAATTAATCGAAGAATACAATAAAAACTTATAGCTTAAGAGCTTACACACTAATAAATCGTATTTTATTTTAAAATTGGCTGAATGCGCCTTTGCGGTTTTTATGGTGACTTTGGTGCCGACTGCGGGTGTTGGTGACACTGGTAGGCTGTGTGAAGACTGAAGAGGGAGACACATGTCGATTGTGGATAGATTATCAACACAGTTTCGTGAATTTTTAATGTTTTGGTTCAATCCTACCGTACCATAGTAGTTCATCCTACGTTTTATTTAGAGATTGGGATTCTCAATTTTACTTCGTGTTGTTTTGTGGAGTTTGACTTTGCCGGCTACCCTCTTTTAGTCCTCTTCTAAGCCCATCTAGGTTAGGTAGGACGCCCGAGGCCAAACCTAGGGCCTAGCTAGGCCGACGACCTAGAAGTCTGGTAGAGTTCAAGGTCTGAAGATGCAACGGCCCAAAGTTAGCGACACAGACGAGGACATATTAAAACAAGAAGTAGAGTACTACAGAATCAAGGAATCTGCCGTTGGCTCATCCTTCAAGCGCAAGTCCGAGAGTAAGAATGCTTCCTATTCGGGTAAGGTTTATTTAGTAGGGCCTTAGGCCTAGGCCTAGGCCTAGCCTACCTGTTAACTTGTTGCTTGCATTGTAGGCCTAGGTCTAGGCCCCTACCATCTTGTGTCTTGTTTTACGCACACATCGTTGTTTGTCATTGTTTCTACAAAGTGTCTACAGACACAAGTAGGCATCCGCAAAGGTTTCATGCCACGAGAGTCGTGTCTACCAGTAGCCTAGTTTGCTGGAAATTCCATAGACACGAGTAGGCCTATCTCGTTCAAAACTTGTGTACGAATTTCTTGTTCTGAGAACTAGAATGGGTAGGCACGACTTTCTAATTTCTATGTGGCAACAAGGCTGACCATGGCACAGCACGGGTGATTACAGCTTTGTCACAATGCGAATAAGTATAGGCCTAAGCCTATTATGGCATATCCCGGGCCCTAGGCATGTTTTTAATATTGCATTCTTGACCCCATGTGTAGGCTAATCTTTGTTGCCATTTAAAGACAAAACACAACTTTCTTGGTTGTTGTTGTTTGTTGTTTCTCTCCTCTACTATTGACGGTTAGTCGGTGGTAGATTAATCTTCCTTCCTTCCCTCATTATATTCATCCCTCTTAATCAATTATATCTTGCATCCTTCATCTTTTTAGTAGAGTCCCTTCTTATTATTATTTCTTGCCTTGCCTTATTTCTGTATTTGTGCTTTGTGCTTTGTGCCTTCAGCCTTGCTTCCTTTGTTCCTCTCATTTTCCTTCATCCCTCTCATGAATGAATGACTGATCTCTGAGAGTTTGATTGCATTCCTCTACAATCTCTTTTTATCCCTCTTTCTTTCTTCTTAATCTAGTCAGGGTGAACCATAGGCAGTGGCTTTAGAGCTTTTAGTGACTTTTTAAATCCTTTAATATCCTTCTTCTCCCACTACCCCCTCTGTCAGGCCATTCCACTCTACCACCGTTCTGGCCATGAACGCGTTCCTTCCCACATCAGTTGCCCAAGTCCCTCTGATATTTTCCCAAATTTTGATCCCCTCTTGCTAGTAATTAGGCTTTTTTAGGAGGCTATTCATTCTCCCCACCCTTCCGAGCTCTAGTCACCCTGAACATCTTCCCTAGTCTGTCATCTCTTCTTCTATCCTCCAGCTGCTCCCATCCTAGCTCACTTACCATACGCGTGACACTTTCGTATTCCTTACTAGGCCTACCTGTCATTTACTACTTCTCTTCCAAGTATTGCCCTTTCTAAGCACCCTTCTTGCAGCTCTTTTCTGAATTGCCTCTATCTCTTCTACTTCCCCTTCCCATACGGGTCCCCATATAGCTCCCGCGTACTCGACCACCGGCCTCAACCAGAGTTTTGTAAGCGTGTCCTTTTAATTCCCTACTTTGCCCTTTTAGTGTCCGCATAACAAATTAAGGCACCTAAAGCCCTTCTTGGATACCTCCTTGACGTGTTCCTCCCAGCTGAGCTTATACTGCAACCATAGGCTATTCCTAAGTATTTATTCTTTCCACCCTTTCCATTAGTTTCCCCATAGTGAGTACCCTTCCCCTAGGCCTTGGATTATCCTCCTTCTATTGAACCTTACCCATTTACATTTATCAATGTTAAGGCTCATTTCATTGCCCGTTACCCATTCCTCAAGAATCGTCAAGTCCCTTTTCAGATCTGTTACATCCCTAATATTCTTTATGATCCTGTATATTACACAGTCGTCTGCGAATAGTCTCACCTTGGCCCCCATCCTGTCTGCAATGTCATTTATATATATCGCAAACAGTAATGGTCCACAGTACACTTCCTTGAGGTACCCCTGATGTTACTTCCACCTCGTTTGATATTTCATCCCCTACCCTGACCCTTTGACTCTAGTGCGGCGGTCGAATCCGAAATTTCAGCTTTACCCATACAGGCGGTACTATTTCGCGAACCAAAATAAAATCGTCGGCTACTTCATTACCCACTAGAAAAATGACGTTGTGGTCTCGAAATGCGTGTACGTCATAGATTTACGACGCCATCTTGGATGCACGGCGTCGATCGCCACTTTGCGTTATAAATCATGTTGTAAATTCTGTAATTTTTGGATTTTTTTAAGAAAAATGAAATGTAGTGCGTTGTATTCCAAGACAGGGTCGTAAAATCATGTTAAAATTTATTTTGGATGGCAACAATAAGTCGGGTTTAAAAATCAACAATTGCGGGGAAATTAACATTTTCAGAATTACACTAAAATGTTCTATATTTTTTTACAGTTTAAACCCAAATAAACATTTTCTTAAGACACGGGGTAGATTTTAATTGCGGAATTCATTTGTGAACCCACGTCCGTATTTTTCATTTTGTTAAATGCAAATACTTTGGTTGCTTTGGAGGTAAACGTAAATGAAAAGCGTAGCGTGCGGCAAACTACAAAACTGGTCGAATCCTTATTGTTGGGATGCATTGTTAACAGATCCTGGCCAATAGAGACGTGGAATCTTGACCGGGTCAAGTTTTCTTTTCCTATCCTGTTAGTGTATACCTTGGGGATAAAAATAATCTTGGGTAGACATTTGTATTTTGGCAAAATATTTTTACGACGCCATCTTGTTTTAGGCATATGCATATAGTACAACGCTTTTGATTTTCATTTGTTTTCTACTATAATTATGACAGTTTTAACAAATCTGACGTGTTATTTGGATTTTCATAAAATTTCCTATTTATTGAAACAAATTTTGTCAGCCTGGGACTAAGAGATTATTTGTAGGAAATTATTTTTTATTAGTCCTTCAGCCAAGTACAATATTTAAGTGTGTTGATGACGGACGAATAAATGTTCACATATTCAAAAAATAATGTTATTGGAAATTATTTTTACATAGTTGTCTTAGGTTTGTCCCATGACACTAATGGTAGCCATTTTACAAGATGGCTGCCAAATATATGTCTATCTAAGTGCCCGTTAGTGCGCCCATCCGAGCCAAACGTGTGCTTACCATGCACTCATGCACATTATGCAGCAATCCGAGTTGGTGTGTTTTGGAGGTGTCACTCAGTCATCATGATTAGTGTTATGAACCCTAAAACACATAGCCCGAGGAAATGTAGGTACCTGATAACACAATGCCAAATTTGTTTGGGTACGATAATAAATCCTTTTTTTTTTATATGTGGAGAACAGCTGGTTACTACTTATTCGTCTTATTGTCTTATTCGTCAATTGGCCAGCAATTCTGCCCAAAACGAGTGAGCGATTTGGCTGTGTAGTGCACTTGAAAAAAATTGTTTTTAAAAATAGCTGAAAAGCTTGAAATAAAGGTTTTAATAATATAACTTTTTTCATGTACTATATAATAAACAAGTAACTATAGAAACTTGATAATAATCACCTACAATGCAAACAAAAAGCAAGGGGTTATGGTTGACGAGATAATTTTACATTACATTGCTTATTGGTATTAGGTACTTTAGCAATTAATACTACTTTTTTAAATAATAATTATTCTATTTTAACAAAAATAATTTGCAATGGAATTTGAAAAAGTAATAGATCCCATCGCATACAAAACCTTGTAAATAGAAAGCCAAACCTTACACACTCAAAATAAATGAGATCTAAAGAAGGCCCAAGCTCGTGAAACCCTTTCTACATTTTAGTATCTCAATTCATAAACGACACTGCCCGAAACACACCCTTAAAAACTTGGGCAAAATATAATTTGCAACTAGGAAGAGTCCTTCACGAGCCCATGCATGTATTCTCATGATTGTAAGAACTCACATTATTTGTACAACGCTTTAGAGAAATTTGAAATTACATGTTATGCGAATTCTAAATCACAAAACACTCACATTTCATCGCATCAGAACTTATTTTTTCTGTAGAACTTTTTTCACTTTTTTAGTTAGATGTTTAAATTTTACTTTTTTGGTGCTTTTTTGTTCTATATCCACTGCATTAATTGGTCAATCTTTGCGTGAAGCGCCCTAAAACTACTAATACTACTGGTCCATAATGAGCGAAGCGAAGACTTAAATTTTCACTGACCCCCAAAAAAATCTAGCTTGGGTGTTTTTTTTTTTTTTGTTGTTGTATTTTTTGTCTGTTTGTTTCGCTCTCTAACCGGGCAAACGGCATAAAACGATTTTGATGAAAATTAAAAGGGGACCTTCGAAATCTCTAAACTTAGACCTCCCACGTTTTTGGTACAATCGAAAAAAACATTTTTCATGATTATTGTACTTTTAACGATTTTTTTCTGATTTTTAGTGCATATTTTTCGTGACATTTTGGCCGATTCCCTAGCTACCAAACGGGTGGGGCTACAACGTTCATATTTCACATGGACATTAAGGTAATGGTGTGTATTGCTTTTTGAAAAAAAAAGTTGAAAAAGTTAGCCAAAAATTCATAGAATAAAGGTTTTAATATGAGTTTTTAAAGGTTTATAATAACAACTAACAAGAAAAAATAGAAACTTGACAACAATCACCTACAATGCAGGCAAAAAGAACTTGCAAGGGAAGTAATCCACGCAAACTAAAATCTTATTATAAAAGCTCATCCATCAACGCGACTAAAAAAAGCGTTCGCGAAACGGCCTAGTTACCATCCATTGCTACAGTAAACGAGAGACAGGTTGGTTCAATAGACCAGCCTTTCCTGTCAGTGTTTGTTTGTTCGATGTCTCTTCTTTGCATGAAACTATGCAGGATATTAAACAAACAAACATTTATTGGAATGATGAGATGGTATATTTAACATATTTTTTACCCCTATAAAAAGTTTTAAAAAGGTCTATTGAACAAGCCTATTCTTAGGCAATTTAAGCCATTTTCCCCAATTACTTTCACATTTTAATGGATAAGGGAAACTTTTTGCAAACGCTTTTTTTTTAGTCGCGTTGTGGAGGAGCTTTTTTAAAAAGTTTTAATTTGCGTGGGATCACTTTTCCCTTTGCAAGTTCTTTTTGGAAAGCATTGTAGGTGATTGTTGTCAAGTTTCTATTGTTTCTTGTTAATTGTTATTATAAACCTTTAAAAACTCATATTAATATTAAAACCTTTATTCTATGGATTCTGTAAACTTTTTATCTATTTTCTTTCAAAAAGCAAAACTCACCATTACCTTAATGTCCATACAAAATATGAACGTTTTAGCCCTACCTGTTTGTAGGAATCGGCTCAAATGTTACAAAAATATCGCACTTAAAATCGAAAAAAATCGTAAAGTTTCGATATTCATGAGAAATATTTCTTCGATTGTACCCAAAAACTTTTGGGAGGGCTAAGTTCGAGATTTTGATGGTCCCCTCCAATTTTCATCAAGATCGTATATGCCGTTTGCCCGGTAGAAAAAAAAACAAAAAAACAAACAACAATAAAAACATTGGAGCTAAATATTTTTTAGGGTCAGTGAAATTGAAGTCTTCGTTTCGCTCATCCAAAAAAGTCAGTATTTTGTGTATTTTAGAATTCGCATATTTCATTTTTAACTATCTCCGGAGCGTTGTACAAATTAATGTGAGTAATTACGATCGAGCAGAATGCATGAATACGAATACACATTGGGGGATGCAATTGGATTGTTTAAAATAAGGCAATCTCAAATTTACACAGTGGGACCAATGCAGGTATAAAGGTAAATTACGTTCTTACCCCAAATACCTTTCCTCTGCTCATAAGGTACCAGTTGGCATAACCAATTTAGTAATTTCGTGAATATTCATTCGTGCAAAGTATACATTACATCTCAATGCAAGTAAAATATTTACAAATTAGTTGGTTTTAAATTTGAAAGCTATTCAAAAACGTTTGTCCTATCATGCACATAAAAAAAGAAGCATTGTACATTACAAAATCTAAAACCCAAAAATTTAATTTTGCCAAATGGCTTCCACAGCGCCAATTTCGTATGCCAGAGTCGATAAAGAAGTTTCCCCGTTGGGGAGGTCCTCCAACTCCCTATACCGCCCTGGGGTTTAAAAAAAAAGTCGGTTTTTTTGGGGTTGGGAATCTAACGTTCCGCGCGACTCTGTGTGACATTGATGGAACTACTTCAATAAAAATACGTCACTTTTCTACTAGTAGTTAACAGTCGATGACGCAAATGGGAAACGTCAAAATATTAAATACGATCGAATGTTGGCGAATGTTTTGGGATTAATCAAACTCTCTTTATTAATGAGGATATTTCTGATGGGGTAGACCTAAGCTTAGGAGCTAGGCCGACATATGTATTGTTCAAGATTTCGATTTGAGTGCCTAGGGCGTACTTACGTCTAAAACTCTATGTGGCCTTGGGCCTAGGCTTTCACTTACGTCCGTTAGGCTTTAACAAGGCATATCTCAAATTATTTCGCACGAAAATGTCACTGACGCCTGCGCAACACTTTATAGTACAATAATAATCAAAAGTAAATCGTTTTAAAAGACTAGGCCCGGGTTAATATGATTGAAATAAAAATTTAAGTTTGACGTTTCGTCTGTTGTTTGTTGATTTCAGCGTCACTGCACATCGATAATCTACTGACCGTATTTAGCGTGCAGTGCTTTTATTAGTTTCACATTGGAGCCCGCTCTCAGCGCGCAGGAAAGTTAGATTCCGTTTTGACTTGGGAGTAAGGGGACCTCCCCAAAAGGGGGAAACTTCTTTACGACTCTGGTATGGCTACATAAAAAAACCCTGATTCTAATATCATGCCCCATGTGTGTATTAAATTTCAAGATCCCGTTAAAAGACTACGTTAAGAAAAATATATTTGGCGGTCATCTTCTAAAATGGTCGCCATTACTGTCACTGCGTTTTATTTGTAATGGTCGTAATGGAAATTCGTTTTTCCAATGATCGAATAAAACTATTATATGTTTACCCAATTTAACTTTCTATCATAAATGCCTATACATATATTTTGGTGGCCATCTTGTAAAATGGCTACCATTAGTGTCATGGGACAAACCTAAGACAACTCTATGAACAAATAATTTTCCAATAAACATTATTTATGAATATGTGAACATTTATTCGTCCGTCATCAAACACACTTAAATATTGTACTTGGCTGAAGGGACTAATAAAATGTAATTTCCTACAAATAATTTTCATAATAGTCCCAGGCTGACAAAATTTGTTTCAATAAATAGGAAATTTTATGAAAATCCAAATAACACGTCAGATTTGTTAAAACTGTCATAATTATAATAGAAAACAAATGAAAATCAAAAGCGTGTACTATATGCATATGCCTAAAACAAGATGGCGTCGTAAAAATATTTTGCCCAAAATTACAAATGTCTACCCAAGATTATTTTTATCCTTAAGGTAAACACTAACAGGATAGGATGAGAAACTTGACCAGTCAAGATTCCACGTCTCTATTGGCCAGGATCTGTATAACAATGCATCCAACAATAAGGATTCGACCAGTTTTGTAGTTTGCCGCACGCTACGCTTTTCATCACGTTTACCACCAAAGCGACCAAAGTATTTGCATTTAAGCAAAATAAAAAATACGGACGTGTTCACAAATAAATTCCGCAATTAAAATCTATCCCCGTGTCTTAACAAAATGTTGATGATTTAACTGTAAAAAATATAGAACATTTTAGTGTAATTCTGAAAATGTTAATTTTCCCCGCAATTGTTGATTTTTCACCTTGACTTATTGTTGCCATCCAAAATAAATTTTAACATGATGTACGCCCATGTCTTGTGAATACAACGCACTACATTCATTTTTCTAAACCAAAAATTACAGAATTTACAACATGATTTATAACGCAAAGTGCGATCGACGCCGCGCATCCAAGATGGCGTCGTAAATCTATGACGTACACGCATTTCGAGACCACAACGTCATTTTTCTAGTGGGTAATGAGTAGCCAACGATTTTTTTTTGGTTTCGCGAAATAGTACCGCCTGTATGGGTCAAGCTGAAATATGCGTCTTTTTAGCCTTCGACCGCCGCACTACTCCTATCCATTAGAAATTTCTTTACCCTGTAAAGTACCAGTCTCTTAAATCTAAAACTTTTGGGAAAAGTAATTAAGATCCAGTAGGCAGTTTACTTCTTAAAATGTATAAAATGATTCTAGTAGGCAGTGACTTCTTAAAATGTATAAAAGGTTTTTAAGTAGGCAGTGATTGAGTAGTTTGTTTACATTTATAACCAAGTTTCAGAAGGCTGTATTTTTCACTTATGGTAAAATAATTATATTATTTAAAGTTTTAATAATGTTCTGATAATGATTATTAAAGGTAAATACAGCAAATTTAAATTTATAAAAAATAAGTAAATTTTAAAAAGTCACGGATGTTACATTTCACTCGTTTTACAGCCACTCCGGCTTGTCACGGATGTTACATTTCACTCTTTATAGAGCTAAAAATCTTAATTAACTAATTAATTGTAATGTTTTATACTGAAACAATTGTGTTTACTACACACTACCTACCATAAGGTGAAAAAGATTTTTAAATGAATTGTAATTTTTAGATATATTGAGTGAAATGTGGTGTCACGGATGTTACATTGTTTGGGAAGTGGATCCCGGATCATCATCAAAAGATAGAAAATTCAGGTCCCTGGCCCAGACAGCTACATTTCCATATACATAGAGCTTATCCATGAAAGATGAACCCTTATAATCACCCATTCATTGTTTTAAAAATAAATGACATTAATTGTTATGATTTTTTGTGTGCGTCACGGATGTTACAATGGTTTTTGTCACGGATGTTACACACACTTTGCCGTGCCAGTTTCTAACCATTTTCAATTTATATTATTATGTTATTCTTAGTTACAAATTCAAGCACTCCTTATCTATAGTATCTAAAATTTTTGGGTTCAATGTAAAATAAAATAAATGCGATGGTAAGGAATTGCTGAGGCTGGTGCGGAGACAAGTTTAGACGCTAGCATTCTGGTTTTTCTTGGTAAACGGTTTATAACACTGTTATCAAATTTCACACTATTGCCATTGGTAATAAAGAATAAATCTATGCTATCAATTATTTTGAATTAAAATTTAGTGAAATCACCGAAATTTACTCCATTTTGGTCATTTATTCCAAGTAGGCCTAAACAGATTTTTTTAACTCAAATATGCATACTGGATATCAATGTTTAAATCAATGTGAACGCATAGGCTAGGTTAACTTGTTTTTATCTTAAGAAACGGTTTGGTGGGAATTTCCAGAATTGGAATCCTTGTTTTGGATTTCTTTTTTTTTTCACGTTTTGGACTTTGGCCTATGTCTGGCAATGGATTTTTAAGGCTTAATTATTGCAACCAATTGCGGATATAAATATAAATGTACTTTAATAACATCCATGCAAAATTTGGTAATGATATTACCAACCGTTCAGCAGAAATCATGAACACCTGAGTGCGCGCATTTGAGTTGGGCCAAGCTCGGCTCTTAACTCTTTAACGTATTTCCTTTGTTGTATAATATAATTATAGTTTTCCAATATGTTATGTTTTATAAATGTTTACATAAACTTAGAAAAGGTAGGGTAGTGTTGTTTTTATAATAATACAAACTTTTACAAACATGTAATAGGCTACAAATACTATCGAAGTTTGAAATAACAGTGACAAGGACCAAACATTTCCCGTATTAAAAATCTAGACAAGAAAAAGATTAGGCTACACATCAGCAATTTTATTTTTAAATAACCCCTTCAATCCAATTGATTGATCATATTTCAAGTGTGTAATCACATCACAATCTTTGAACAACATCCGCGACATGTAACATCCGTGACACGTAACATCCGTGACATGTAACATCCGTGACACTATTTCTCAGAAATGTTTAAAGCTATGAACACTTAAAACATATTAAAGGTTAGCCTCCAAGTACATTGTCAACATCACCAACTTGTAGCAAAATATAAGAACTATTATACACCAAAAAACAACTTATTTGCCTTTATTGTCACGGATGTTACATCACAAACATGATTACATATATTCATTAATAAATGGTGTGATATAATTACATAAAGACTTGAAATTCACAGTTTAGATTCTCCACACATAACCTTAACTTATGAACTGCTTAAAATGGAGGTACCAGCTTATTCTTTAGAATACCAGGCTGCCAACTTTTTGTAAAAAAATCACCTTCCACTTACACCAACAAAAGCTATAATTTCAATGGCAAATACAGACTAATAGTTATTTTACAAAAAAAAAAAATTTGGTTTCATAAAATTACATGCATCATCTTTCTAATGGTAAAAACATTTTTTTTAAATTTAATTTTTTTGATTTTTTGTACTTTTCCCCTTTTGAGCCGGAGTGGCTGTTTATGTGATGTGTAAAAAATATACAAAAATCTAGAACTTTGAAACAATGAATTTGACCAGGAACAGAATGGCCATCTTGGATGCTACTTGAATCGAGTTAGGTCAAGGAGTTTTTGCTCTAGTAAAAAAAGCAGAAGTGATTCATTTTAAAACTAATTTCAATTATAAGTTTATGTGTCTGCAACTTGGCACCTATAAATATACTTTTAAGAAGATTTCAAGAGAAGAGAAGTAAGAAGATTAGAAGTATAAGGACTCACAAGAGAAGACTACAGAGGGGTGAAAAATCATACTCAAACACAACAGCCAAAGAAGGGCGTATGATATAAACTTTTAATGTCCAATGTGGTCGTTATCAAGCAGATCAATTTCACTAAATAATTGCTGTAGTATTATTACTTGGTTTAACAATAAATGTCTAATTATGTGTTAATTTGTATGCCAAGTGTGTTGCTCATTGACTGTGTAGGCTAGCCGAGGTGGATGAGTTTTAATATATGGTAGCCTTGTACAGGGTAGCACGGTGTAACGTTACAACCCATCGGTTAACCCAGTTGTCATCAATTACACCCTCCAGCTTCCTTATAAGTTTGTCGTGCGGAACCTTGTCAAAAGCCTTTTCAAAGTCTATGAAAACCGCATCCACAATTTCCCCTTTATCCAGTGCACTACCCAGGTCGTTTACTAGTCCTAAGAGCTGCGTCTCGCAGGAGTAGCCCTTTCTAAATCCGTGTTGGCTTTCTTTAAGCCACTTTTTCCCTCTTATGATCTCCTTTATGTAATCTCCCACGACTCTTTCCATTATCTTTGATCCCACTGATGTTAGGGATATCGGCCTATAGTTCCCTAGTTTCCCCTTCTCCCCTCCTTTGTGCACTGGTATAACAACAGCTTCCCTCCAGCTCCCAGGAACTTCCCCTTGTTCCAGGGAGGCCTCTATGATGTCGCCCATATACAGCGCAGTTTCCCTCATTGCAAGTTGCATAAAATCCCCCGTGAGACCATCCTTCCAAGTTAAGCATTCTCACCTTATCCATTGCAAAGCCTAAAGGCGTGTTTCGAAATTCTGAACTAAAATCGCCAGTTGGCCCTATCAGAACACCAAAAATTGTATTGTTTAATGTTTACATCTCGAAGATCTGCTGAACCTTTAAGGTGGATTTATGACATTGCGTTGCACTGCGATGCGGTGCGTTGCGATTGATTTTGGACCAATCAGGCACCAGATATCGCAACACAGCTGGCGCCTGATTGGTCCAATACAATCTCAACGCATCGCAGCACAACGCAATGTCATGAATCCACCTTTAAAGGCCTATTCTGTTAAAATTCAACAGCTCCTCATATCACTTTTTTTAACAGCGTCTCTTCTCACTTAAAAGTGAGGTCTTTTGATTTTGCAATTCTGATAGAAATTTGAAATCAATCTTGTAGGCATAGGCCTATAATTTGAATAGTAGGCTACTGTATTCTAATTTTGAAATTTATTGGTCAATCAGGTGACTTTAGGCTAAGCCTACCTACTAATTGAAATCTAGGCGGGTCCTCTAGGGCTCATAATTTAGAAAAATGGGACATGCCCAGACTGCTGCTCAACCACTTTGTTGACATGCTCCAGGCATCTCAGGCATGGTATTTTTTATACCAGGTGTAGACCTACTTACTACATAACATTTATCATCTAGGTACGGTAACATAACATTTCTTAACGGTTACAAATGGGCCCTTTTGCCCGGTGGCAACCACTCACTCCCCTCAGACCTAACTACTGTTCTCCCCTCAAAACAATCTAAATTCCCTCAAAGACCCACTAGGCCTAGCTGTATCTGTACAACATCCCCAGACAAGTCATTCCATTACCTAACAGTCCTTTCCAAGAAACCATACCAACCCAGATCCGTTCTTACTACTTGACGCTGGAACTTCCATGAATGATCCCCCCTTCCCCTGTAAAGCCCCTCCTGTAGCTTATTACGGATGTCCCCCCCCACCCCCTACTTCCCTTAGCCACCCTGTAGCCTACATAGGCCTATTGCACAACATATTCTCCCTTCTTCTTCCCTCTAAATGACTCCCACCCCAACTCTCCTAACATTGCAGTGACACTGTCATACCCTCTCTACATTCCCCTTATCATCCTCCTCCCACCGCCACCGCCTAACCTTCCCCGTAACCCATCTTGCCGCCCTACGTTGAACCTTTTCTACCTCCAAAATCTCCCCCAGCTTATTCGGATCCCATGTCGCTGCCCCATACTCCAGGACAGGTCTAATCCAAGGAGGTTGTTTTAGATGGCTGGAGGGGCGGTGGCCTATGTTTACCTGGCTGCTGGACTGAAGCCAGTTTTGCGGCGCGCGGTGGAGCGGCGGCCATATTGGGACTGGACGGATTCCTATGCATGCATCTCTGCTACGTGTTTTCAATAGCAGCTAGCACTGCTGGCCTACTTTGGATAGGGAAATTAAGGATTTGTTCAGGAATAGGAATTTAAAATAAAGGATACATACTAACATTAATAATATTAGCACTGAAACAATGGCCATAATATTAATATTTAGTATTGATACAAAGTGCAATAACAACAAATAGACAATGCAGATTCTCAATTCATATTCAATCCAGTTAATGGACTTGTAGCTTTTAAAAAAATGGTAGCCCTATAACAAAAATTATTTATGAAAACATAATCACATGCCAATATCAAAATGATCAATGAAATGATGTAGTCCTATATAGGCACACATCTTAATTTAAAAACATGTTTATTTTAGTGGCAGTCGACATCGAAAATCTGACTCATCAGCGCACTGTGTTTTGGTACGCCCTACAGACTGTATTGGATGCAAACGAGCCCTTAGGAGAAATATTATTACCTTATTCATTGTCACCAAAAGTCAGGTCTAGTAAGGATTTGTTGTATCTAGTCTTGTCTATTCTCATCTAGATTAGTGTATTCTAGTCAAGTCAGGTCTAGTAAGAATAAGTTGTATTTAGTCTTTTCTTTCTCAAGATTCGTGTATTCTAGTCAAGCCAGCTCTAGTAAGAATAAGTTGTATTTATTCTTGTCTATTCTCATCTAGATTAGTGTAGGATTCTACTCAAGTCAGGTTTAGTAAGGATTTGTTGTATCTAGTCTTGTCTATTCTCATCTAGATTAGTGTATTCTAGTCAAGTCCTTCTGGTTTTTTATTCCACTTATTGTAACAACCGAACGCAGCACAACTAATCACCATATTCGCAGTTCCGTCCCTAAATCGTAACTAGCAACGCATGGAAAACCGGGCTTCGCGCATGCTGTCACCTGAAAGCGTCCAGTCCCAACATGGCGGCCACGCGGAGCGCGGCCGGCGGATTTGCTTCAACTTTCGTGCCGCACCCCCCCTCCAGCCATTTAATACAACCTCCTTGGTCTAATCACCACCTTATACGCCTGATCTTTAACTCCCTGGCAGGCCCCTCTTAGATTTCTCATAATGAATCCCAGAGCCCTATTCCCCTTCTTATCAACTTCTTTCACCTGATCCCCCTAACCCAAATCCTCTGCTTACATCACCCCCAAGTACTTATAAGTTCCTACTTTCTCCATAACAGCCCTATTACACAACACACAAGTACAACAGCCGTTCCTCTATTACCCCCAGATCTGCCTGCAACTACTAGTCCTAGGACTCAAGACAAGACCAACTAGGCTGAGTAAGCCTAGGACATACTTGATGTGGAATAAAAATAGCTAAGCAAAGGCTCCACTGGTCTCATATTATGGCTATTCTCTCTTTTTCAGAGGATGCTGCAGAATCCACCTCAAAGAAAAAGTCAAAGTCTGCATTTGCAAGGGAACGTTCAACCCGTTCCCGCCCCGAGGTCAGCGGAGCGGCGAGCTCAATATGTTCCCGGCCCGAGGTCAGCCGAGCGGCGAGCTCTTGTGTCCTGGGCGATATAGTCGAGAGGGTCTACTGTGACGATGTCGTGGAGGCGCCGACGCCAGAGAACGACGACGGATTTCCGCGGGCGACCAGGCGCGATGCATCTGCCTCGGTAAGACGAGTGTTAGGCCAAATCCATCTGCATTTTCTATTATGAACTTGTACATGATTTAGTCTGAAGGCCTTGATGTTTAATAATGGACAATAAAACTAATAGGGCTTCTATATAATAGGCCCTATAGGCCTATTGTGTTTAAAATTAAAACAAGTGTGTGTGTTTAACATACAAAGTAAAAATCACTATGTTTCTGTTTGTCCAGACCTATGTGAAGGGGAGAAGTATATTCTCTCAACAAGCTGAACGTCTCAAGGTCGGTCCCAGTACTACATGCCAGTCACGCCAAGCACCACCGGTGACACAAAGCGACAGCTTGAACACATTCGGTTAGTTTCTTCAGTAGTAGTAGGCCCTAGGTGTTTTATTACGGTACTATAGGCCTAATGAAATTTATTTTACAAGATACCCTACATAGGCCTATGCAAGATATTTAACAATATACGGTACTACATGAAATATGAGTGACACAATAACTCAAATTATAATTTTAAATTACGAGTCAAATTGTTAAAACATTTAATTACTTTTAAAAATCTCTTGAGCAGGCTGTTAACATTTGCTCTGAACTACATCATAGATCGTGAATTACACTCTATCCCATTAATACACTTTGCCACCACTTCGTCACCATGGAACACTAATAAGTAATAACTATCCACTAATCTTTCTCTTTCCCCCATCGTTCAGGTTTCCACTATGTTCAAGACGATTAGTTTCAACTTAAAGGTGAAAATAATTCTGCTAACCTAGATTGCCCTGTGATAGAGACATTATTTACAGTTTAGTTTATTATTGCAGGAAATAGAAGTTACGTCGTGTCTTGTCCCGAGTCGGCTGAGATTCACGAAGAGAACGCTCGGAAACTCGCTCAGATGTCTTCCGAAGAGATTCAAGCCGAACAGCAGCAGCTCCTGTCACAACTCGACCCAGATATTGTACAGTTTCTCAAAACACGTCGGCAAACTTTATCTTCTGTCACCGGTTAGTTAGTAGAAATTAGGCTCCGGCGAGATCGATTAAACGATGATTAATAGGGATGGTTGTTTTTCGCAATGAGCGATAAAACGAAAACTGTCATTTTCAAATTTTAGGTGCATTTTTTTGGTTTTCTCCATGTTACACCTTGTGTGGAGTTCAAATCAAATCGCGAAATAACACCATAAAATGGCAATGAAACGAATTATGGCTCAACTCGCAAAATAACACCACATTGTGCACTTCTTGCCAGGAATGTACCATTATTTACGATGTTTGATCAATTTTCGATAATGCAGCCCAATTCCCGTCAAAATGAACAAAAACAAGCGAAAATAAATTGCCGTTAATTCTATTGCTTGCTTCACGGCGTGAAAGAGTGTTTCATTCACATGCTTACAGCATGGTAAAAATGACATACAATGCCCAATTGAGAAAAAATTGATCTTATAAAATGTTAGTAGAAGTAGTAGTAATTACAGTTTTCAATTAAAAAAATAACGCCACAAAACACCATAATTTGTTTTTTTTTAAACAAAATTTTGAAAAAAATAACACCATTTTCAACCATCCCTAATGATTAATCATTGTCGCTTATGATTTCCGACTCAATATAATGGGATAGGGTAGGCCCCAACATTGAATAAATAGGCCAATATTAATTAACAAGGAAAACGACAGTGTCGTAAGACGAATGAGTAAGTGATGTGTTGAGTACCCTGTCCCCCACCTACATATGGCTGGATCAAGACAGCATGGGTCTTTCCTTCCTAGCCTATCATAGGCTAGAGTGGCGCATTGTGGCCTCACAGTTGACGCGTCCTTATTCGCCTCTAAAAGTTGCAGATATGCGCTCTGGCGGAGAAGCGCTCAACTGGAGGTTTGGGGGTAACTTCTACCGCGCGTATGCTTTTTCACACAGATTTGTATTACGATTGCATTAGTTTTGGGACTGTTGGCGATATAAATACATGCAACAGTCTACAATATTGATGTTTGCTATAATCAAGAATACTGTAATAGAGTAAAAAATGACGTCTCAATATATCTATTGATCTTGAAAACGTTTAATTTTGCAAGTCAATGAAGTGACAAAATGTTGAGGATTGGGCTTTCATCATTTGATTTTATTGACGAAATTGACGACATGTCATACTCATAATAATATGTATTTATGTATTTATTTTATTTATTTAACGTTTACTGTTCATTTAAAAATGATTTACAATGGCGATATTGTTCATGATATTTTACGTCAACACCTTTTACAGTCTCCTGGTATAAAAGTACAACATATACAAAGGCCCCGGGGATCCATGAAGAATTCAAGTCCTTATTTGGTGACCTTTGCGTAATAATATCGCCAGTGGTACACCATGATAATATTTGAAACTGAATACAATTTACGACCATGCATGTAGTAGGGTACTTAGGCAACCAAGCCCTACCACTCTCCACATGTTTTTAATTTAGAATATGTTGGGATTCAAAGGATATCAACTATGTAACATTTTCGTTAGAAATTAAGCAATCAAACTCCATAAGTAAATATAAACAATTGATCCAAGTATGGTTGTGGATCAATGCCGTAGAAATTAAGTGTAGCCATACCGTAATTTTAAAAAATATTATTCAAAACACTATTAAGACATGTGTCCTACCTAAACCATTGTATGATTTCATTATCTTCTTATTTCCCCCGCAATGTGTTGGCTTAACATTTTCAAATTTTCATACATAATACATAATTGTGTTACTGTCAGTTACATATTATTATTATTCATTATTGTATTATTACACATGACATTGCATGACATTTGGCCTATTACTAATTATTTTACCACACTATGTTTCAATTTACTATACTACTTAGTTTAGTTCCTACTTTCTCTTATTTCTAGTCTTCATCAATATAACACTGTATGTAAAAGACCCCAATTTGTGGGTAAGATATACACTCACTGCAGGTCAGTGCTAGAATATAATATTGAATTCAATGTATATAATCAATTATGTTACATGTATTACAAATCGTTCAGTAAGCCACCAAATGAAACAATGATACAAGATTTTGATGTGATTATTGGCAATTAATGTCTTTATGTGTGTGTGAGGGGGCAGGGTATAATTATTATACTACGTACCACATTTGTTTTGCTGATTACCACTCATGTGTAGCTTTATATGTTGTCAGTTGGAAAAAACATAGAATGTTGTGTTACGAGTGCAAAATGCAGGCACAAAAATCAACAAAAAACTATATCATCTGCATGACACACCAAACCCATTATATAACGAGAATCGCCAATTTAACCATTAGATGATAGTTTTTATTGATTTTGCCATAGATAAATACATAATACATATATTTAATTAGACTCAATTCTAACCTGTAACAGTCAGGTACCGTAGACTAAGATAGAATATAGATTAATTATTAAATAATTATAGTACAAAGTAGTAGAATAGGGGTAAGTGGGGTTAGTAGGAACATGGGGTAAGTAGGAACGACCCTTGTAAACTTTGTCAATATCAAATCAAAATTAATTTTTAAAAAACTACATGTATAAACTGACGTATGAGCTACATTGCTGATTGCTGAAAGTCAATTAAAATAAAAACTAGCATCCGAATCAGTTACCTGAATACAACCCAACAAAAAAATGACATCTAAACCAGCAATATAACATACATTTCTTCTTAAGCTTAATATCAGTAGCATATATTATTATTATTATAATTGTTGTCAGAGTCAGACATAAACATGTGTCGTTGTCGCTTTAAAAGACTGTTGATTTCCATACGCCAGCGCGTAGTAAACAGAGGCGAACCCCCATACCTTCAGCCATATTGCAAGAATCCGCACGACGGTGGCGCGATCTCTTATTACTTTTAGTGGCGAATACTAGGGTTGTCGTTTGATAATCGATAATAGAATTGATTGCCTGCCCAAAATTTGGTAATTAACTGCTCGCTCTGCAAAACTTTATAAAATATTCCACTCAAGACATTAATCACTTTATTCCATGAAAAATAAGTCCACTGGGAGATCTACAACACGCGGAAGGCGCGAAGTTCGAAGTGCAACGCATCGCCCCTGCCCTGCTGCAGTGTAGGTAGCAACTTGCATGGCGTGCGTGTGTTGCCAGGCAGCTGCACTCCCGGTCTGATTGCTCAACCTCTCCGCGTCACAGACGATATTGTAGTACATCGCTCAAGGCCAACAAGTACTATTTTATCAAAATGCATTCCTCCCCACTCCGCGCCAACTCGGTAGCGTTTTACTTAATTCCGTAGTGCTACAATAATTAGACGAGTGAGCAAAGCGAATTACCGTTTCAATAATCGATAATTTAAAAGTTTTGATGTGCATTCCTAATATTAACAGATACTATCATGTCCCTTCCCACAGTGATAAAACAGCCCGGCCAGTAAATATGTTAAAGTTACAAACCGTTGCACTTGTTTCAGCCACCAACCCCCCAGATGAGGGCTCTGCCAGTCTCCCAATGGAAGTTGATCCAGAGAGTGCAGCCCCTAGTCAGCGAGTCTCTAGGTAGGTTGTGACCTTGAAGTAACATAGGCCTAGTAGTAGGGCTGGGCTATGACATATCATTCAATTTTCGATATCACACGAAAAATTTCGATATGATATCAATATATCGAAATGTAATTGTTTGTAAAAAAAAAAAAAAAAAAAATTCTATTTTTTTTAGTGTTTTTTTTCGTAATTTTGGCCAAATAGGGTTGATAAGGTCTCATTCTAGACCTATTTACGATCTCACAATCGCGTTTTATGACCGGGCACCTCCAGCAAATGCACCAGCCAGGGTAATTTAATTTAGACTACCTACCCGGCACCTCCACCAAAATTTCGAAATTTAGCATTTTTTATGTAAATTTTGATATTTCAATATGAAATCAAATATTGATATCAAAATTTTTTCCAATTATCGATATCATATCGAAATATCGATTTTTTTGCCCAGCCCTACCTAGTAGTGGTGATGACCGAGTCCAAAAAGTTTGTACCGGTTCCTGCACTCCGGAATCGGTTCAAAACCGGTTCTTTAAAAAAAAAATAATAATAATGAATTTTGTTTACATAATTTTTTTATTTAAAAAAATATGAGTTACAATTTACAATCAGCGGGTCAAAAGTGCCCTTTAATATCATTCTTCAAAGTTCAAACAATGGGCGCGTCCTTGAACTCGCGTAGCCTATAGTGCGATCTGGAGTGGGATCACAATCTGTGAGAAAACAAGGTGCCGATATGTAGTTACGTACCAAAAAGAAATGCAATTTTAAATTTTAATTATCAATTAATGACAATTATTTATTACAAATTTTAAACAACACTTTGTAAAAAAAATTAAAAATAAATTGGAACCGGTGTGAAAATTTGGAATCGGTTTCCGGGTACCCGATGTCATTACTACCTAGTAGTAGCAGTAAGACTTCTCTGCAATAGAGAGCCAGCGGTTTAGCCGAGGTCGTTTAACCGGTTCCTACTCGAACACCGAAGTTAAGCAGAAACGGGCGTGGTCAGGGGTAGAGTGGGTGACCGCTCTGCCCTGAAACTCACGTATACCGCTGGTTAGAGCAGATGGAGGGTTCGAGAGCTCGACGTCTGCTCGGCAGTCAGGGTTAGTGGAGGAACCTATATGATTTGTCAAAGTTACACCGTCCTTTCGGATGGGACGTTAAGCCATTGGTCCCCTTGGTACTTTTCGAAAGGAGTAGGCTACGTGCCGGTACCGGGTTTCCCCTCCTCCCTTCTGTTCATACTTCATCTTCATCCATCACCACTCATCGTCTCGA
The DNA here is from genome assembly GCA_024449915.1 of Sweltsa coloradensis. Lineage (NCBI taxonomy): Eukaryota > Metazoa > Arthropoda > Insecta > Plecoptera > Chloroperlidae > Sweltsa > Sweltsa coloradensis. Next base: position 22,568 of record JAMZAV010001365.1, read on the forward strand.
ATAGCCAAAATGTAGGGATGCGCGAACGTTCGAAATTCGAACTTGAATTCGAACTTTTTTTTAAGTTTGAATTCGGTTCGAGTTCGAAAAAAGTTCAAAGTTCGAATAATTTTTTTTTTTTTTTTTTTTACTAATTTGTAGTGGTGTGCGGTCACATATTATTTGACAAGTCAAAAAATGGTTCTCAGTTTACAGGTGCAAATTTAAAAACAAAAAAATGGATGGTGGAGGTGCCGGTCCAGACTTATCACTATTTTATCTATTATGACTGTTTGATATACCTTAAAGTTGGGTTCGAGTTCGAGTTTGATACAGTTCGAAATTTTTGTTAGGCTCGAAGTTCGTTTTTTTTACTGGGAAAGTTCGAGTTCGAAGTAAAAATAGTGGGTTCGCACATCCCTACCAAAGTGCATTAATATGAGACGTTAAGCAATATCCAATCAACTCTGCAATGGAGCGGCCTGGTTGTGGGTAGGGCTATTGCCAGCCGAGGGGTTTCGATTTAAATCAAGAGCACTTTTACTTCATTTCACCAACCAACATAACAATTTTGACTATCTTTATGTAAAGTTTTCCAATATTTTTTTTTCTATTGTGTGCCAATAATTAGGCCTATTGTTGAATCGCTAGCTAACGTAACAAATTTTTAACACTGATTTTGATTTAAATTTTAAAAAAAATCTTATATTATTCAAATAAATTGTGATTTTATATTTTTTTTTAAATATAAATAAATAAATCACCCAGAACACAATCACACGTAGCTGGGAGGCTCTCCTACATGCGATGAATATTCCTTCCTTTGGGGGGTGGGGGTTTAGGCAAACTTTAAATAGCGCATCCTTTTACTATAATTCACTGCACATTATCAGAAAACACATTCACACCTTTTATGTAATTGAGGTAAGTTAGAATTAATTTGATGTGTGGAAAAGACCTCCTTGCTTTTTATTATCCAATACCAGAAACTTGTACATTGTTCTCGGCAGAGCGGCTGAGGGTGAAAGTGCTAAATCGTTTCCTATCGGGGGCACACTTTGGCGATCTTGCTACACTTCCTTTGCCACACACAGCACGTAGTGTTCCCAAGTGGTCACCCACTCAACTCCCGACCACACTTTTTTAACTTTGGTGATCGGGAACCGGTGTATTCAACATGGCAAGGCCGTTGGCTAGTTTAGTTTGGTTGGGTTAGAATAGAGATGTTATAGCATAGCCTGAAGGGCAGGGGGCAACAACACTTCAGCTGCTGCTGATGACCGCAACAACTTTAAAGTTGTATGTTACCAGCGGTTTAGCCGCGGTCGCTTAGCCGGTTCCCACTCGAACACCGAAGTTAAGGCAACCTTGGGCGTGGTCAGGGGAGAATGGGTGACCGCTGGCTGGAGAACATGAAGGGTTCGAGAGCTAGTTGCCAAATTGACAGCTTGCGAGTGGGATTGTCAAGGGTTGCCTTCCTAGCTGATTGGATGAGCGAAGCAAAGACTTCAATTTCACTGATCCCTCAAAAAATTTAGCTCCAATGTTTTTTTTCTGTCTGTTCGCACTCTACCGGGCAAACGGCATATGCGATCTTGATGAAAATTGGAGGGGATCTTCGAAATCTTTGAACTTAGACTTGCCACGTTTTTGGGTACAACCGAAGAAATATTTCTCATGAATATCATACTTTAACGATTTTTTTCGATTTTTAGTGCGATATTTTCGTGACATTTCGGCCGAATCTGACCAAACGGGTGGGGTTACAATGTTCATATTTTACATGGACATTAAGGTAATGGTGATGTATTGCTTTTTGAAAGAAAAAGTATAAAAAGTTAGCCAGAATCCATAAATAAAGGTTTTTATATGAGTTTTTTTATTTTTAGGCCCTATACTAACAATTAACAATAGAAACTTGACAACAATCTCCTACAATGTATTCAAAAAGCACTTTTAAATGAAAAGTGGTCCCATGCAAACTAAAAACTTTCAAAAAAGCTCATCCATCAACGCGACTAAAAAAAGCGTTCGCGAAGCGGCCTACTGTATTTATGCGAGTATAAGCCTCGGGTATATTTGAAATTGTCAAGTTCAAAAAGTGGGGTGCGGCCATTATGTGAAGCCATTTGTCAATAGTATTTATAGCCAACTCTTTAAAATCTGAGTGGTCAAAATAAGGGTGCGGCCATTACTCGAGGGCGGCCTATAATCGAGTAAATACGGTAGTTATTATATTAGGCCTATTATTAAGCGAGCGAAGCGAGCGTTTCCATTTGACTCTGCCGGAAAAAATTGTCACTGTTTTTTTTTTGTTTTTTTTTGTATGTTTCGCCATAACGTTCGAACGGAGGCTCGGATCGAGTTGAAATTTTGACCATCCGCAAGCTTTGTTCTCGATTGAATGCCATTAGTTTTGTGGCAAAATCGTTCAAAAAGTTAAAAAGTTACATTAAAGTTAATCGAAAGTTTTTTTTTTCAAACTAACCGGCGACAAAATCTGAGATAGCCAAATCATTTATAATGTCCGTCCGGTCACGAATATGTTAATTTTAGTTTGATCCGATAAGTAGTGTAGATGGAAATTACATTATAACAAAAGTAACGTTGCCATGGCAACGAAAAGACGCGCGAAGTTTCTAATGCACTGCCACCTAGAAGTAATCGAAATACTTTCGAGGAAGCAGTCTTATTATTTGTCACCAAAGAGTTTAAATATTTGTCCCAATGAGTCAAGGTCCTCTAGATGGCGGTAGATTTTATCCACAAAGTAAAGATTTACACACAGGTTTACCCAAATACCTTGCCAGTAATAAATATTTTTGGAAACATGGCCCCGTGGACTGCGCTGCGAACGTCGCAAATTTTAAAATTTAAAAAAAATGTGCATTGTGGGTCTAGCTATAGCACGTGCTCGCTTATCAACGCGTCCAACTGAGCGTTTCCTAGTTATCCTTGTAAGTTGACAAGTGACCTTGTTTCTCAGCCCCCCGCCCGCAGACAGTCCCAGCGTGAAGACGTTGCTGTTGCCGGGTGAGATGGAGGAGTTTGTTCACATGAACATACGCGAGGAAGAGAAGCTGCAGTGGACGTCAGATCTCCCGCCCCCCACTCCGCTGCCTCCCGGCGCCCCCTACGCTGCTCGCTTCGACTTCCAGGGTGAGACCACAAGCTCCCGGCTACGGGTTGAAATACTGTGGCCCGCAGAAATAGATTCTGTGATACTAATAAACCTTTTCAGGAGTGTTTTTTTTTTTTTACATTTTGTTGCAGATTATTTAACTTGGGGCCTATAAAACTAGGAATGTGCATTTAAGTTCTGAGGATGACTTCATTGATGGAGAGTTCAATATTCAAGTTAAAAAAAAAAAAAATGTTTGGAAAATTTTAAAATTAAAAAAATGCAAAGTGCGCGGACGTAATATTACGGCCATAATCCAGAAAAGGTTAAAAGTAGGGTTGCCGTTTGATATGAATTTGAATATCGATCTATACAATCATCTACAGTGAAACCTTCATAAAACGTTTCCCAACGTAACGTTTCTCCCGAATTACCACCCTTTTTATTAATTCCCGGCAAAAATTCCTGTTTCAATATTAATTAATACTTGGTTTAACGTTTCCCATAATGACGAATTTACCGTAACAACACCTTATAATCCCTTCCCAATATAATTCACGTTACAACGTTTTAACACGTAAATTTGCATACGTTTTGGAATGCAAGGAAGTATTTTTGCTGCGCCACGGATATCGTCACTGGCCTTACTGCTCGTAGCTCCCAACTCGTCAAACAAAATGTGGTCTTTGATGCCGCTCGGCACCAGACACGGGACACTCGGGCGGTTGGCCACCTACTTAGCTTCTGGTTGTGTTGCCGGTTGTGCGTCAGTCTTCATTCGTAGCAAAAACGTCGATACACTGCTCGATTAAACACTTCTCAAGTGATAGATCGCTACTGTATTTAACATCGATTTATTCCGAAAATAATTGAGTGACGAAGTTTCCGTAGCGTAGAAAAAATGTCTTTTATTTTATGTGTCATTTATATTTTTATTTAGTCTAAAGTTGAGATCCGCGTCGTAATTAGTGAGTGATGTGTTTCCGTAGTGCAGTGTCATTTATTTTATTAGTCTCAAGTTGTAATCCGTGACGTGTAATTAATCGTTTCAACAACGTAACAGCTATTAACGTGTTTCCTAGACACCTGACATGACCTTGTAGATGTGTCTTCTCTCTCTCTCTCTCTCTCTCTCTCTCTCTCTCTCTCTCTCTCTCTCTCGGAAGGCAGCAGCTGGCACATTATGACATGTGCTTGCAGTAGGACTCCTCGAGGCAGGGGCGAGCGGGAGAAGGGGGAGTGCACCGTGCAGGATGTGCAATGAACGGGCTGGGCGGCCAAGCATTGACAGCACTGGCAGATGTGCAATAAAGATGCGCAGTATACACCGAGAGCAAGCAATTCTAAAATTGACCGCGAACATAAAGTGCTATTTTACTAATGTTATTTTCGGAATAGAGCTTCACGTTATGTTCAGGCTAATTGATAATTCAGATTTGAATACACTGAGCTACAAAGTCAGTGTGTTGAGTAACGTTTTGGCTCCAAATCTTCCAGATAGGATCTACGATGTACGATGTAGACCTAATTAGGTAGGCCTATGATTTTTTGTTCCTATGTGTATGAAATGTACAGCGGCGGATACAATAAATATTATGTTCCAGCCTACTAATGTGCTCTTAAATGATAGCAAGAAATTTCCTTGTAATGTTATCTTGAAAAGTAGAACACTGCCAAAAGATACGATCGACCTACCACACAAGATAAATACTTCATGTTCAGAAAAGGCTGGATAAATGAAGTGTTGTTGATTAGCTGAAGATGTCACGGAGTCTTGAAAACATGGTAAAAACAATCAAAAACTGCACGGGACCATGACGTTCTGTGTGAGGTAAACTAATTTTGGATTTTGATTCGCAAATCTTTTTGCTTGGGATTCGAGATTCGGATTCGAAATTAAAAATTGTGTTCGCACACCCGTACTTTCAGCCACTACCCACCACAACCGAATCGATTACCGTCGAAAATGTACGAATCCAATTCGGTCAGAGTTATAGAATAGGGATCCAGGCCTGTTGAAGTAAATCGTCTTTTGAAAAGACGCGTTTAATACGTATAGCTTGGGATGTATTGTTGAACTTGTTTGTCATACACATGAATGAACATTGTGTGCTATCTATATATATAAAACAAGACAATAAATGAAATAAACGTTTGTATTCCTAGGCATGCTCCTCCCGTACAGCGACGAGTCTGTTCCGGAGACCAGCGCGCTGCATCACCACGGCGATGAGCCAGACCGCGCTGGCTATACGCTACAAGAGCTGTCTGTGCTGGGTAGAAGCAGCGTTTCCCGCAGGGAGAGGGTGTGGCGCTCATCACCATTGCCAACGTTTATCAGCAAGGTTAGCAGGGGTTTGTATTCCTAGGCATGCTCCTCCCGTACAGCGACGAGTCTGTCCCGGAGACCAGCACATGAGCCAGACCGCGCTGGCTATACGCTACAAGAGCTGTCTGTGCTGGGTAGAAGCAGCGTCCTGCAGCAGAGGGTGGTGGCGCTCATCACCATTGCCAACGTCATCAGCAAGGTTAGCAGGGGTTTGTATTCCTAGGCATCTCCTCCCGTACAGCGACGAGTTCTGTCCCGGAGACCACCACATGAGCCAGACCGCGCTGGCTATACGCTACAAGAGCTGTCTGTGCTGGGGAGAAGCAGCGTCCTGAGCAGAGGGTGGTGGCGCTCATCACCCTTGCCAACGTCACAGCAGGTTAGCAGGGGTTTGTATTCCTAGGCATGCTCCTCCCGTACAGCGACGAGTCTGTCCCGGAGACCACCACATGAGCCAGACCGCGCTGGCTATACGCTACAAGAGCTGTCCCGTGCTGGGTTAGAAGCAGCGTCCTGCAGCAAGGGTTTGGGGGCGCTCATCACCATTTTCCCAAAGTCATCAGCAAGGTTAGCAGGGGTTTGTATTCCTAGGCATGCTCTCCCGTTACAGCGACGAGTCTGTCCCGGAGACCACCACAATGAGCCAGACCGCGCTGGCCCATACCCTACAAGAGCTGTCTGTGCTGGGGAGAAGCAGCGTCCTGCAGCAGAGGGTGGTGGCGCTCATCACCATTGCAACGTCATCAGCAAGGTTAGCAGGGGTTTGTATTCCTAGGCATGCTCCTCCCGTTACAGCGACGAGTCTGTCCCGGAGACCACCACAGGAGCCAGACCGCGCCGGCTATACGCTACAAGAGCTGTCTGTGCTGGGTAGAAGCAGCGTCCTGCAGCAGAGGGTGGTGGCGCTCATCACCATTGCCAACGCATCAGCAAGGTTTTGCAGGGTTTGTATTCCTAGGCATGCTCCTCCCGTACAGCGACGAGTCTGTTAGACCACCACCCGAGCCAGACCGCGCTGGCTATACGCCCACAAGAGTTGTCTGTGCTGGTTTAAAACAGCGTCCTGCAGCAGAGGGTGGGGGGCGCTCATCACCATTTGCCAACGTCATCAGCAAGGTTAGCAGGGGTTTGTATTCCTAGGCTCGCTCCTCCCGTACAGCGACGAGTCTGTCCCGGAGACCACCACATGAGCCAGACCGCGCTGGCTATACGCTTTCAAGAGCTGTCTGTGCTGGGTAGAAGCAGCGTCCTGCAGCAGAGGGTGGTGGCGCTCATCCACCATTGCCAACGTCATCAGCAAGGTTAGCAGGGGTTTTTTATTCTAGGCATGCTCCTCCGTACAGCGACGAGTCTGTCCCGGAGACCACCACATGAGCCAGACCGTGCTGGCTATACACTACAAGAGCTGTCTGTGCTGGGTAAAGCAGCGTCCTGCAGCAGAGGGTGGTGGCGCTCATCACCTTGCCAACGTCATCAGCAAGGTTAGCAGGGTTTGTATTCCTAGGGATGCTCCTCCCGTTTCACGACGAGTCGTCCCGGAGACCACCACATGAGCCAGACCGCGCTGGCTATACGCTACAAGAGCTGTCTGTGCTGGGTAGAAGCAGCGTCCTGCAAACAGGGGTGGTGGCGCTCATCACCATTGCCAACGTCATCAGCAAGGTTAGCGGGGTTTGTATTCCTAGGCATGCTCTCCCGTACAGCACGAGTCTGTCCCGGAGACCACCACAGAGCCAGACCGCGCTGGGTATACGCTACAAGAGCTGTCTGTGCTGGGTAGAAGCAGCGTCCTGCAGCAGAGGGTGGTGGCGCTCATCACCATTGCCAACGTCATCAGCAAGGTTAGCAGGGGTTTGTATTCCTAGGCATGCTCCTCCCGTACAGCGACGAGTCTGTCCCGGAGACCACCCACATGAGCCAAAACCGCGCTGGCTATACGCTACAAAGAGCTGTCTGTGCTGGGTAGAAGCAGCGTCCTGCAGCAGAGGGTGGTGGCGCTCATCACCATTGCCAACGTCATCAGCAAGGTTAGCAGGGGTTTGTATTCCTAGGCATGCTCCTCCCGTACAGCGACGAGTCTGTTAGACCACCACATGAGCCAGACCGCGCTGGCTATACGCTACAAGAGCTGTCTGTGCTGGGTAGAAGCAGCGTCCTGCAGCAGAGGGTGGTGGCGCTCATCACCATTTGCCAACGTCATCAGCAAGGTTAGCAGGGGTTTGTATTCCTAGGCATGCTCCTCCCGTACAGCGACGAGTCTGTCCCGGAGACCACCACATGAGCCAGACCGCGCTGGCTATACGCTACAAGAGCTGTCTGTGCTGGGTAGAAGCAGCGTCCTGGGAGCAGAGGGTGGTGGCGCTCATCCCATTGCCAACGTCATCAGCAAGGTAAGCAGGGGTTTGTATACCTAGGCATGCTCCTCCCTACAGCGACGAGTCTGTCCCGGAGACCACCACATGAGCCAGACCGCGCTGGCTATACGCTACAAGAGCTGTCTGTGCTGGGTAGAAGCAGCGTCCTGCCCGCAGAGGGTGGTGGCGCTCATCACCATTGCCAACGTCATCAGCAAGGTTTTGCAGGCGGTTTCTAGTCCTAGGCAGGCTCCTCCCCTACAGCTGACGAGTCTGTCCCGGAGACCACCACATGAGCCAGACCGCGCTGGCTATACGCTACAAGAGCTGTCTGTGCCCGGGTAGAAGCAGCGTCCTGCAGCGAGGGTGGTGGCGCTCATCACCATTTCCAACGTCATCAGCAAGGTTACAGGGTTTGTATTCCTAGGCCTGCTCCTCCCGTACAGCGACGAGTCTGTCCCGGAGACCACCACAGGAGCCAGACCGCGCTGGCTATACGCTACCAAAAGCTGTCTGTGCTGGGTAGAAACAGCGTCCTGCAGCAGAGGGTGGTGGCGCTCATCACCATTGCCAACGTCATCAGCAAGGTTAGCAGGGGTTTGTATTCCTAGGCACGCTCCCCCCTACAGCGACGAGTCTGTCCCGAGGACCACCACATGAGCCAGGACCGCGCTGGCTATACGCTACAAGAGCTGTCGTGCTGGGTAGAAGCAGCGTCCTGCAGCAGAGGGTGGTGGCGCTCATCACCATTTCCAACGTCATCAGCAAGGTTAGCAGGGGTTTGTATTCCTAGGGATGCTTTCCCCCCGTACAGCGACGAGTCTGTCCCGGAGGACCACCACATGAGCCAGACCGCGCTGGCTATACGCTACAAGAGCTGTCTGTGCTGGGTAGAAGCAGCGTCCCGCAGCAGAGGGGTGTGGCGCTCATCACCATGCCAACGTCATCAGCAAGGTTAGCAGGGGTTTGTATTCCTAGGCATGCTCCTCCCGTACAGCGACGAGTCTGTCCCGGAGACCCAACACATGAGCCAGACCGCGCTGGCTATAAAGCTACAAGGGGCTGTCTGTTTTGGGTAGAAGCAGCGTCCTGCCCGCAAGGGTGGTGGCGCTCATCACCATTGCCAAGTCATCAGCAAGGTTAGCAGGGGTTTGTATCCTAGGCATGCTCCTCCCGTACAGCGACGAGTTGTTAGACCACCACATGAGCCAGACCGCGCTGGCTATACGCTTTTCAAGAGCTGTCTGTGCTGGGGAGAAGCAGCGTCCTGCGCAGAGGGTGGGGCGCTCATCACCATTGCCAACGTCATCATCAAGGTTAGCAGGGGTTTGTATCCTAGGGGATGCTCCTCCCGTACAGCGACGAGTCTGTCCCCGGAGACCACCACATGAGCCAGACCGCGCTGGCTATACGCTACAAGAGCCGTCTGTGCTGGGTAGAAGCAGCGTCCTGCAGCAGAGGGTGGTGGCGCTCATCACCATTGCCAACGTCATCAGCAAGGTAAGCAGGGGTTTGTATACCTAGGCATGCTCCTCCCGTTTCAGCGACGAGTCTGTCCCGGAGAACCACCCCATGAGCCAGACCGCGCTGGCTATACGCTACAAGAGCTGTCTGTGCTGGGTAGAAGCAGCGTTCCTGCAGCGAGGGTGGTGGCGCTCATCACCATTGCCAACGTCATCAGCAAGGTTAGCAGGGGTTTGTATTCCTAGGCATGCTCCTCCGTACAGCGACGAGTCTGTCCCCGGGGACCACCACATGAGCCAGACCGCGCTGGGTATACACTACAAGAGTTGTCTGTGCTGGGTAGAAGCAGCGTCCCGCAGCAGAGGGGGGTGGCGCTCTCACCATTTCCAACGTCATCAGCAAAGGGTTTAGCAGGGGTTTGTATTCCTAGGCATGCTCCTCCCGTACAGCGACGAGTCTGTTAGACCACCACATGAGCCAGACCGCGCTGGCTATACGCTACAAGAGCTGTCTGTGCTGGGTAGAAGCAGCGTCCTGCAGCAGAGGGTGGTGGCGCTCATCACCATTGCCAACGTCATCAGCAAGGTTAGCAGGGGTTGGGGATTCCTAGGCATGCTCCTCCCGTACAGCGACGAGTCTGTTAGACCACCACATGAGCCAGACCGCGCTGGCTAATACGCTACAAGAGCTGTCCGTGCTGGGGAGAAGCAGCGTCCTGCAGCAGAGGGTGGTGGCGCCCCATCACCATTGCCAAAAGTCATCAGCAAGGTTAGCAGGGGGTTTTTATTCCTAGGCATGCTCCTCCCCGTACAGCGACGAGTCTGTCCCGGAGAACCACCACATGAGCCCGACCGCGCTGGCTATAAAGCTACAAGAGCTGTCTGTGCTGGGTGGAAGCAGCGTCCTGCAAACAGAGGGTGGTGGCGCTCATCACCATTGCCAACGTCATCAGCAAGGTTAGCAGGGGTTTGTATTCCTAGGCATGCTCCTCCCGTACAGCGACGAGTCTGTCCCGAGACCACCACATGAGCCAGACCGCGCTGGCTATACGCTAAGAGCTGTCTGTGCTGGGTTTGAAGCAGCGTCCTGCAGCAGAGGGTGGTGGCGCTCATCACCATTGCCAACGTCATCAGCAAGGTTAGCAGGGGTTTGTATTCCTAGGCATGCTCCTCCCGTACAGCGACGAGTCTGTCCCCCGGGGACCACCACATGAGCCAGACCGTGGCTGGCTATACGCTACAAGAGCTGTCTGTGCTGGGTAGAAGCAGCGTCCTGCAGCAGAGGGTGGGGGCGCTCATCACCATTGCCAACGGCATCAGCAAGATTAGCAGGGGTTTGTATTCCTAGGCATGCTCCTCCCCTACAGCGACGAGTCTGTTTTAACCACCACATGAGCCAGACCGCGCTGGCTATACACTACAAGAGCTGTCTGTGCTGGGTAGAAGCAGCGTCCTGCAGCAGAGGGTGGTGGCGCTCATCACCATTTTCCAACGTCATCAGCAAGGTTAGCAGGGGTTTGTATTCCCAGGCATGCTCTCCCCGTACAGCGACGAGTCTGGGTTTGACCACCACATGAGCCAGACCGCGCTGGCTATACACTACAAGAGCGTCTGTGCTGGGTAGAAGCAGCGTCCTGCAGCAGAGGGTGTGGCGCTCATCACCATTGCCAACGTCATCAGCAGGTTAGCAGGGGTTTGATTCCCAGGGATGCTCCTCCCGTACAGCGACGAGTCTGTCCCGGAGACCACCACATGAGCCAGACCGCGCTGGCTATACGCTACAAAAAGCTGTCTGTGCCGGGTAAAGCAGCGTCCTGCAGCAGAGGGTGGTGGCGCTCATCACCATTGCCAACGTCATCGCAAGGTTAGCAGGGGTTTGTATTCCTAGGCATGCTCCTCCCGTACAGCGAGAGTCTGTCCCGGAACCACCACATGAGCCAGACCGCGCTGGCTATACGCTACAAGAAGCTGTCTGTGCCGGGGAGAAGCACGTCCTGCAGCAGAGGGTGGTGGCGCTCATCACCATTGCCAACGTCATCAGCAAGGTTGCAGGGGTTTGTATTCCTAGGCATGCTCCTCCCGTACAGCGGACGAGTCTGTCCCGGAGACCACCACAATAGCCAGGGCCGCGCTGGCTATACGCTACAAGACTGTCTGTGCTGGGTAGAAGCAGCGTCCTGCAGCAGAGGGTGGTGGCCCCCTCATCACCATTGCCAACGTCATCAGCACGGTTAGCAGGGGTTTGTATTCCTGGCATGCTCCTCCCGTACAGCGACGAGTCGTCCCAACCACCCCCATGAGCCAGACCGCGCTGGCTATACACTACAAAGTTTTCTGTGTGGGTAGAAGCAGCGTCCTGCAGCAGAGGGTGGTGGGCTCATCACCATTGCCAACGTCATCAGCAAGGTTAGCAGGGGGTTTGTATTTCCCAGGCATGCTCCTCCCGTACAGCGACGAGTTTTGTCCCGGAGACCCCCACATGAGCCAGACCGCGCTGGCTATACGCTACAAGAGCTGTCTGAGCTGGGGAAGAAAGCAGCGTCCTGCAGCAGAGGGTGGTGGCGCTCATCACCATTGCCAACGTCATCAGCAAGGTTAGCAGGGTTTTTTATTCCTAGGCATGCTCCTCCCCTACAGCGACGAGTCTGTCCCGGAGACCACCACATGAGCCAGACCGCGCTGGCTATACGCTACAAGAGCTGGCTGTGCTGATTTGAAGCAGCGTCCTGCAGCAGAGGGTGGTGGCGCTCATCACCATTGCCAACGTCATCAGCAAGGTTAGCAGGGGTTTGTATTCCTAGGGATGCTCCTCCCGTACAGCGACGAGGGCTGCCCCGGAGACCCCCACATGAGCCAGAAACCGCGCTGGCTAACCTACAAGAGCTGTCCCGTGCTGGGTAGAAGCAGCGTCCTGCAGCAGAGGGTGGTGGCGCTCATCACCATTGCCAACGTCATCAGCAAGGTTAGCAGGGGTTTGATTCCTAGGCAGCTCCTCCCGTACAGCGACGAGCCTGTCCCGGAGACCACCACATGAGCCAGACCGCGCTGGCTATGCGCTACAAGAGCTGTCTGTGCTGGGTAGAAGCAGCGTCCTGCAGCAGGGGTGGGGGCGCTCATCACCTTGCCAACGTCATCAGCAAGGTTAGCAGGGGTTTGTATTCCTAGGCATGCTTCCTCCCGTACAGCGACGAGTCTGTCCCGGAGACCACCACAGAGCCAGACCGCGTGGCTATACGCTACAAGAGCTGTCTGTGCTGGGTAGAAGCAGCGTCCTGGGAGCAGAGGGTGGTTTGGGGCTCATCACCATTGCCAACGTCATCAGCAAGGTTAGCGGGGTTTGTATTCTAGGCATGCTCCTCCCGTACAGCGACGAGTCTGTCCCGAGACCACCACATGAGCCCGACCGCGCTGGCTATACACTACAAGAGTTGTCTGTGCTGGGTAGAAGCAGCGTCCTGCAGCAGAGGGTGGTGGCGGTCATCACCATTGCCAACCCTCATCAGCAAGGTTAGCAGGGGTTTTTTATTCCTAGGCATGCTCCTCCCGTACCAGCAACGAGTCTGTTAGACCACCACATGAGCCAGACCGCGCTGGCTATACGCTACAAGAGCTGTCTGTGCTGGGGTAGAAGCAGGGCCTGCAGCAGAGGGTGGTTTGGGGCTCATCACCATTGCCAACGTCATCAGCAAGGTTAGCAGGGGTTTGTATTCCTAGGCATGGCCCTCCCGTACAGCGACGAGTCTGTCCTGGAGACCACCACATGAGCCAGACCGCGCTGGCTATACGCTACAAGAGTTGTCTGTGCTGGGTAGAAGCAGCGTCCTGCAGCAGAGGGTGGTGGCGCTCATCACCATTGCCAACGTCATCAGCAAGGTTAGCAGGGGTTTTGTAAATTCTAGGCATGCTCCTCCCGTACAGCGACGAGTCTGTCCCGGAGAACACCACATTTAGCCAGACCGCGCTGGCTATACACTACAAGAGCTGTCTGTGCTGGGTAAAGCAGCGTCCTGCAGCAGAGGGTGGTGGCGCTCATCACCATTGCCAACGTCATTTAGCAAGGTTAGCAGGGTTTGTATTCCTAGGCATGCTCCTCCCGTACAGCGACGAGTCTGTCCCGGAAAACCACCACATGAGCCAGACCGCGCTGGCTATACACTACAAGAGCTGTCGTGCTGGTAGAAGCGCGTCCTGCAGCAGAGGGTGGTGGCGCTCATCACCATTGCCAACGTCATCAGCAAGGTTAGCAGGGGTTTGTATTCCTAGGCATGCTCCTCCCGTACAGCGACGAGTCTGTCCCGGAGACCACCACATGAGCCAGACCGCGCTGGCTATACGCTACAAGAGCGGTTTGTGCTGGGTTTGAAGCAGCGTCCTGCAGCAGAGGGTGGTGGCGCTCATCACCATTGCCAACGTCATCAGCAAGGTTAGCAGGGGGTTTTTATTCCTAGGCATGCTCCTCCCGTACAGCGACGAGTCTGTCCCGGAGACCACCCACATGAGCCAGACGCGCTGGCTATACACTACAAGAGCTGTCTGTGCTGGGTAGAAGGCAGCGTCCGCAGCAGAGGGTGGTGGCGCTCATCACCATTGCCAAAGTCATCAGCAAGGTTAGCAGGGGTTTGTATTCCTAGGCATGCTCCTCCGTACAGCGACGAGTCTGTTAGACCACCACATGAGCCAGACCGCGCTGGCTATACGCTACAAGAGCTGTCTGTGCTGGGTAGAAGCAGCGTCCTGCAGCAGAGGGTGGTGGCGCTCCCTCACCATTGCCAACGTTTATCAGCAAGGTTAGCAGGGGTTTGTATCCTAGGGATGCCCCTCCCGTACAGCGACGAGTCTGTCCCGGAGACCACCCATGAGCCAGACCGCGCTAGCTATACGCTACAAAGCTGTCTGTGCTGGTAGAAGCAGCGTCCTGCAGCAGAGGGTGGTGGCGCTCATCACCATTGCCAACGTCATCAGCAAGGTTAGCAGGGGTTTGTATTCCTAGGCATGCTCCTCCCGTACAGCGACGAGTCTGTTAGACCACCACATGAGCCAGACCGCGCTGGCTATACGCTACAAGAGCTGTCGTGCTGGGTGAAGCAGCGGTCCTGCAGCAGGGTGGTGGCGCTCATCACCATTGCCAACGGGGCATCAGCACGGTTAGCAGGGTTTGTATCCTAGGCATGCTCCCCCCGTACAGCGACGAGTCGTCCGAGACCACCCCATGAGCCAGACCGCGCTGGCTTACGTACAAAGCTGTCTGTGTGGGGAAGAGCTCGCAAGAGGTGGGGGCCTCATCACCATTGCCAAGTCATCAGCAAGTTGCAGAGGTTTGTATTCCTAGGCATGCTCCTCCCGTACAGCGACGAGTCTGTCCCGGAGACCACCACATGAGCCAGACCAGCGCTGGCTATACGCTACAAGAGCTGTCTGTGCTGGGGAGAAGCAGCGTCCTGCAGCAGAGGTGGTCGCTCATCACCATTGCCAACGTCATCAGCAAGGTTAGCAGGGGTTTGTATTCCTAGGCATGCTCCTCCCGTACAGCGACGAGTCTGTCCCGGAGACCACCACATGAGCCAGACCGGCTGGCTATACGCTACAAGAGCTGTCTGTGCTGGGGAGAAGCAGCGTTTCCTGCGCAGAGGGTGGTGGCGCTCATCACCATTGCCAACGTCATCAGCAAGGTTTAGCAGGGTTTGTATTCCTAGGCATTTCTCCTCCCGTACAGCGACGAGTCTGTCCCCGGGGACCACCACATGAGCCAGACCGCGCTGGCTATACGCTACAAGAGCTGTCTGTGCTGGGTTTGAAGCAGCGTCCTGCAGCAGAGGGTGGTGGCGCTCATCACCATTGCCAACGTCAATCAGCAAGGTTAGCAGGGGTTGTATTCCTAGGCATGCTCAATCCGTACAGCGACGAGTCTGTCCCGGAGACCACCACATGAGCCAGACCGCGCTGGCTATACGCTACAAGAGCTGTCTGTGCTGGGTAGAAGCAGCGTCCCCGCAGCAGAGGGTGTGGGGCTCATAACCATTGCCAAAGTCACCAGCAAGGTTAGCAGGGGTTTGTATGCCTAGGGCATGCGACTCCCGTACAGCGACGAGTCTGTCCCGGAGACCACCACATGAGCCAGACTGCGCTGGCTATACGCTACAAGAGCTGTCTGTGCTGGGTAGAAAGGGAGCGTCCTGCAGCAGAGGGTGGTGGCGCTCATCACCATTGCCAACGTCATCAGCAAGGTTAGCAGGGTTGTATTCCTAGGCATGCTCCTCCCGTTTCAGCGACGAGTCTGTCCCGGAGACCACCACATGAGCCAGACCGCGCTGGCTATACGCTACAAGAGCTGTCTGTGCTGGGTAGAAGCAGCGTCCTGCAGCAAAAGGGTGGTGGCGCTCATCACCCTTGCCAACGTCATCAGCAAGGTTAGCAGGGGTTTGTATTCCTAGCCATGCTCCTCCCGGACAGCGACGAGTCTGTCCCGGAGACCACCACAGAGCCAAGGCCCCGCTTGGCTATACGCTACAAGAGCTGTCTGTGCTGGGGAGAAGCAGCGACCTACAGCAGAGGGTGGTGGCGCTCATCACCATTGCCAACTCATCAGCAAGGTTAGCAGGGGTTTGTATTCCTAGCCCTGCTCCTCCCGTACAGCGACGAGTCTGTCCCGGAGACCACCACATGAGCCAGACCGCGCTGGCTATACGCTACAAGAGCTGTCTGTGCTGGGTAGAAGCAGCGTTCCTGCAGCAGAGGGTTTGGGGGCGCTCATCACCATTGCCAACGTCCATCAGCAAGGTTAGCAGGGGTTTGTATTCCTAGGCATGCTCCTCCCGTACAGCGACGAGTCTGTCCCGGAGACCACCACATGAGCCAGACCGCGCTGGCTATACGCTACAAGAGCTGTCTGTGCTGGGTAGAAGCAGCGTCCTGCAGCAGAGGGTGGTGGCGCTCATCACCATTGCCAACGTCATCAGCAAGGTTAGCAGGAATAGCTCCGCTATTTTGTGCAAGTTACGTGAGTGCAGTTACTTATCATCTCTAGATGTTAAGCAGGCGTTCTGGCAAATTGCTTTGCAGGAATAAGGAGAAGACTGCATTCACGGTGCCGGGTCGAGGTTTGTTTCAGTTTAAAAGGATGTCTTTCGGCTTACACAACAGTGCCGCTACTTGGCAACGTTTTATTGATGGAGTATCTGCATGTGATCTGGAGCCCTATGTCTTTATTTATCTGGATGATATTATTGTTTTGTTATATTATATATATATTATATTGTGTGGCTCGTTGGTCTTGTGTGTGGCTCGTTGGTCTTGTGGTTAGCGTATCTGCTTCGAATGCAGAAGGTCCAGGGTTCGATTTCTCGCTAAAGTCAGAAGAATTTTAAATTCTGATTTGGACTTAAGTCCATCAGTTCTTGTCTTAGGAGTTTGTAAACGGTGACTTTGGAGCCGTCCTAGCAACGAAGCACATAATAAATTTCAGAGTGCTCTGAATCGGCCTTGTGATTCTGGCGTTGATTCGCGGGTGTTTGCACTGTCCATACCACGGATTGCTATATATCCTATTAAAAATATTGATCTTTGGTCGGTTATCGCTCACTCGTCGATTTGCGTCGGGGCCTACAGGGTTGGCTTGGTCGCTTTGATTTAAAGTCCCCCACTGAAAATCAGTTATATAACTGAGTGGGTAGACTCTAAATAAAATTTATTTATTTATTTACTTATTTGTTGTTGTTTCTCCTACCTTTCAGAAGCATTTAAAAAGGCTTCGCTTCGACTGATTTTGGAGAAATGCCAGTTTGTTCGTTCAGAATTAAAATACTTAGGCCTAGGTTATGTAATAGATACTAGTGGACTTCATGTTGAACCGGACAGTTATCATCAACTTACCGCATCCTACTATGACAAGATACGAGCTTTACTGGCTATGGGATTTGATTATGAAAAACAATATTAGCAAGAAACAGAGTACTGTGTCTTCTAAAGCCCCTACTGTTAGGGTAACAATTATTCAAGTACAGATTAAGTAACTAGATTGGATTTGGAATGAATAGCAATATTAGACTCATTTATTATCTCGGGGTTCTATTTGATCTCGAAACAGACTTAACTTTGCCACGACTCAGCTCCAGTCGGAGAAACACAGAGAGAAGAAAAAAATGTAAATATTAAAATTCAACGAAAGAAATATAACAAAATTATAGAAGTTCAAGTATTTTGTTAAATACTGTTAAAACAAAAGGTTGATCAATTGTAGTTTGAACAGAATCAAGTTACCTACTTGAAGAGTAGCCTTATCCAGGCACAATTAAATTTACTATGGGATGATTTGTCAATTAGGGAACATATTGGATATTATATATATTGGATTGGATAAAAATAACAGATTAATAAACCTTCGAAAGAAAGTATATTAAGGTTAAAAACACAAATAGCATACAAATGATGGCATGCCCTGTTCTCCTAGCACTGATCAGTGATTTCTAATGATTAAATACCCCCATGTTATTTAATTAGGCTCATTACAAATGCCTGAATGAATTATGAAAATATTCTATTAAATAACATGTGATTAGATACTCATCGTTTAGATGTTCAAGTTCGACTAGGGATCAGAACCCTCGCTGTATGATTACAAGGTCCTTGGTTCGACGTTTGAGTAATTGTTCTCCAGTTTTCACGTGTAGTTACTGGAAGCGTAGCGATCACCATGCATAGTGGTTGCCGATGTTTTTCCTCGCGTCGCGCGTACGTAACACGGAAGCTCTCGATCCGCGGTCGTATCAAACTCAGTTCAGATGGTCAGTTCAAGGTCGCGTCGCAACGAAATGACGTGTCGGGTATATTTCCACCAATGTTCAAGTATAGCTCGGCTTATAGTTGAAATCTAATCTTCACAGTAAATACCCGGGTTCGCGGCAATATTAAATCAACAGTTCTGCATTAGACGATATGCTCACTCTTGTCCCGGAGCGCGGAAGGATATCGTGGTGAGTGGTGACCACCGTGTACCAATATGGCGTCGTTTGGTCAATTTTATGACGTAGCTAAAAATGGCGGCTAACAAGGTCTCTCTCTCTCATCCGCTTCACGGAAACTATTGCTCACAAAAATGTTCAATTATCTCACAAATGAATTAATCTCAGTTCATCTCTACTTACAAGTGTGGCAGAGTCATAAACTCGCAAGTTATGCCCTCTCGAAAGCGTACGTAAGTTGTGCAAAAGTCCCGGACATTACACACAATGTGGGGAGTACTGCAAATCCCGGCAATGGCGGCTTAGAATCCCGGCAATTGTTTCACAAAGATATGAACACTCTTCAACTGATTCAACTCATAATTCAACTCAAAATACGTCGTTAGAAGCAGATAGACCGCTCCAATAAACATTGATTAGATAGATAGGATCGTACCTATACCTGGTTTCAAACGCCTCGTGGCTAACTATTTAGCTACGTTGCACTAACAACGTGGTCGCCAACACAGAATATACCAACTGGATAATCGGGTTAATTACCGCTTAATCCTTCGCGATCGCGTAAAACGTGATTATACCAACACGAACCGCACTTAGATCTTTCTAGATATCACTAGTTTTAGTGGTTTGGCGTCGTATTAACACTTTTATTGATTAAAAACTGGGATCGCCTACCATGAGGCGTCCACTCACGCTACCCCACGCCGACCAGAAGTGGCTTGGCTTCCTTGTTCACAACGACTTCCATTTCCCGTTTCTCGCACATAGTTACATAATCACGCCGCTAGGAGCGCAAAACCATCAAGTTCCTCATTACACAAAATAAGTAATTAAACTAAAAAAGGTCTGATAAGAAGTTAGATAAATTTAATAAAAAGGTAAATTAAAAACATAATTACCTTGTATTTTATATGCATTCATGCTGTTCAAAAGATGTGATTTCAAAGCTATTATCAACCCAAAACAATGGTCTGGTCTCAAGTCACACAAGACCCGTGATGCTACAGTCGAGATTAAAAATACACCTTGTTATTATAATTAACAAATGATTAAAATTAAACAAATTCCCTGAGCGCAAACTCATTAGTTTGATGGAATTTGAAATATAAAACTACTAGGGTATTCACAAAAAATAACACAGAAACGGCAACCATAAAATTCGGGTGGGCACTGCTGTTCAAGGACAAATATTTGAATTTATGAGCGGCAAAAGGTGGTGCCGTTACAACTACAGTTAAAGAAGTCAGACAGCTTTTCAGGATGTTGTCCTTGTACAGGCGTTTCATTCAGATTTTTTGACCAAGGTGTTGCCGATGAATAATTTACGTAGAAAGAATGCTACCGTATGTGGTCATGTTCTGAAGAAGCAGAACAGGCCTTCTAATCAGAGCGACGACGGGCTCTAGCTCTTTAAAGAAAGAAGTTAACAGCCGTAAAGAGATAACAGCTGGAAATTTCAGAAACATGATCCAGACAGTCCCAGGCAGGGTGCTGAAAGAGCAATGCTAAATCGTGTGGCAGTGTTCCTTCATTTGTTTTCGAGTTTCAGTAGTTCAAAGTCCGAGCATCAGAGTGTTATCGTCGCTTTTTTGCGCGACTAATCGATTATTGGCCGATATAGCAGTTGTTTACTTCAAAATATTGATAAAACAAAAGTCTTAGAAACACACGTGAAAGTCACATGGCAATTAAGTAGGCCTACAATATTCGAGGCAATAATTTTGAGGCATAATAAAATGTTTCAATGTACTGACTAATCAATATAGAAAGTGATTATCATTGACCATCAAAAAGGTGAGAAAGGGCCCAGGACGAGTATTGCTAGGCTATGCTATAAATTAATTCTACGGAATAGCCGTAGGCAGTTTTCTTGCTAATGGCTGTATGAATCGGCCAACTATAACACATTAACATCCAGAAGATGAGATGACATGAGAGTGAAGACTACATGCCATTATGAAGACCAAGATGACCAAGGCTGGCCTTTCCGTATCTTGTTTACTGGCATTCAGGCTCCAGCCCTCCCAACCCGCGCCAACGCATCGTGACCTTGACTAGACTGTGACAAGATATAAACAGACGCAAGGAACAGTGAGTGTTATCTTAATGGCCTGCAATCACCACGCATGGGGCCTGTTACTGGACAAGTGGACTTATCTTTTTTCCCAGGCTGCGAGAGCTAAGGGCTAAGCGCGGGCGATAGTGAGACTTCCTACAAGCCCAGACGGGCATGTGGGAAAATAATCTACATGCCAACACCACTTTGTTACATGCCCGGTCATCTCGGGCATGGTATTTTTGAGCCCTACATACCATTATGATGATCAAGATGACCCCATGAGGACTACATCTGTGACATCCAAGAAGTCAACCCGCCACCAGCTACCATGAAGACAGATGGCGTAACGGGTACAATAATACCACATTGGGCAAGAGACATGTCTGATCACTGCAGGTTTTATGAATTTCTTACATCACTATCTATCATCACTAACCCAGTTCCTGAATTGAGATGTCACATTTTAGGCGTAAGGCTAATGTAAACATGCGCTTTCTCATTATCTTTTGTGCTTATTGACGGCGTTTTTCTTTTTGAATTATTATGTCCTTTGTTCATGCCGCCGACTTGTGGTAGTGTGCTGAGTATGCCCCCACCCACCCCCACCCCTCCCCCTGCCTAACTGCTCATGCGATCTTCCAGAGATTATACCGCGTAAATAATTACCAGTCACAACATCACTAATGTTTTCAATCTGCTAGAAGTCAAAACTTAAAAGCTATCACCCATGGTGATAATTGCCTTTCCTTATCAAGTTTACTCTCATTTGGGCTCCAGCCCCCCCCCTCCGCCCCTCCCACGCCCCGCACCACGCATTGTGACCTTGACTTGACTGTGACAAGATATAAAACATGTAACGAACCGTGAGTGTTATCTCGGCTCGCTGCTGTTCCTCTTTCATGATTATGAAATGCTACTTCATCAGCACGTCATGTTTATAGAACAGCATTGGGCCATCAAATTCCAACTCGCAACTTTCTCGTGGTTTGGCCCGTGATTAGGGGAGCTTTTTCTCCCTGAAACTAATGGCGAGCTCTAGGTCGTCGTCGGGGACTTTCCCCTTCCCTTTGACTACCTCTCCGACGGCGACGGACAATGACAACACGGACGGATGGTGACACAGACGGAGACGACCACGACGTGGGGGAACCCCTGCCCTCCCCATACGCTTGATGGCTGCAGGCCTGTCCACCCCTTGTCCCCCCGCGTCTCCCCTTACGTCCCTCCCTTCGTCTCGATTAGCCAACCATGTTGCATAAATAGAGCAGTAAAGCAATATCCAATCAATCAATCAGAACAGCATTACGTCCGAGATATTAGTCCATTAGACACCACACACGATTTTTTTTTGTTTTACTACCCGGGTAACCCGCGGGTAAAGTGGACGGGTACCCGAGTCGTAAAAAAAGTCGATTTTCGTCATCCCTAATTTCACTACCTACCCGGGTACATTGATTTCCGCGTATATCAAAATCCCTTCACAATCATGTTTGTATTTCCATCATGTTATGTTAATCATGTTGTAATTTATACCATGTTCTTTGAATATATTATTATTTATTTTATAACTAATAGCTATGAAAAATGTGATTGTATACAAATTGTCTTGTATTTCAATAAATAATATATTTTATTGTTAACCATGTGTTCTATTTTTGTAGTTACATTGTTAGTAAATTTAGTTTTTATATTTCAGAATAATAAGTAGAAATAGTAGGGAACTGCATTACCACATAACCTCAGTTAGTTAAAAGTCCGAGCAAGGCGCACCGCCACTAGTCTCAAACAGTTCTTCATGTCGCCTGCAGAGAGTAGCACATCTACGGGTGGAGGTATAGTAGTATCTATGGTCCCAGGATACTCCCATAAAAATAGATTTCAAAAAAAGTTGGCGTAACACCCTAAAAAAATTATCAAACTTAAAATTTGTATTTTTTGTTATTTTTTCTTGTTTTCTTTAATACCGGTACATCTAAAGTTACTAACGTATTGACCTATTTTTTTTTTAGAATGTGTAATTCTATTGTATCTTAACTATACTGATATGGCATTTTGTATTTTTGTTAGGGATGGGCCGATTCCGATCCCGATGCATCGGTTTTGCCGATTATTGAGTGAATCGGCAAATAATCGGTTCACCGATTATTGACGTAATTGTAAAAGTCGGTAGGTCGAACGCATGCCCGCGAAATATCAATATTATAGACCAAAGAAGAGGTTGGCAGGTCTTTATCCGAGTTCTTTGGAGACATACGCAGTGTCGGTGCGCACGGGCACGGCGTCCAAGCAAGAACATCGAGTGGCCTGCACTTGCGCAATACCCATTACCAGTCAGCTGTTCGCTGTCGACGTGAAGAATGCTGAAGAGCACGTCATAATATGGAATATTACGCCGCCGCAACCGTATTTTTGTACGTTCTCGAACAATTCTTGAGTCATTTCGAGACTCGAATTTTCGAGAATCAAAAAAATCACACGAGCAAGCGAGAATGTAAACGTGCTCGATCTCGGCTCGAAATTTTGAGTCTTGCACAGCCCTAGTAATGTACTTATTCTAGTATAAATGAATAGTACTGGTAATACTTAGTACTAAGTTGTGTGATGTAGGCCGTGGCTTGTTTCAGACCAAACTCGGCTACTACGACAAGTGTTTCACGCCACCTCTGTTGCACCAACTAGTTGATAAGAGAATATTCCTGCTACTGCGATTCTCCCTTGACGACAACAACATTGCCGTCGTAACAGCAGCTCTCAATGCCATGCGCCATCTTCTGCACAACAAGTCCGATGAAGTAAGGCAGTCATTAATAGCAAAATAATATTTTAATTAGTTTGGAAAAGGCCAAATGGCTAGTTTAGTTACATTCAAGAAGGGTTGACAGGTTGGGAAACCATAGAGAACATAAAGCCCAGCCTGAAGGGCTGGGGGCGACAAAACTTTTCACCTGCTGATCACAACTGTAGCTAATTTAAAGTTGTTACCTTAATCCACGACGCGTTTCGTCCTTCTGGGACTCTTCAGGCGGATGGTGGTCACTAAAAATCAGCTAGCTACATGCAACCAAAACTCACAACACATAACCAAACCTGTGGTAGGGCCACGCAAGAAGTAAATTCTGCAAGCATGTTGTCATCATCAGCAAGGTTACTTCACACACCATTCATACTGGGGCACACAGTCAGCACAGACAGTAAGTGGATTAAGGTAACAACTTTAAATTAGCTACAGTTGTCATCAGCAGGTGAAAAGTTTTGTCGCCCCCAGCCCTTCAGGCTGGGCTTTATGTTCTCTATGCTTTCCCAACCTGTCAACCATTCTCCAATCTAAAATAATATTTTAAGATCTTTATGCATCCCCTTGCTCTACGTGTGTCCATCTAGAGCATGTGTCATGTTTTAAAATCAAAAGAATGTGACCTCTCTTTTACATTCAATTTCTTTGCAATTGTGTGTCAATAAGGACAGAACCAAATTGTTCTGCATCAGGTGTGGCTGGACGCGATGCTAGGCTACTCGGGAGGTCTGCAGCAGCCGTCCCTCTACGTCGAGCCGGTCGTAGAGGATCCAAACCAAGTGAAGGAGATGAAGGACCACGAGATCGTAGAGGAAGATATGATCAAGGGGGCTTTTGCGCACTGATCTGCTGTCTAGACTTAGGTGGGTTTGTAACTTTGTATCATTTATATTGTATATCTGTAGCCTGTAGGGTTATCATGACGTATGTAAGCTCTGCCTAGTACATAATACGAGGTATACTTTTATAAAATTTAATAATAATAATCATCATAACTAGAGGTAGTGATAAATGGTGATAACGAAATTCGCGATTTTTTTAAATGTCCTTTTTATTGCCTAAAAATAAAATGTAATATTGTCGATGAATTACATAATTTGGAGATGGAAAAAAACACATTTTGAAAACGCGACTTTCGCGAAATTTCGCGTATAGCGCAAAATAACGAACGGAATTGTATGAAACTGGTCAAAACGTGAATTAAATCGCAAAATTGAACCTTTAGAGTGCAAAATGTAAGGGATGGTGGAGGTGCCGGTCCAGTTTTGGTGGAGGTGCCGGTCCAGACTGAATATTACGCGTGCGAGTCATCAAACAGTCAACGCAACGCGCGCGTCACGGGCTCACGGAAATAGAACACGGAAATAACGACGCGTATATGACTCCGCGGAAACAGTCCACCAAAATAACAGTGCATACAAATATTTATTTTTTGTTGGGAATCGACTCTGAATCGATTTTTAGGTCACAATGATCGATTCTAACTTTTTGGAATCAATGTCATCCCTAACTAAAGGGGCTCCGTTTTTTTTTTTTTTTTTTAAAGGGATTTTTGGATTTTTTCGAAACGTTTTTTGACAATTTTTTCGAAATCGCCAAAAACCCGAAAATTTGGGATTTTAAAAACGAAATTTGCGCTGTTATATCACCATTATTCATTACCTCTAATCATAACTCAGTTTCCAACTATGTCGGGTTGAGTGGTGGTTTTTCACCATTATCTAGGGCATGAAACTGTAGATACTAAGCTTGCCAGACTCAGTGTTTCTTCCACATCCTCTAACTCCTTCCTCTCCACCAATTTACTCCACTCTCTTCTGTCCTCCCACACTTTTACTCTTGCCACATGCTCCCACACTTCATCCCGTTTTCCAACGTCTTCTTGAATTAATCTTTCCCATTTCTCTCTTGGCCTTCCTACTCTTCTTTTCCCCTCCTCTGCCGCTTCAAATTCTCGTCTTGGAATCCTCTCTCTGCCCATCCTTTTCATATGTCCAAACCATCTTAGACGTTCTCTTCCTAGCTTAAACTTCAATCTCTCCAGTCCCAGTTCTTTCCTTATTTCATTACTTCTTATCTTGTCCATCTTTGTAACTCCCTTGATACTTCTTAAAAACTTCATTTCTGCTGCTTCCAGCTGACTCTCTTCTTTTGTTCCCACTGCCCATGTTACTGCCCCATATGTTAATATAAGTACAAAATATGCCTTATACAGCAAAATTTTACATTTTTTTGGGAACAACTCATTCCATAGTAGCTTTCTCAGCAATTGGTAAAACCCTTCTGCTTTTTGCACTCTAGATGACACTTCCCTCCACACTTTTGCATCTTTTGTCAATATACTTCCCAAATATTTAAATTCTTCTTTTTCTTCTAAGACTTCTCCACGTAGTACAATATTTTCCTGGTCTCTAGGCCTGCCCTTTGTTTCTTTGCATACGCAAACATTCACTCTTTTTCTGATTGATTTTTAGACCAAACTCTGTAGTAACTTCATTCCATCTGTCCACCTTCTCCTGCACTTCTCTGGTACTCTCACCCCAAATCAACACATCGTCCGCAAACACTAAGGTTCTTGTGTCCCTTCCATCTGTATTTGGTTCCACTCTTCTTATAATTTCATCCATTACAACAGTAAAGAGTGTTGGAGATAACACACTACCTTGTCGCAAGCCCTCATTTACTTGGAACCATTCTGACCTACCCATATCTGTTTGTATGCAACTTTCACTCCTTTGATATGTACTTTGTATCCTGTCTATTAAACCTCTTCCCACTCCTTTTATCTCTAGACACTCCCATACTTTCTCTCTAGGCAGACAATCGTATGCCTTCTCCAGATCCAAAAACACAATGTGCATTTCTTTCCCATTTTGCCATCTCCCCTCCATTGTCTGTCTTATAGCAAAATATGGGATCAATAGTAGACCGTCCACTTCTGAACCCATATTGTTCTTCTCTTAGATCTGTGTCATATACCTCCTTCAGTCTTAGTTCTATAACTTTTTCATAAATTTTAGCACACTGACACATTAAAGTCACCCCTCTATAATTTTCACATTTCTTACGGTCACCTTTCTTAAACAACGGTACAATTATACCTCTTTTCCAATCTTCCGGTACCTTCTTTTGTTTCCACGCAGCACTGATTACTCGAAATAACCATCTTCTTCCTTCCGCACCTGATGCTTTGATCATTTCCACAGAAATGTCATCCACTCCCGGAGCTCTACCATTCTTCATGGCTCCTAACGCCCGTGCCACCTCTTGTTCCGTTACCTCGTCTTCTTCTTCTTCTCCACTTGCCTCTTCCTCTTTCTCTGCATTTAAATTTCCACTAACTTGTACATTTAGCAGATCTTTGAAATATTTGCTCCACATTTCTTGTATTTCCTGTGGGTTGTTTGTAACTTGGCCATTTTCATTTACCATGAGCTTTTGTTCCTCCCTTTCTTGTCTTTTTGTCTTTACTAGTCCATATATAATTTTCTTATTTCCCTGGAAATTTTCTTCTAATTTACCAGCAAATTCTTCATTGCTTTGTCTTTCTCCTCCCTCACAATTTGTTTCACGTCGGTTTTTCGCCTAAGGTACTCGTACTCATTTTCTGCAGATTTGCACTTTTCATTCTTTTTCCAAGCTAGTTTCTTCTCCCGAACTGCATCTCGTACCCTCTCGTTCCACCATCGCGTTTCTTTCTCTTTCCTCCTTCCACTGACTCTTCCACACACCTCTTCTGCACTTAACACAAAAGCCTTCTTAAAGTTTTGCATTCTTCTTCTATTTCTCCCACTTCATTTGTAGATAAATAAATAAATACGTATTTAGATTGGAGAAGGGTTGACAGGTTGGGAAAGCAAAGAGAACATAAATCCCAGCCTGAAGGGCTGGGGGCGACAAAACTTTTCACCTGCTGATGACAACAGGTAGCTAATTTAATTTAAAGCTTTATATTAGCTACAGTTGTCATCAGCGGGTGAAAAGTTTTGTCACGCCCAGCCCTTCAGGCTGGGATCAATGTTCTCTTTGCTTTTTCAACCTGTCAACCCTTCTCCAATCTAACTAGCCAATAGCCATTTTTCACACTAGAACGAAAGAAATACGTATTTAGGTCTACCCATTCAATCACATAACTGATTTTCAGTGGGGGACAGTAAAAAAAAAGCGACCAAGCCAACCCTGTAGGCCCCCACACAATGGACAAGTGAGCGATAACCAACCAACGATCAAATTTGTTTAATATGAAATATAGAAATCAGTGGTATGGACACCCGGGGATCAACGCCAGAATCAACCAAACCGATTCAGAACAACTTTGAATTTATTATATGCCTCATTGCTAGGATGGCTCAATAGTCACCGTTTACAAATTCCTAGGACAAGAACTGATGGACCTAAGTCCAAATCAGAAGTTAAAAAACTTCTGACTTACCGGGAATCGAACCCTGAACCTTGTGCATTGGAAGCAGGTAGGTTAACCTCAAGACCAATGAGTAGAGATGTGCAAAAATGGTGACAACAAAATTTGCGAATTTTTTTAAAGTTGCAATAATCACTTCAAATTCAGTTTGCACATGAATCTCATGAATTGTTATTGAATGGTACTAATTTCCAATTCGCGAATTTTCGCGAAATTTTAGTTGATGCCGCGAACTAGTGGCGAAATTAGCAATTATGTCCTTAAATGCGAATTAGGTCACGAAATTTTAAAAAAATAAAAAATTTTCAAAGTTTTGGTGGAGGTGCCGGGTCGAAGTCGAAATTAAATTAACACTAGGGCTATGGTGGGGTGCCAACGAGAGTAAGCTCAAAATACTTCAAATCCATATCAAAAGACACATAAAAAATGCATAATTTCGTAAATTTGGTGGAGGTGCCGGGTAGACGAAATTAATTCTGGTAAAAACTGTCAGAAACTTTGAAAACTGAAGGCTGAAATTGAGCTTAAAATTATAACTGATTCTGAACTTCACTCTCATGAGCTTGTTTTTCTTTTAAATCATTAAAATCAATCAAATTATCCTGAAACTTGGATTTTTGTAAAAAAAAGTTAGGCCTATGCATGAGAAAATTGTGTTTTTTGGTAAATCGCGACAAATCGCGAATTTTTATTTTTAAGGCGCGAATTTTCAAACTTTAAAAAAACATTTTTGCACATCTCTACCAATGAGCTACACAATTTAAAACGTAATGTTTATTTTTTAATGAGTGCCAACAAATAGCTATAACCACAAAACCCCAGATATTGCATAAGACACTGCAGGTATACTGCAGGTAGGCCTATGCTTTGCATGTGGCCTGGGGGTGTGCAAGTAGGCCTACTCAAAAGTTCAAATCCCAACTGAACATCAATTGTTCACATACTCAATTCGAAACCAAACTACCTGTATTCGAATTCCAAACTATTCGAATCCTTTTGAACAAGTTTTTCAAACCAAAAGTACAATAGGGAATATTCCACTTCCGCCAAATACTGTACGAATAGATTTTTTAGAAGAAGTATTTCGTCCCGATTACAAATATGTACTTTGTTTTTCCGTGAAATAATAATCCAGTGATTTATAGCCGTTTTAAAAGCAGCACTTTTTTAAAGCGGCAAAAACGACTGTGACGTCAGAACTGTGTTGATCCAACGCCGTCTGGATAAACACACATCCAGACCAAAGATGTTGGAATAGTATTATAGTAGGATCGAGATATACATCAAGACGGCGGTGTTTTTAAACAAAGCAGCGCCTAGCGTAGCCTACAGTAATGTAAACAGATGCCGGACATTTTACATTTAACGCCTAGCCAGAAAACGAGAAAAGTTGACATTGCAATCAAAAAACAAAACTGAAACAGTCCTAGGTCTAGGCCTAGACGTAGAAAATTATTTATAATACAACAGTCTAGGCCAATCGTTCCTGTAGGATATAGGCATTGAAATGTGAATACTAAAATTACTCACTTGACAAGCCCTAGGCTTAACTTGCCAACCCTAGGCCTGCACGTGCATGTTCTGACACACATCGCCGCACAAAAACCCTTACTTGATGACTAATTAAAGCCTATTGTAGATAAAGAATACCACGATAGTCCTAGGCTATGCAAAAACTCAAGACAAAATGCTCGTTATTCTTTATCACAATGATCTCGCGAAATCTCCTGTCACATACGAAAAAAGAAAAACAAAAGACGGTGAAAATGTACATCCCTGTGGAGTTGTTTGTGTTGAGCGGATGGGCGAGCACCGCCGTCTGTATGTAAATATGTACAAATATACGTACATTTAGTTTCCAATTGGCCTTGACTCAACACAGTTATGACGTAGTACCGTCCAAAGATGGCGCACGCTCGTTTTTGGCGCGCAAACTGGGGGACCCATTTAATTCTTGTTTAAATTTCACAAAAAACATTTTTTTTTAATAAAAAAAAGTGCAGTGACTATTAGGACATGAATAAGAATTAAAATAAAATATAAAATATTAAGTGGAATATTCCCTATTAATAGAGATGAGGAAATTTCTTATTTTGTGATCAAACAAAATTGTCCTTTTTGTAATTTCAGTTTAAAATCTTGATGTTTTAGGGGGTTGGGAGTACGTTTCTTGGCCAATTTTGATTTCTCAATATCACCGCTTTTTTTTATACATAAGCATTTATATATTTTATGCTTTGGCCGTAAATTCCTTAATATTTGTTCCTGATACCATAAAAATCACTTATTTTCACTTACGAGGAAGCTTCGCAAAAGCTTTTTCAGGCGCGTGGTTGGATGAGCGTAATTTTTTAAAAACATAAAAACTTAAAAGGGTAAAATTGCAACTATCATGATAAATCATTTTTTGATTGCGCTCAAATTTCACATGAGTATATTAATTATTAATTCATAAAATTAAGGTTCTGTGAAAACATTATTACAATCGGATGAAGCATGTAGGTGTTACTAGGAAAACGCTAAAGTCCCGCCGCGTTGATGGATGAGCTTTTTAAAATTTTTAGTTTGCGTGGGATATCTTTACTTTTGCAAGTGCTTTGTTTTGCTGCCTACGCATTGTAGGTGATTGTTGTCAAGTTTCTATTGTTATCTGTCAATTGGTATTATTTACTGTAAAAAACTTATATTAAAAGCTTTATTTCTATGGATTCTGGCTAACTTTTTCAACTTTTTCTTTCAAAAGGTACTACATCACCATAACCTTAATGTCCATGTATAATATGAACGTTGTAGCCCCACCCGTTTGGTCAAAATTGGCCCAAATGTCACGAAAATATCGCACTAAAAATCGAAAAAAATCGTAAAAGTACGATATTTCATGAGAAATATTTCTTCGATTGTACCCAAAAACAATACACCTCTTAGGTTCAGAGATTTCGAAGGTCCTGTCAAATTTTCATCAAGATCGGCTATGCCGTTTGCCTGGTAGAGAGTTAACAAACAGACAAAAAAACAAACAAACAAAAAAAAAAAAACAAAAAAAAAAACACCCCAGCTAAATTTTTTGGGGGTCAGTGAAATTGAAGTCTTCGCTTCGCTCATCCAATAAGTCAAAAAAAAATTTTTTTTTAAATCGTAAAATTGCAATTTTCATAAAAATGATTTTTTGATTAGTACGCTCAAATTTCACTGGAATACATTAAATCATAAAATAAAGGTTCTGTGAAAAAAATCATTACAATCGGATAAAGCATGTAGGCCTAGATGTGATAAGTCGAAGAAATTTTTTTATATCGAAAAAAATCGTAAAATTGCATTTTTCATGAGAAATAATTTTTCGATTGTGCTCAAAAACGTGGCAGTTCTAAGTTCAGAGATTTTGAAGGCCTCCGCAAAATTGCATCGTAATTGGAGTATCGGTTTAGCCGGAATTGGTGAACAAACACACAAAAATAATAACTGAAAAAAAAGAAAGAAAAAGAAAATCGGATTTATTTCTCCAGTGTAGTTCAATGGAATCTTTGCTTTGCTTGCTATGCTAATCCAAAAATGCTAAGTTCAATTCCAAAGTGAACATCTAGGGTCTTGACAAAATTCCTCTCAAAAGTCGATTCAAATTCAATGTTAACCCAATGGAATACTTTGACAAGTCACACTAATCCATTTTTTGGGGGAACTTTTAAGGGGTGTCAAAAATACAAAAATACCCCACACAGCACGTGCTTGCACAGGTTTCAAACCTCACAGTGAAGAGGTTAAATCATGTTAAATAATTGCCATAAGTTTTCTGACCGGTCAAGTAAAATTATCTCCAACATGTCCGGTAGGCATGTGACATTAAAAATAATAAAAATTGCTCCCTGAAGAGTGAAAACTATCATTGATAATAGGTCGACATCCATCGAGCACCCCTTTTTTAAACACTCAAACACTATTGAGAAATGGTTGCATATCAGGGATGGACGAACCAAATTTGAACGTCTGAACCAAAAACGTTCCAAACTTCAAACTTAAACTGACTTTTTTTTAATGTTTGGCTCAAGTTTGGAATTTCGTACATTCGCCAATCCCTATTTAGCATAATGGCCTTACCCCACATTTTGAACTTGATATTTTAAAACATTTGCCTACCCAAGAGTCAAGACATATTCGCACAGTATGAAAAATATGGTCATATATTATTAGTATATTCGCGCACCACACAATGTAACACGCTGAAAACGTTGCAGGTATATCTTGGAAACGTTGCAACCTGGCGCGAGCGCTGTCGTGGCAACACTGGAGATTCTCACTAGAATCGCTCGTCATTCGTACGAGGCTGCGCACGAGATCATGCGTCTCCCGAGACTCGTTGACCACCATCGTCAAGCACTTCCTAACTAAACACTGGGAGAAAAACTCGGTAAGTCCAGGTCAACGTCTTGATATCACACGCAACAATCTAGGCCTACTCAATCCAATATTCCCGAGCCATCGTAAGTCCAGGTCAAGGTACAAGGTAATCTTGATATCACACGCAACAATCTAGGCCTACTCAATCCAATATTCCCGAGCCATCGTAAGTCCAGGTCAAGATACAAGGTAATCTTGATATCACACGCAACAATCTAGGCCTACTCAATCCAATATTCCCGAGCCATCGTAAGTCCAGGTCAAGGTACAAGGTAATCTTGATATCACACGCAACAATCTAGGCCTACTCAATCCAATATTCCCGAGCCATCGTAAGTCCAGGTCAAGGTACAAGGTAATTGATATCACACGCAACAATCTAGGCCTACTCAATCCAATATCCCGAGGCCATCGTAAGTCCAGGTCAAGGTACAAGGTAATCTTGATATCACACGCAACAATCTAGGCCTACTCAATCCAATATCCCAGAGCCATCATGGACATGGAGCGTGACGGGATTGAACTAAGTCCGTAATTCTAGGCTTCAAGCCCTGTCCGGCAGGGTGAGATGAGCGCTGGTTGAGATGAGCGTTCCTTTGCTTCACAATGCAAACTGGAATAGTTACCTTGGCAAATAAAAATGAGGCCTTTTTTGGGCACTGATAACCTTAATTAATCTTTTGTAAATTTAATAGTGGTGTTAAAAGTACCCAAAATTTTGTTTCTGGTCGGGTATTTGAGGGCTGGACCAGTGGTCAAACAATTCCCCCCCCCTCCCATTTTTAGTGATTTTTGGTGAAGGTGCTGGTCCAGACAAATTTTAAAGTATCATAGGGCATATGCCAAATAGCTTATTCAATAAAAATACAGACAATAGAAAATGAATTGACAGAAGGTCATAATTCTCTATTCTATCCCTACCGTTCAACTCTTCTCCAATACAAACTGATCAATGATGTGTACATGTTGTTTTGTAGTTGCCGCCTCAACGAAAGAGAAACCCTCCTCGTTGTATGGACTTCCTGTCGTACAGGCTGTGAGACTGTTTCCGCGTGATTGCTGCCGCCCCGGCAGCTAGCCTCGGACCTTGTGCATCACCACTGCGTGATGGACTCTGTGACCGCCTACGTCACGCTCACACAACACATGTAAGTTGAAGCATCTAGGCCGGCAGCCCCCCTCCCCAACCTAATCACAACATAGCATTCAATGTAAGTGTTGTTTCAGGGAACTGAGGCTACGCGACCAAGTCCTTCTTCAGTTGAACCGCGAGAGCTTCTACCTGTGGCAGACGCTTCTCTCGTACAACCTGGCAACAGAACACTTCAGGTGAGCTGAAACTAGGGCTGCCCAACGATATTGATTGTTAAATGAATAAATAAATTTGTATTTAGAGTAGTGATGACATCGGGTAGTAAAAATTTGAGTCAACTCCTGAGCCTTGGGAATCGGGTAGGAGTCGACTCCTCGATCGGCGATAAAGATAAGGTGAAAGCAGTTGACCTTCATCAATGTTGAACACCCTCCTACAGGCCTGTAGTGAAATGTTAAAATCACCCTCGAGAAACCTTCCCGTACGTTACGTTTTCCCGCCAAATACGCCGTAATAACCGCCGATTTAATGTCTTGCTCGCCCGTGAGATACGTTTCCATCAATTTCTGGCACGCGATATTGTTCCCGATCCACATTTGATTGAAGCGACGTCGCAAAATACATCGTTCGTACCAGCCTTGCCTTGTCATCATGTGCGCATGCGCTGGCTGTGCAAGGTCGGAAGGAGTGGGCCGAGTTAAAGCTGCATTACTGTTTGAGCGTTCCACGCGGCGCAGTTGGCGCGGCAGCCAATAAACACAGTAAACACATTGACGCACTCAACGCGCCTTCTCGCCTGAAACGCCGAGCAGTAAATGCACCTTTACGTTTCTTGGCGTCTTGAGTGGAGCGTAATGTTGTGACAAAAGTGATTGTTCTGGTGTTGTGTTTTGACCTAGGCCAAGTGTTTTTGACAACATGGCATTGACTGTAATCAACAACCCACTTTTGAAGGAATCGACTCCTTGAAAATGGAGTCGACTCTAATAGGAGTCGGGAGGAGTCGGGTACCCGATGTCATCCCTTATTTAGAGTCTACCCACACTCAGTCAGTGCGGGACATTAAACCAAAGCGACCAAGCCAACCCTGTAAGCCCCGACGCAATCGACGAGTACTAACGTACTTTAGTTAAAATGCATTTTCATCACGATTTCCAGAAGTATATACAATTAAATCAATTTTAAAATTTTAAAACTGGTTTCAACTTTGTAAAAATGGAACAATTGTAGTTAAAACATGGAAAGCATAGGAAATCATCTCCATCAGTCGAGTGACCAAGGCCACACGCCCAAACGTTTGACAATTATTGTTTTTGTTTGTAGGCTGTATGTATTGTATTTACTCAATTATAGGTCGCCATCAAGCATTGGCCGCACCCTTATTTTGTCTGCTGAAAGTTTATAGAAGGGGATATAAATACTATTGATAAATAGCTTCACATAATGGCCGCACCCCACTTTTCCAACTTGATAATTTTAAATATACCCGAGGCATATACAGTCAAACACGTAAAAAACCCTTTCATTACGTTTTCCCGCTGGTGATGTCTAAAAATATACAACCCGAAAATACATCCATAAGTGTAATGTTAAAATTACCCTCGCAAAACGTTTCTATATGGTACGTTTTCCCGCCTAATAATAAGCGATAATAACCACCCATTTAATGTCAAGCTTGCCCGTGAGATACGTTCCCACCAATTTCTGCCACGCGACAATTTATCCAAATGTATAGTTTTCGCCTTTTATGAACACCGCCGAACGAAGCACTAGTTCATGCCAGACAACACGTCATTGAGAGCGAGCACGGTCTTTTGTCAGCTACATTCCCCGCCCCGCCAGCCGGCAGCTGCCTACGAGACTGGTTTCCCCCACCCTTCCGGCCGTGCCGCCTGTGATTGCAAAGACTCGACTAGTCTCTCTCTCTCTCTCTCTTGGTGGTTGGATGGAAGAGAAGGCTTAACAGGCCTTAATCCCGCCATCAATAAAGACGACAATCAAATCAAATCTCTCTCTCTCCCTTGACCTTGGTCTGGACATTGTAGTGTAACTCAAGGTGCCGGCTGCTTTGCTGATAAAATGAATGAGATTTCACTGGTGTTCTCGTTATCTTATTTCATCAACGTAAAAAAAACGGAGCAGCGAAAGCCTTGGCCGGAAGCAAGCCAGCGATACGTAGTTGGTGGCGTGGAAGGCCCCCCGCCTTGTGCAACTAGTGTAGTGGGCTAACATAACTTTTGCATAAATAATTCAAAAACCAAGTCAACCTTACAAACAACTAATAAAGTATTCCTCGATTTGGTTCATCGGGAAACACTCCCGTAGGTGTAATTGTTATTATTTACTACAATTCAGAAATTAAAAAAGTCCGCCCCAACCGGGAATCGAACCACGGATCTCCCGTCTGGAATACGGGAGATCCGTGGTTCGATTCCCGGTTGGGGCGGACTTTTTTAATTTCTGAATTGTAGTAAATAATAATAATAAAGTATTGTTACTTACTGCTAAAACATTTGCTTTTTTTGCTCTCTCCTGGAACAAATTAGACCTGTAGGAGGGTGTTCAACATTGATAAAAGTCAACTGCTTTTACCTTATCTTTATCGCCGATCGAGGAGTCGACTCCCAATATTTACTACCCGATGTCATCACTAGTTGATATTATTGCTGTGACTGCTTCATTGCAACAGTGTTTCCTTGTGCCAGGCAGTTGCAGCCTGTACTGGTGGGCCTGCTTCACTATCACTGGGAGCAGACGGACATGTTGGACACTACATCGCGGTTGAACCACGAGCATGGTGCAGCGCTCATTGCGCTTGTTGGTGAGTTGATAGACTTGCCTACATCTATCTAGTATCTTATCTGTCCAAACAGCTTGGTTATGGCTTACATTAAAGGGTTTTGGATAGGGATTCTAACAGCTTACTTGGTTGATGACTGCATTGGTGAAACCTATAAATAAACTACACAACACAAAAAACAGTGAAACTGTTGTGGCGAAACTGGGCCTTGATCACTTTACGAGTGCAGAGTAGTAGAGTACTAGTCCTGAATACCTATACTCCGATCCCTTATAAGCCAACCCCCGTACTTTTCTTGTTGAAATATATTTTTAAAAAAATATATGAATTCATATATAAGCTGATAAGTGACTTGGAGACTTAAAAAAAAAATATATATATATATATGTCTTAACTCTGTTCCAACTATGTCGGGTTGAGTTGTGGTTTTCCACCATTATCTAGGGCATAAAACTGTAGATACAAAGCTACAAGCAGACATATGAAAAGGATGGGCAGGGAGAAAATTCCAAGACGAGAATTTGAAGCAGCAGAGAAGGGGAAAGAAAAGTAGGAAGGCCAAGAGAGAAATGGGAATGATTAATTCAAGAAGACGTTGTAAAACGAGATGAAGTGTGGGAGCATGTGGCAAGAGTAAAGCTGTGGGTGGACAGAAGAGAGTGGAGTATATTGGTGCAGAGAAAGGAGCTAAGTGATGGGAAGAAAAAATGACTGTTCACGCCGATGTTCTTGTTTAGAATAGTATAGTTTCTAGGTTTGTTTATATTTTCACGTATCATCTCTTGTATTTCTCGTTGTAATCTGATAAAACATGGTTACCCATCTTTTCCCCTCATAATGACTAGTTTTTCATGTTATCTCTTCTCTCGCGATTAAACCTCGAAGCCAGTTGCCCGTCTGCCTTCACAGGGTGAAGTTTCTCTTGGCTGCTCAGAGAGCAGATCAAACTTCGATTCTCAGTCTCATATATTCAGTGCGAAGTGTACAGTGCACCAGTTCATCTCCGTTCTAAAGTTCGCCCGACTTCCAGTCCACACTCAAGCTCACAGTTCGTTCGCCATCCAGTTGATACTGCAGTCTTGGGTTCGATGCCTTCCAGGCACATTTTCTTACTTCATTCTCTTTCCTTCCAAGCTCGAGCTCTTTAATTCTTTCCTATCTGTTACGTGGTGTGCTCACCAACTACGTCTAAACGCTTACCCTGCTCTGAACTTCATTTCACACCCGCACTACATCTTAGGGTAAGTTCAGTTGCTAAATTCAATTATACAGTCCACAAAATTACCATTTTCTCAAGGCCACGGCCCCACCAATGACTTAAAAATAATGGAAAAAAGGTAAAATAGGAGGGAGAAAATGAAAATAGTGATGCAAACACAGTTGTAAGTCCGTAAAGTAGGTATGTGGATTGAAAGTGATGCATTATTTAATAAAGCATGTTACTTGCAGTAGTGTAATGTGTGTGTTGTATTGTGTGTGGTAGAGCAAGCGCTGCTGGCGGCCGAGTCACAGGCGCAGAGGATCTCCGAGCTATCTGTCTCCGGCTCGCTGTCGACTATCCCCAACACGGTGACTGTGCAAGACATTAGGCCGTACATACCAACACTTGAAGGCTGTCTGAGGAAGTGGCTGGCGCAGCTGGGAAGCATCAGCGTAGACTCGTGCTTGTTCATGGTGGGTGAATGTGTATCTCCTTACAATATATAGACACTATTAGAGTGACATCATTTCATCATGGCCGACCCGCATAGCAACGTCCAGTTTTGACTCCAAACACGGTTTCTTTCCCGTTAGAAACCATGGCAATCGGTTGTATTTTCGACAAAGTCCATTCACCGCCGTAACCGGGGGCTGGTAGCCTGGGTAAAAATCTGGAGTAGACCATATTATGTCTTGATACAAATGAGGAAATCCAATAACAAGTCATAGAATTTAATATACTGTATTTTCCTGAATATAAGGCTATTATAATACCTTTCTTGTTTTTAGGGATGTGCGGGTACCCGAAAAAACGGATAATTTTCGGGTAGGTAAAATTACCCGACCTCGGGTCGGGCCGTCAATTCCTACCCGAAAAAGTCGGGTCGGGTAGAAGTAATAAAGAAACACGCCAATCTGCTCCTTTTAAACCTCCCGCTCAGACGCCAAACGAACAGCTGACGTCGGAGCGAACCAATCGCTACGACGTGGGCGCGGCTATGCTATGATGCTGTGTCCTTGGCTCTTCCGGTGCTGTCCCCCTAAAGTAATAGGCCTACTGACCGTCATTACTCGTCTTCTGGTTATTCAACGCTAATAACGGCATAAAGCAAGTTGAGTATTACGTACGTAGGCGAATGGTGAAAAAGAAACAACGCTAATAAACATCGTCTAATGGCTAGGCGGCAGGCCTAGAACAAAGTTGCAA
Organism: Sweltsa coloradensis; assembly: GCA_024449915.1. Classification (NCBI taxonomy): domain Eukaryota; kingdom Metazoa; phylum Arthropoda; class Insecta; order Plecoptera; family Chloroperlidae; genus Sweltsa; species Sweltsa coloradensis. The sequence continues at coordinate 60,736 of JAMZAV010001365.1, forward strand.
TTCATCTAGAAGTTCGATCTAGTGCGCATCGTTGCGGGCAGCAGAGCGTTGGGCGGAGTCAGACCGAAAGGCTGGTGCAAACGCGCGATTTTGTCAGATGCATGGCTGGTACAAACGCATGATGATGATATCGACGGCCGGAAGAAAAAAATACGCGATAGCATAGGTTTTTCTTGGGGTTTTCGTATCGGAAATATTAGAAAACGATCGTTACGATATTAATTCCGAGAATAACGAACGACTGATGCAGGAAAACGATAATAGCGGGGTTTCACTGTACTAGACCTAGGCCTAGGCATACTCAAGCAAAAGTTCATAAGACGCCAATTTGGATGTTCTTCGTGTCAATACAGTAAGAACTCTCTTATCCGATCTCCTCTTATCCGATGTACCGTGTTAACCGAGCCGCCCCCAAAAAAAAAAAAAAAATTAAAAAAATTAAAGTTTTAAATACGTAAATAAAACATAAAAATAATTACAGACGCCGCGCCGCACTTTTTTAAATGTACTCGCATACATTTGTAGGCATGCCTTAATGAGTAGGGATGACATCGGGTACCCGGCGGGCTGGTTCCAGAAATAACCCGGAGCCGATTTTAAGATCCGGGTATATTTCGCGGCCGTTTTTAGGCTAATTCACCAGTTTAAATTACGCGCTACGTGGTTGCGGTCTTTCCCGCGGAGCGTGCCCGCTGCCTAAAGAGTAACTGGAGTTGACGACAGAGCGCGTTGTAAGCTATCACGTGCTTCTGACCGTCTCAGCGAGTCGTGCCCATGCCACGAGTGAGTGCAAGAGAGAAAGATGCGGCAATAAATCTTGGACTCTGCCGTCTGCGCAGTACGAGATGCGCGTACGATCCAACCAAACTCACACTCACAGCTGACTGACAAAGATGGTTGGGTGTAGAAGAAGAATTCGCAATGCAATCATCTTTCAACCGATTCACGAAATTCGTTATCACGACGCATAGGATTGTTATTCCTGGGCTTATGTTCTTTCTTTCCCAGGCTTATCTTGCGACGAGAGCTTCAGCGCGGGATATAGTAGTGAGAGGTTTTCCCACATGAGAAAGAGAGCTAGGCCTAGCCTAGGCCTATGTTTGCATTGTAGGCCTAGCCTAGGCCTACTGCGTCGAGTTTAGGCCTAGACATACGTTTTTATTACGACATGTAGGCCTAATTGTGTACGTGTGTTTGTGAGCTTGATTTACAAGCTATTAAATCATTTAGTATACCCTCCACGAAGTGTATCGTGTGTATTTTATGTTCCTTTAAATCCATTACATGTGTCATATATCATTTTACCACATCAGGCTATGCTACGAGAGCAAATAAACAAATGAAACGCGCCATCCGAGTTTTTCGCAAATCCGAGGTGCCCCCGGTCTCATCCAGCTCGGATAAGAGAGTTCTTACTGTACAGCCCAGAGTGGCTACCTGCAACCAATGCAAAACTGTTTTGTAGGATTTTTTTTTTTAATGAATTCACAAATAAAAAAAATTTCACTACCCGAGCCCGACCCGAGGGTACTTCAATTACCCGAGCCCGAGGGTACTTTCAATTACCCGACCCGAGCCCGACCCGAGTTCAAAACCACTACCCGCACATCCCTACTTGTTTTATGAATAGAGATGTGCAAAAATGTTTTTTTAAAGTTTGAAAATTCGCGCCTTAAAAATAAAAATTTGCGATTTGTCTCGATTTACCAAAAAAACACAATTTTCTCATGCACAACTTTTAAAAAAAAATCAAAGTTTCATGATAATTTGATTGATTTTAATGATTTAAAAGAAAAACAAGCTGAGAGTGAAGTTCAGAACCAGTTATAATTTTAAGCTCAATTTCAGCCTTCAGTTTTCAAAGTTTCCTACAGGTTTTACCAGAATTAATTTCGTCTACCCGGCACCTCCACCAAAATTTACGAAATTAGGTATGCATTTTTTATGTGTCTTTTGATATGGATATGAAGTATTTTGACCTTAATCTCGTTCAAACGATTATTACGATCTCACGATCGCGTTGTATGACCCGGCACCTCCACTATATGTACCAGCAAGTATTAATTTAATTTCGACTTCGACCCGGCACCTCCACCAAAACTTTGAAATTTTTTTATTTTTTAAAATTTCGTGACCTAATTTGCATTTCAAGACATAATTGCTAATTTTGCCACTAGTTCGCGACATCAACTAAAATTTCGCGAAAATTCGCGAATTGGAAATTAGTACCATTCAATCACAATTCATGAGATTCATGTGCAAACTGAATTTGAAGGGATTGCAACTTTAAAAAAATTCGCAAATTTCGTTGTCACCATTTTTGCACATTTCTATTTATGAAACATAAGTTTTAATGTTTGATTCCAGTTCTCGATGCTCAAGTTGATCTCGGCCGCAATGAACTGCCTGGCGTCGTACTACCGAATCTACATGGACCTGGTGAGAAAATATTGCTGTGCATTTTTCATGTACGTAATAGGATCCCTCGATAGGCCACTATCAAGTTCTCATACGTATTGTCGGCATAGGCACGAGGGGTAGGTCTACTACGTCAGAAATATCCACATCAATGAAGATATACTAGAGAATAGGACACAATTCCCAGTTGGCACGTAGCTATTCACTCGGTCAAGATGAATCCGACATATATTAAACTACATAGTTGTCAATAAAGCATACATGGACAGCCTGAAACATACTGACCGATCACAGCCTTGTATAAATGTCCCGTAACATTTTTAAGCTCATCGAAAGGCATAATTGTTAATTAATTAATTGAGATTATAGGTAGAGATGGACCGATACCAGGATTTGCCGATACCGATTCCGATACCGATACAGTTGGCTATTGGCTATTGATTTTGGTACGAGGACTCTAAAAAGTCAATGGGCAAGTAATTTTTTTATGATTTTGAGTTTAAAATTTTAACTTTTTTTACCACAAAAATGGTTGGCTTGGCGCTCGTCAACAGGCGAAATGATCTTACTTCTTTTCAATGCGAAACTAGGGAGAAGGAATGAAATGCTTGGCTCAACTTCTATATCTCACAGCATTCACAGCCGAAGACTTTGGAAGTAGAGCTTGGCTGCCGTTTTTTACAAATTTTTGTATTTTGGGGGGTTAATTTCTACTCCTGTCAAAGACGATTTAAGCTCTCCAAAGTTAATACATGAGACATTTTGGGGGGGGGGGGGGGAATTTTTACCTCTGTTTTAAGCATAGCGATGTGATTGTAAATGGTACATTATCAGCCATTGATACAGAAATTGACATCAATAATTAATAAATTTTGTAACTTCACTTATTTTATTTTAAACATTTGTTTATGCATATTTACTAGTTTACCACTAGAACAATGGCTTAATAGGGAGGGGCTACTGGCCACTTGTTGTCTTATCATATTTTCACCATGCTTTGTATTATATAACTTTTAGTTTATTTTTACAATTAGTTTGGAATAGGCCAACTGGCTAGTTTAGTTTAGATTGGAGAAGGGTTGACAGGTTGGGAAAGCATAGAGAACATAAAGCCCAGCCTGAAGGGCTGGGGGCGACAAAACTTTTCACCTGCTGATGACAACTGCAGCTAATTTAAAGTGTTTGTACCTTAATCCAGTGGATCCAGTGGAAACACTTACAATAAGCTGCAGTTGTCATCAGCAGGTGAAAAGTTTTGTCGCCCCCAGCCCTTCAGGATGGGCTTTATGTTCTCTATGCTTTCCCAACCTGTCAACCCTTCTCCAATCTAAACTTCAAGTTAATTTTGTATTTTTAGTATGTACGTATTTCTTAATCAATGCTGGTTTTTAGTTTATGCTGTTTTTCTTACATTACATTTTTTGTTGTTATTTGTACTTATAGTTGTATTTTGTAATTTACTTGTTCTTGTATAAATTAAATGTTACCTTGAGCAGTGGCCTACTATATCTTTGCATTTCGTAGTTAGTTATTTGGCACTTGTAGGCTTGCAGATGGCACCCGTTGCCAAAGGAAAATAAATATACGTATACAAACCGGAAGGCATAGGTGCAATCGTGTTCTATATCACAGTTATTTTAAATAATCTTGTTTTGTAAATAATATGTAATTCAATATTAAGGATGTACAAACGTTCTGAACATTTTTTGAAGTTCGGTTCGAGTTCGAAATTGAATGTGCGAGTTCGTAGTTTATTAAGATTTCAAACTTTAGATAAACTTTGACTTGAAATTACTTCCTCTTTTAGAGTGCCTAGCATAATATAGTATGCCCTCTAAAATAAATTCCACAACCAAAATGGATTAGCCTACCTATGTTAATGTTGCACTTCAATTTTCAACTTAATCTCTAGTAGTAACAATTCTCCATTTTCCCCCGATTTTTGTGCCAAAGGCCACTTGTTTTAGTTTCCAGACGGATTTGTAAGAGTTCGGTTCCAGTTCGAGGTTTGGAATTAGTTTCGTTTTCAAGGTTTGTCCATTAGGGTGGGTCGAAAAAAATGTCTTGTTTTTTTTCTGAACGCTTTAGTGCGGAAAAGTTGCCTATTGTAATTAGAAGAAAAACGGCATCAAAAAAATTAAAATCGGTTAACATCTTCCGTTCGCGCATGGGACCTAAAGTTAATAAAAAATTTCAAAAACCTCGACTTTTTGTACTTTTTTTTGTAACTAAATATTTTTTTTTAGGAACGCTTTAGTGCGGAAAAGTTTCCTATTGTAATAAGAAGAAAAACAGCATAAAAGAATTTAAAATCGGTTAGCATCTTCCGTTCGCGCATCGTACTTAAAGTTAATGAAAAATTGCAAAAATCGCGACTTTTTTGCAGATTTTTTAAGTATGGCAAAACTTTTAAAATAAACACGCTTTAGTTTTTTATGCTTGTTTTATGGTTTAAATAACCTAAATAAATTAAAATCTGATCAATAATCTAATTTTTTCCGTTCGCGCAACGTCTTAAAAAAACAGAAAAATACAAATTTGTCGCAATTTTCACTGTGCAACACTTAGCTCGTTTTGCTAGAACAAAAAGGACCCAGAACTCACCACGTGGAGGTAGTTGCACGTCGAGTTCCACCCACACCCTACCCAACCAACCATCCAATTGTTGGGTGTGAAATTTACATTATATTTACAACTATTTACAACGATTTTCCATAGAGTAGGTAAGATCTTTGGCTTACTGTGTATTTAATTTCCTTTTTTATATTTTCTACACATTTGAAGTCTGATTTTGTGGAGAAATGAGGCATGTCCGATCTCGACTTCAGTGTTGCTCGGATATACCCATCTCTGGCTTCATGACCACATACTTTACTCGAGGTCCCTGTCACAAGTTTGACACACCTCTCCACAGCCTGGGTGTGACAGGGAAACTTGTGTATATCTCTGATGGACTTAGTGTCAGAATTGATGAGTGATTAAATATCATCTTCACTGAGGTCCCGCAGCATTGGGGGAGAATACAACACACAAGAATCCCAATTAATTATTTCAGTGTTATCGGAAACTTGAAAGTTTATTTTCAGTGGTACGAAATTTCTTACAATCTTCTTCTTCTGGACGGTTTGTCTTGCTTTTATAATCCTTCTGTAACCAAGCTCCCGAATATGTTCTCTATCATCGACAAACAAACTGCAGGGCCTAAATCTTTTGGTGGGCCAATCGGGCAGCAGCTCACTTGCTGTGAAAATCTCCTTGTGGTCGACTATGAACCCATAGATTGTTCGATTCCTGATATAGACAGGAATTTGTTGAGCAAAGACCAACAGTATTGTTGGACATTTCAAGTGCAATCAATCACCTTGGGACATTGTCCAGAAGACTTGGCAAATCAGGACCCTGGTCCTATGTCCCATTCCAGATGGCTAACTGCGGCCAACCGAGTCCTGAGGTTGTATATAAGTTCATCAGATCCATCCAGAAACTTAAAAGAAATAGTTGGCTTCATCTTAAAATCTTACATGCCTGTGTGGTTTGCCATAAAAAGGAGCAAATTTTTACTGACAGACCAAAACATGTCTTTCAAGCAATCCAAACATCACGGTATTTATCCGACGAATTACTTCAAGTTGTCGATCCAGTAATAGAACGAAATGCGTTCTTTGAGCACCCAGAGAATCTTCTGTTGGCAATGCTTGTCGATGATAGAGAACATATTCGGGAGCTTGGATACAGAAGGATCTTAAAAGCAAGACTAACCGTCCCGAAGAAGATTGTTATAAATTTTGTACCACCAAAGATAAACTTTCAAGCTTTCGATTACACTGAAATAATTAATTGGAATTCTTGTGTGTTGTATTCTCCCCCAATGCTGCGGGACCTCAGTGAAGATGGTATTTAATCACTCATCAATTCTGACACTAAGTCCATCAGAGATATACACAAGTTTCCCTGTCACACCCAGGCTGTGGAGAGGTGTGTCAAACTTGTGACAGGGGCCTCGAGTAAAGTATGTGGTCATGAAGCCAGAGATGGGTATATCCGAGCAACACTGAAGTCGAGATCAGACATGCCTCATTTCTCCACAAAATCAGACTTCAAATGTGTAGAAAATATAAAAAAGGAAATTAAATACACAGTAAGCCAAAGATCCTACCTACTCTATGGAAAATCGTTGTAAATAGTTGTAAATATAATGTAAATTCCACACCCAACAATTGGATGGTTGGTTGGGTAGGGTGTGGGTGGAACTCGACGTGCAACCACCTCCACGTGGTGAGTTCTGGGTCGTTTTGTTCTCGCGAAACGAGCTAAGTGTTGCACAGTGAAAATTGCAACAAATTTGTATTTTTCTGTTTTAATTTAGACGTTGCGCGAACGGAAAAATTAGGTTATTAATCAGAATATAATTTGTTTAGGTTATTTAAACCATAAAACAAGCATAAAAAAATTAAAGCGTGTTTATTTTAAAAATTTTACCATACTTAAAAATTCTGCAAAAAAGTCGCGATTTTTGCAATTTTTCATTAACTTTAAGTATGATGCGCGAACGGAAGCTGCTAACCGATTTTAAATTCTTTTATGCCGTTTTTCTTCTTATTACAATAGGAAACTTTTCCGCACTAAAGCGTTCCGGAAAAAAAATATTTAGTTACAAAAAAAAAGTACAAAAAAGTCGCGGTTTTTGTAATTTTTCATTAACTTTAGGTCCGATGCGCGAACGGAAGATGTCAACCGATTTTAATTTTTTTAGTGCCGTTTTTCTTCTAATTACAATAGGCAACTTTTCCGCACTAAAGCGTTCCGAAAAAAAACAAAACATTTTTTTCGACCCACCCTATTGACCATCCCTATATCCATTCAAGGTTGGATCGCTTTGGTTGGCTCGTGCAAGCAACAGTAAGGACGCAGTTCTCCTGATTGAGCGAGCGTAGCGAGCGTCTCCACTTGACTCTTATGGCTCAAATGTCTGTTTTTTTTTTTTTTTTCCTGTTACTGCTTCGGTACAGGTCGTACCGTTTCTCCGATCGACCTGAAATTTTGCACACATGTATATACCACCTATGCGGGTTGCTGTATAGTTTTTGAACAAAATCCGATCGTTGGTTATAAAAAATATAAAATAAAATAACAAAATTTAAAAAAAACAAAAATGTTCTGATCGTTATGAAATTTTGCAGGGTCAATATTCTCTCCTATTTTACAAATTTTCAGCTAAATTGGTCAAGACCTTAAGTAGTGTAGATATAATTTACATTTTAACAAAAGTAACATTACCATGGCAACGAACCAGTCGCACGAGAATTCTGGTCACTATGCACTGCCACCTAGAAGTAATCAAAATACTATCAAGGAAGCAGTGTTTTATTTGTTACCAAAGAGTTAAAATAGTTTTTCCAAAGAAATGATGTCAAGGTCCTCTAGATGGCGGTGGATTTTATCCATTCTCTCCTATTTTACAAATTTTCAGCTAAATCGGTCAAGACTTTAAAGACTTATTGGTATGTAACATTATGGGAATGTCGTACTCGGGTCATGTTGCACGTACCGGTCTCGCTCAACAACGCGACGGGACTTCAGCGTTTTCCTAGTTATAGTTTGTTCTGTTCTGTGTCTCCAGCCCAAGTCTCACATTGTCGGATTCCTAGAAGACGTGCAAGAGATCAGCGAATGCCTCCACAAGAACATATTTGCAAACAACTTCTTCAAGGATCACATCACATTCCATATGCTGTGAGTACCATTCAATTAATTAATTAATGATCATGTTAGTGGAAATTAGTTTTGATCATTTTGTTTTTATTTGATACATCGGTTGACTGTGGCATGCAAATGTCATCAATTTAATTGAGATTAAATAAAATGCTTGATTTAATTAATTAATTTGGAATTTGGAATTTTGTTTGGAATCTAGTTTCTTATTCATTGGCATTATGTTAGTAAAGTGCAAACATTTTATAACGATCGATTGAGTTTTAGGAATTCATAAAAATTCTTGTGTCAAAAGTTAAATATAACTAATAGGCCTACGTAATAAATTGTTACACTTTTTATTTAAGCGTTTATTTTAGGGCTGTGCGAGTACTCGAATTTTTGAGTACAAGTCGAATTCACAGCGAGTTCGAACAAATCCGAGTTTCATTTATTTTGAACTCGAATATTCGAGTGTCGGTAAAAACAGCATTTTCATTTACCGACCCGTCAAAAGTTACGTATTTCCTCCCTTAGATAGCAGCACACGCGGCAAAGTTCGTGATACACGATAGTCGAACTTCTTCTGACGTGAAACTCGTTATGATTGGCTGGCTGAACTTTGCGAGATCCAATTGCAGCTAGTCATACGTCACATGCGAGCGTTGATTGGCTGTTTTTGTGAAATCATTCACGTCTACTGTGTATCACCACTTTTGTGTCCGAGATGTATATTGTTGAAACAAAAATGGCCACGATTCACGAGGCGAGAGCAGAGGAGCCAGGAGGCCAAGTCTTGAAACTTACGTTTCAACTCATCTCCCGTTTCGAGTCGCAAAATTGCGACAAGTCGCTCAAAACCATCAAATCGGTAGTCTTGGGAAACTTGGGATATTGAAATTTTCAAAATCAAGTCGAAAGTCGAAAGTTGCACTTTGTAACAAGCTTTCTCATTGGTCAATCATATAGGTGGAACCAGATAAGCTGGCGGCCATCAAGGTCAAGCGAGAGCACGGACGCCAACGTTGACAATTTACACACAACTGGCATTAGGTTGGGCCTACCATATTTGGTCATGTTATCGTGATATGTTAACACATATATCAACATTTTATAAGCTGTGAATTAGTAGTTCGTCCTACAGAGTCGGTATTTTAGCGAAATAATGATTTTAAGTAATCTCGATTACGAAAGTGTTTTTTTTGCCTTGTTGGTAATGGTGTGTCCAAAGTTCTAGCTGTTTATAATGCCAACCTCGCCAGATGTGATGTCAATGTTTAGGAGCATCAAAATGTCTTGATTTTATTCGTACACTTCATAAATACTTTATTTTTAGGATATATTGGTCAAGGTTTGACTTTAAAAGAGTCGTGTTTTTCTCCGAAAGCAGTTTTAGAGACGGTATATGACTCGAGGTAAGAAGTATTTAGTGACAGTGTTTATGACTCGAGGTAAGAAGTATTTAGTGGCAATGTATATGACTCGAGGTAAGAAGTATTTAGTGGCAATGTACATGACTCGAGGTAAGAAGTATTTAGTGGCAATGTTTATGACTCGAGGTACAAGCAAGGCTCTCTTCCACCAGACGATCTTCCAACCTGCTCCACCGCCAGCCCGAACCGACTGAGGAACGGCGTGATCCTCCGTCCCTTCCGTCCGTTAACTCTCTCGGTACGAGCGGCCAGACTGTCGTACCACTGGTCACACCACACTCTCCGATGATGTTCCTCACGAGCCTCTCGTGCTTCCTCGTGGCGCTGCACACGGTGCACAAAGGTCTTGGCAAGCAGGTACTGTAGTGGAATACATACAGGTGGTGGTAGGTTCACAAAGCAAGTGGATGGGTGTACTGATATGACGTCGTGTTGTGCCCCAGTGCCTGCAGAGTTTCCTGGACGACGATGTCCTGTCCAGCTACGTCAAGTACGTGGCGACCAGGAGGGACCTGCAGCTGAAAGACAACTGGTTCACCCGCCACGAGACGCACTTCCTTGTGAACGTCGTCAAGGTGGCCCACCTGTTGGAGCCGGCCTGGTCCACTAGGAACCTGCTGTTCTACGACCTAGCCGTGAAGCTGGTCACACTAGTGCAGGTATGTGCCCACCTGTTGGAGCCGGCCTGGTCCACTAGGAACCTGCTGTTCTACGACCTAGCCGTGAAGCTGGTCACACTAGTGCAGGTATGTCATCGCAGAGAGAACACCAATCACTACGAGGAGTCTGGTTCATGTTAATGGTACCTTTTTAGAGAATTTTTGGGTTATCAAATTTTAATTTGTGCTGAGCTTCCCAAGTCGCACAGAAAATGTGTGCGCTTACGGGCCGCGGCAATTTGCACCAAAACTGTTTTGTTGATGGACCGCCTGGCCGATAAGAAAACAACCGACAGGTAGGTATACTATATCCAGGTGTGTAGGAAACGTTTTTAAAGTCGGGGGGGGGGGCGATGGGAACTTATTAGCAGATTTTGTGAGTGGCAGCTGGGCCCCAGCTGCCGGAGGCCCCTTTGGCGAAGGCGAATAAAATTTACACCGTACTACAGTTATATACTCATGTTTTAACTGCACTCAGACTCTGTAAACGATGTTTGACAGCAACTATCTGCGATCTGAAAACTCCAAATATGAACATGAAGTGGACCATTTTAGTAAATTTCAGCCTAAGTTTTGATGTTAAGACTTATGACGAAGCATACAGGCAAACATTTTCGTTTTACCAAGGTGACTGTCGAATTGTATAGTGTACGTGCATATTTACTAAGGATGCCCATCGACATCGATTAATCGATTAATAATCGATGTCGAAGCAAATTTTCGACATCGATTTTTTATTTAAAACATCAAATCGATTTTTGTGATACAGATATATATTGTATTTTTGGTCAAATTCCAAAATCACGAATTTCAAGTGTAAATATTAAAATAATACTAGGGAAACGCCAAAGTCGTTGTTAAACGAGTGAGTAAGCCATGTGTTGAGAACCCGGTAACATTACTTTTCTTCCCCCTACCTTAGGCCTCCCTAGCCTATCATAGGCTGGAGAGGTGCATTATGGCCTTACAGTTGACGTGCCCTTATTATAACAACTAAACTTAAAAAACCTATTATCTATACGATGTGAGAAACATGTAGAGATAGGATAGGAGACCAACAGCTTACCTGAAGTGGAGTAGGCGCGCCGTGATAGAAGACATAAACACAAATAAACAAATAACACTACATTTCAAACGTTTCGGTCTACGTGACCTTCCTCAGTGAGTAGAGAAGAGTTACTGAGGTGAAAAACTAAAGCTAGGTAGCCGTTGGCTAGGGTGGGGGTGGGGTGAAGTGAAAGATGAGTGGGGGGTGTGGAATGGGTGACAGGGAGGGGAAGAGAGGAGGAGAGGGAGGACTACCTAAGGTTTAAGTTTAAATCGACCCAAATGTCACAAAAATATCGCACTAAAAATCGAAAAAAAATCGTAAAAGTACGATATTCATGAGAATTATTTCTTCGATTGTACCGAAAAACGTGGCAGGTCTAAGTTCAGAGATTTCGAAGGTCCCCTCCAATTTTCATCAAGATCGCACATGCCGTTTGCCCGGAATCGTGCAAACAGAAAAAAAAAAAACATTGGAGCTAAATTTTTTGAGGGGTCAGTGAAATTGAAGTCTTTGCTTCGCTCATCCAAATATTATTTAAATTTCAAATGTTCACACACCCCTAATCGTTCCCTGTGTCTCCAGGCGGGAGACCGACACCTCCTTAGGGACATCATGAGGGACGTTGTGTTCAACCCGGAGTTCCTCGCGGAGACGTCTTCCCTCATGGCGGAACTTAAGAACCTCAAGATAAACGAGGATCCTGACCGGAAGCCCTCCAAGAAGAACTTGCTGCTTCACTCCGTTGAAACGTAAGTATGGGATCTTGATTTGCCCATCATTTGACGCTATGTGATTAGGGTCCCTTTCAGACTTTGTATTGAGTTGTGGATCTTAACCTTTCGTGTAATGTACAAGTTCAGAAATAAATAATATTAGTAATCATTAGTAATGCTGTCATAGAGACATCGAAGTAGATGAGAAGGTGTTGAGCCTGGCTAGCAAGTACTGAAAGTCCACAGCCCGAGAAACTGGTGATACGTCACCCCCCGACCTGACTTATGTTGGAACCGGGTGTTTGATTATTTATTATTATTAATAATCATTAATGTTAATGAGTAGAACTTTCCCTCTTTCTTTGAACGCCTAGTGTTAGAGCTTATTCCTTCATTGCCGCTAGTAACACATCTCTCTCTCTCTCCCTCAGCCTCTCCAGCATATGGCTGTGCTACGAGCAATCTCTGGGCCTACGCTCTCCGCCAGCCAACCCTCTAGATAGAACTTCGCTGACTCTGGATAATCTGGGAGCCGCCCTGCCTTCTGACTGGGTCTACCTGCCGCTCCTGCGTCTGGGCGGCGACAGTTCTAGCGGACAGTCGGCATTGACGGAAGACGTCGAACTGGTTGTGTGCTGTCTCTCGTGGGCTCTTATTGCGGATTGTCTCAAAGATAACCTCATCTTGGGAGTGGATGTCACCTCGAGATACTGTCGCGTTGCTACCGTCTTCCTCGCTCGTAAGAACCACTCTCTATACCTCGTTTACATCACTAGCATATCACGCGGGTTATTTCTGTGTGTGAACGCATGAAAGTTGCTAAACCTGTAGAAAATCTTACAAGGGTAATTTAGGCGGGTTACTCGCGTAACTTTGTTGTTGTTATTTAGTTACCATGGTAATTTGATTGTCGTTCATAACCTTACTTTCAAGCTTCCTAGCTCGAACGTGTTCTTCTGTTTTATTCTTCCTATTAACTTATCTGAGAAGTCAAATTTCACTAATGAAGAAAAGAAAGTAATACATTGATCAAATCTTCGGTCAGCCGAAGATGAAAATTACAGCTGGAGTTTTAAGGTTATGTTATTGAGTAGGCCTACGTGCAGCCTTCTATATATTGTTTCCGAAAACTTTATGTTGAGGTGGCTAACGAACTACTCGATACGATCGTAATTCAAAGTAGGTGTGAACGACAGTGGTTACCCAGGTAATATTTACCCACGTAGTAACTACAGTAATGTAAACGTGGTATCACAACACAATACACAATAGTCACTCTGACACAGGGACTGCTGCTAACTACTGCCAGGTTCAGTACCATTAAAATCCAACCCGCAATTGCAGTCAGAGGTTTGGAACAATATTTAAATGGATATGTGTTTCCAACTGCAATCTTTGGTTGCAGTTGATTCCATCAGTTGGCAACAGTCTTTGTGTAATAGCTGCTTAATGATTGCAATATTACAATAATCGAGTTGTGTCTAAATAACAATGTATTTGATTATAGTACCCTTGTTTGATTTTGAAACCGAGCTTTTTTAGTGTTCTCTACTATCTATTTTTATCAACCTTTTAGAAGATCGGTAACACAACTGACATTATGATAGTACCCAACCCTTAACCTTGCATTACTTGCGAGTTTTTATTTAACACCTGTATTCGCGTGGGGTAGCCTATATAACCCCATTGTCGAATTACCTTTATTTTGAAGTTGATGGTGTTTGGATTGGATGAAACACCAATTACGGTATGTTTGTCAATGAAATTGGTATTTTATTAAAAGTTTGCACAATTCATGTGGAAATTATTAGGGCTGTGCAAACTGGTTTCGAAAATCGAACCGAACTTGAACCTTCATGAAGGTTCGAGTTCGAAAATATTCGGTTCTAAAATCGAACCGAACTCGAACCTTCCGCCATTCGGAAATAAAAATTCGAATGTTGGTCACACTGGTTTAAACTGACAACTTTCGAGAGTAAATTCGATATTTCGATATATATCGCATGCCGAAACGCCAATGCCAAGCCGACGGCATTATTATGTACTAGACTAAGCCTATTTCATTTTACGTCTTCAATGAATGATTTGACGTAAATTGTATGCTTTTGTTAAGCGAGCGAAGCGAGCGTTTCCATTTGACTCTGCCGGAAAAATTAGTCACTGGTTTTGTTTTTTTTTTTGTTTGTTTGTTTGTTTGTTTGTTTTTTTTTTTTTTTTTTTGTTTGTATGTCTCGCGATAACGTTCGAACGGAGGCTCGGATCGAGTTGAAATTTTCACCATCCGCAAGCTTTGTTCTCGATTGAATGCCATTAGTTTTGTGGCAAAATCGTTCAAAAAGTTAAAAAGTTACATTCAAGTTAATCGAAAGTTTTTTTTTCAAACTCAACGGCGACAAAATCTGAGATAGCCAAATCATTTAGAATGTCCGTCCGGTCACGAATATGTTAATTTTATTTTGATCCGATAAGTAGTGTAGATGGAAATTACATTATAACAAAAGTAACGTTGCCATGGCAACGAAAAGACGCGCGAAGTTTCTAATGCACTGCCACCTAGAAGTTATCAAAATACTTTCGAGGAAGCAGTCTATTATTTGTCAACAAAGAGTTTAAATAGTTTTCCCAAGGAGTCAAGGTCCTCTAGATGGCGGTGGATTTTAAAGTAAAGATTTAAACACGGGTTTACCCAAATACCTTGGCAATAATAAATAATACTGGAAACGCGAACGTCGTAAATTTTTAAATTTAAAAAAATGTGCAATGGGGGTCTAGCTATAGCACGTGCTCGCTTATCAACGCGTCCAACTGAGCGTTTCCTAGTAATTATTATTAAGCTGGTTGTTTTTTTTTTTAAATTAGTTTTTCCCCAACAACAGTTTTATTGTAAATCGTAATATTCGTCAGGCTTGACAAGTTGACATGCCTATTTAGTATTTAGAAGAATTTTCAAATATGCAGAACTACGATTAAGATAACGTAGTAAACCTAAAAAGTAGTAGAAGAATTTTTCATTTAAAGAAGTGATTAATTATTATATTTTTAAGCGAGCGAAGCGAGCGTTTCCATTTGACTCTGCCGGAAAAATTAGTCACTGTTTTTTTTTTTTTTTTTTTTTTTGTTTGTTTGTTTGTTTGTTTGTTTTTTTGTTTGTATGTCTCGCCATAACGTTCGAACGGAGGCTCGGATCGAGTTGAAATTTTGACCATCCGCAAGCTTCGTTCTCGATTGAATGCCATTAGTTTTGTGGCAAAATCGTTCAAAAAGTTAAAAAGTTACAATAAAGTTAATCGAAAGTTTTTTTTTCAAACTAAACGGCGACAAAATCTGAGATAGCCAAATCATTTAGAATGTCCGTCCGGTCACGAATATGTTAATTTTATTTTGATCCGATAAGTAGTGTAGATGGAAATTACATTATAACAAAAGTAACGTTGCCATGGCAACGAAAAGACGCGCGAAGTTTCTAATGCACTGCCACCTAGAAGTAATCACAATACTTTCGAGAAAGCAGTCTATTATTTGTCACCAAAGAGTTTAAATATTTTTCCCAAGGAGTCAAGGTCCTCTAGATGGCGGTGGATTTTATCCACAAAGTAAAGGTTTACACACGGGTTTACCCAAATACCTTGGCAATAATAAATAATACTGGAAACGCGAACGTCGTAAATTTTATTTTTATTTTTATTTTTTTATAAAAATGTGCAATGTGGGTCTAGCTATAGCACGTGCTCGCTTATCAACGCGTCCAACTGAGCGTTTCCTAGTTTAATAAACGTGTCGCGTAATATATAATAACCTAAAATGAAGCATCGCAAATGTATTGAAACGACAAGCCTTCGCAGTTATTTCGTAAATCTGGCTGCCGAAGACGAAGAAGATGACAATTTGTAAGAAATGGAAGTTCAGTCCAGCTGACGGCATCTAGGCCTAGGCCGGCCTACTATTAATGAGTTTAATCCGTTTATAAGAGAATCTATCCCTTTTCCTAGTATGCGTAGCCCTACGACTTCTAGTGAACCAGATAAGGATCACACTCTAGGCCTAGCCAGGCCTGCCTAGGCCTAGGCCTATTATCGCATCGAGTGAAGACAAACAAGATCCTAGGCCCTAGCCTAGGCTAGGCCTAGCCCTGCGCCTATGCGTAGTGGTGCGTAGGCCTACAATGCGTGGCAGCTCTAGGCATCCGTATGGGCCTAGGCCTTGCAGGTCCTTCTTACAACGTTCAGGATGAGGAACCTCAACCTGATCTAGGCCTACATTATAGGCCTAGGCCTATTAAACCATTTTTCATGAAATGGCAACAAAAATCATCTTTTTTAAGGTTCGGTTCGAGGTTCGAGTTCGAGATTTTTCATAAGGTTCGGTTCGAGGTTCGGTTCGAAAAAAAAATCAAGGTTCGCACAGCCCTAGAAATTATGTACAGTAGTCATCTGGTGCTTTTAGGCCCCTTTTAGGTGCCTCTTTCTAGGGGGCACCCAGAAATGCACCTATTATTTCTCACCAATTACAAATATGGCATTCTTTTCATCATAGTTTTTAGTGCTAATTTTGCAAGGCCAATCCGTCCCCTTAAAAGTATTGATACAGTCGGGAAACCGCCTAACACCATAATTTTTCTCCCTCTCCCCCCAAAAAAAAAAAAATGTCAAGGCTAGATCCGCCAATGGATTTTTAATAGGGGCCCTGAAATTTCTCGGCACCTTGGGCCCAAAATATTGTAAACGCGCCACTGTATGTAGTAGGTCCTCCTTTTGAAAATATTAAATTTCAAAATCAAATTTATTTTTACTACACCAAACCAACTTTAATATTTTTTCCTGCTCTAATTAAGTGCCCTGCTTCACATTTAGTTGTCCTGCTCTAATTAAGTGCCCTGCTTCACATTTAGTTGTAAAAAAACATCAAACATAGAGTAACTTGAGAATACATAAAAGGAAGAAGACAACTGAGAAACATAAGATTTTGTAGCACTCGAGTAATATAAACCCCACGCAAGTAATGCAGGGTGAAACATGTGATTCAGTATGAGAATGGCTGCATAGGAGGGATGTGCGAACCCACTATTTTAACTTCGAACTCAAACTCAAACTTTCCCAGTTAAAAAAACGAACTTCGAACTGTATCGAACTCAAACTCTAACCCAATTTAAAGGTATATCAAACCGTCATAATAGGTAAAATAGTGATAAGTCTGGACCGGCACCTCCACCAAGAAAGTATACAGTAACTTCTGGACCGGCACCTAAACCATCCATGTTTTTGGTTTTTAAATTTGTACCTGTAAACTAAGAACCATTTTTTGACTTGTCAAATAATATGTGACCACACACCACTACAAATTAGTAAAAAAAAAAAAATCCGAACTTCGAACTTTTTTCGAACTCGAACCGAACTCGAACTTACAAAAAGTTTGAGTTTGAATTTCGAACGTTCGCACATCCCTACTACATAATGTACCATGTATACCGTTCTGAGAATCATTCATCCTTGTTGTTTCCAGGTTCTGATCTCTTCCTGGAGCCTAAGGTCAAGGCACTGCTTGAAGAACTCCTCACCCAACTCACAACGGAATATATACCTTACCCCACGCGACTGCTGCAGGTCAACACCATTAACTAGTGAAACATGTGATTCAGTATGAGAATGGCTGCGTAATGTACCGTTGAGTATCATTCATCCTTGTGTGTTTTCAAGGTTCTGATCTCTTCCTGGAACCTAAGGTCAAGGCATTGCTAGAAGAACTCCTCACCCAACTCACAACGTAATATACACCTTACCCCACGCGACTAATGCAGGGTCAACACCATTAACTAGTGAAACATGTGATTCAGTATGAGAATGGCTGCCTAATGTACCGTTGAGTATCATTCATCCGTGTTGTTTCCAGGTTCTGATCTCTTCCTGGAGCCTAAGGTCAAGGCACTGCTAGAAGAACTCCTCACCCAACTCACAACGTAATATATACCTTACCCCACGCGACTAATGCAGGGTCAACACCATTAACTAGTGAAACATGTGATTCAGTATGAGAATGGCTGCGTAATGTACCGTTGAGTATCATTCATCCGTGTGTGTTTCAAGGTTCTGATCTCTTCCTGGAGCCTAAAGTCAAGGCATTGCTAGAAGAACTCCTCACCCAACTCACAACGTAATATATACCTTACCCCACGCGACTAATGCAGGGTCAACACCATTAACTAGTGAAACATGTGATTCAGTATGAGAATGGCTGCGTAATGTACCGTTGAGTATCATTCATCCGTGTGTGTTTCAAGGTTCTGATCTCTTCCTGGAGTCTAAAGTCAAGGCATTGCTAGAAGAACTCCTCACCCAACTCACAACGTAATATATACCTTACCCCACGCGACTGCTGCAGGGTCAACACCATTAACTAGTGAAACATGTGATTCAGTATGAGAATGGCTGCGTAATGTACCGTTGAGTATCATTCATCCTTGTGTGTTTCAAGGTTCTGATCTCTTCCTGGAGCCTAAAGTCAAGGCATTGCTAGAAGAACTCCTCACCCAACTCACAACGTAATATATACCTTACCCCACGCGACTGCTGCAGGGTCAACACCATTAACTAGTGAAACATGTGATTCAGTATGAGAATGGCTGCGTAATGTACCGTTGAGTGTCATTCATCCTTGTGTGTTTCAAGGTTCTGATCTCTTCCTGGAGCCTAAAGTCAAGGCATTGCTAGAAGAACTCCTCACCCAACTCACAACGTAATATATACCTTACCCCACGCGACTAAAGCAGGGTCAACACCATTAACTAGTGAAACATGTGATTCAGTATGAGAATGGCTGCGTAATGTACTGTTGAGTATCATTCATCCTTGTGTGTTTCAAGGTTCTGATCTCTTCCTGGAGCCTAAAGTCAAGGCATTGCTAGAAGAACTCCTCACCCAACTCACAACGTAATATATACCTTACCCCACGCGACTAATGCAGGGTCAACACCATTAACTAGTGAAACATGTGGTTCAGTATGAGAATGGCTGCGTAATGTACCGTTGAGTATCATTCATCCTTGTGTGTTTCAAGGTTCTGATCTCTTCCTGGAACCTAAGGTCAAGGCACTGCTAGAAGAACTCCTCACTCAAGTCACAACGTAATATATACCTTACCCCACGCGACTAATGCAGGGTCAACACCATTAACTAGTGAAACATGTGGTTCAGTATGAGAATGGCTGCGTAATGTACCGTTGAGTATCATTCATCCTTGTGTGTTTCAAGGTTCTGATCTCTTCCTGGAACCTAAAGTCAAGGCACTGCTTGAAGAACTCCTCACCCAACTCACAACGTAGTATATACCTTACCCCACGCGACTAATGCATGGTCAACACCATTAACTAGTGAAACATGTGATTCAGTATGAGAATGGCTGCGTAATGTACCGTTGAGTATCATTCATCCTTGTGTGTTTCAAGGTTCTGATCTCTTCCTGGAACCTAAGGTCAAGGCATTGCTAGAAGAACTCCTCACCCAACTCACAACGTAATATATACCTTACCCCACGCGACTAATGCAGGATCAACACCATTAACTAGTGAAACATGTGATTCAGTATGAGAATGGCTGCGTAATGTACCGTTGAGTATCATTCATCCTTGTTGTTTCCAGGTTCTGATCTCTTCCTGGAACCTAAGGTCAAGGCATTGCTAGAAGAACTCCTCACTCAACTCACAACGTAATATATACCTTACCCCACGCGACTGCTGCAGGGTCAACACCATTAACTAGTGAAACATGTGATTCAGTATGAGAATGGCTGCGTAATGTACCGTTGAGTGTCATTCATCCTTGTGTGTTTCAAGGTTCTGATCTCTTCCTGGAACCTAAGGTCAAGGCACTGCTAGAAGAACTCCTCACCCAACTCACAACGTAATATATACCTTACCCCACGCGACTGCTGCAGGGTCAACACCATTAACTAGTGAAACATGTGGTTCAGTATGAGAATGGCTGCGTAATGTACCGTTGAGTATCATTCATCCTTGTGTGTTTTAAGGTTCTGATCTCTTCCTGGAGCCTAAAGTCAAGGCATTGCTAGAAGAACTCCTCACCCAACTCACAACGTAATATATACCTTACCCCACGCGACTAATGCAGGGTCAACACCATTACTAGTGAAACATGTGATTCAGTATGAGAATGGCTGCGTAATGTACCGTTGAGTATCATTCATCCTTGTGTGTTTTCAAGGTTCTGATCTCTTCCTGGAGCCTAAAGTCAAGGCACTGCTAGAAGAACTCCTCACCCAACTCACAACGTAATATATACCTTACCCCACGCGACTAATGCAGGGTCAACACCATTAACTAGTGAAACATGTGATTCAGTATGAGAATGGCTGCGTAATGTACCGTTGAGTATCATTCATCCTTGTTGTTTTCAAGGTTCTGATCTCTTCCTGGAACCTAAGGTCAAGGCATTGCTAGAAGAACTCCTCACCCAACTCACAACGTAATATATACCTTACCCCACGCGACTGCTGCAGGGTCAACACCATTAACTAGTGAAACATGTGATTCAGTATGAGAATGGCTGCGTAATGTACTGTTGAGTATCATTCATCCTTTGTGTGTTTCAAGGTTCTGATCTCTTCCTTGAGCCTAAAGTCAAGGCATTGCTAGAAGAACTCCTCACCCAACTCACAACGTAATATATACCTTACCCCACGCGACTAATGCAGGGTCAACACCATTAACTAGTGAAACATGTGATTCAGTATGAGAATGGCTGCGTAATGTACCGTTGAGTATCATTCATCCTTGTTGTTTCAAGGTTCTGATCTCTTCCTGGAGCCTAAAGTCAAGGCATTGCTAGAAGAACTCCTCACCCAACTCACAACGTAATATATACCTTACCCCACGCGACTAATGCAGGGTCAACACCATTAACTAGTGAAACATGTGATTCAGTATGAGAATGGCTGCGTAATGTACCGTTGAGTATCATTCATCCGTGTGTGTTTCAAGGTTCTGATCTCTTCCTGGAGTCTAAAGTCAAGGCATTGCTAGAAGAACTCCTCACCCAACTCACACGTAATATATACCTTACCCCACGCGACTAATGCAGGGTCAACACCATTAACTAGTGAAACATGTGATTCAGTATGAGAATGGCTGCGTAATGTACCGTTGAGTATCATTCATCCGTGTGTGTTTCAAGGTTCTGATCTCTTCCTGGAACCTAAGGTCAAGCATTGCTAGAAGAACTCCTCACCCAACTCACAACGTAATATATACCTTACCCCACGCGACTGCTGCAGGGTCAACACCATTAACTAGTGAAACATGTGATTCAGTATGAGAATGGCTGCGTAATGTACCGTTGAGTGTCATTCATCCTTGTGTGTTTCAAGGTTCTGATCTCTTCCTGGAGCCTAAAGTCAAGGCATTGCTAGAAGAACTCCTCACCCAACTCACAACGTAATATATACCTTACCCCACGCGACTAATGCAGGGTCAACACCATTAACTAGTGAAACATGTGATTCAGTATGAGAATGGCTGCGTAATGTACTGTTGAGTATCATTCATCCTTGTGTGTTTCAAGGTTCTGATCTCTTCCTGGAGCCTAAAGTCAAGGCATTGCTAGAAGAACTCCTCACCCAACTCACAACGTAATATATACCTTACCCCACGCGACTAATGCAGGGTCAACACCATTAACTAGTGAAACATGTGGTTCAGTATGAGAATGGCTGCGTAATGTACCGTTGAGTATCATTCATCCTTGTGTGTTTCAAGGTTCTGATCTCTTCCTGGAACCTAAGGTCAAGGCACTGCTAGAAGAACTCCTCACTCAAGTCACAACGTAATATATACCTTACCCCACGCGACTAATGCAGGGTCAACACCATTAACTAGTGAAACATGTGGTTCAGTATGAGAATGGCTGCGTAATGTACCGTTGAGTATCATTCATCCTTGTGTGTTTCAAGGTTCTGATCTCTTCCTGGAACCTAAAGTCAAGGCACTGCTTGAAGAACTCCTCACCCAACTCACAACGTAGTATATACCTTACCCCACGCGACTAATGCAGGATCAACACCATTAACTAGTGAAAACATGTGATTCAGTATGAGAATAGCTGCGTAATGTGCCGTTGAGTATCATTCATCCTTGTTGTTTCCAGGTTCTGATCTCTTCCTGGAACCTAAGGTCAAGGCATTGCTAGAAGAACTCCTCACTCAACTCACAACGTAATATATACCTTACCCCACGCGACTGCTGCAGGGTCAACACCCCTTAACTAGTGAAACATGTGATTCAGTATGAGAATGGCTGCGTAATGTACCGTTGAGTGTCATTCATCCTTGTGTGTTTCAAGGTTCTGATCTCTTCCTGGTGCCTAAGGTCAAGGCATTGCTAGAAGAACTCCTCACCCAACTCACAATGTAATATATACCTTACCCCACGCGACTGCTGCAGGGTCAACACCATTAACTAGTGAAACATGTGATTCAGTATGAGAATGGCTGCGTAATGTACCGTTGAGTGTCATTCATCCTTGTGTGTTTCAAGGTTCTGATCTCTTCCTGGAACCTAAGGTCAAGGCACTGCTAGAAGAACTCCTCACCCAACTCACAACGTAATATATACCTTACCCCACGCGACTAATGCAGGATCAACACCATTAACTAGTGAAACATGTGATTCAGTATGAGAATGGCTGCGTAATATTCCGTTGAGTATCATTCATCCGTGTGTGTTTCAAGGTTCTGATCTCTTCCTGGAGCCTAAAGTCAAGGCACTGCTAGAAGAACTCCTCACCCAACTCACAACGTAATATATACCTTACCCACGCGACTGCTGCAGGGTCAACACCATTAACTAGTGAAACATGTGATTCAGTATGAGAATGGCTGCGTAATATTCCGTTGAGTATCATTCATCCTTGTGTGTTTCAAGGTTCTGATCTCTTCCTGGAGCCTAAAGTCAAGGCACTGCTTGAAGAACTCCTCACCCAACTCACAACGTAATATATACCTTACCCCACGCGACTGCTGCAGGGTCAACACCATTAACTAGTGAAACATGTGGTTCAGTATGAGAATGGCTGCGTAATGTACCGTTGAGTATCATTCATCCTTTGTGTGTTTTAAGGTTCTGATCTCTTCCTGGAGCCTAAAGTCAAGGGATTGCTAGAAGAACTCCTCACCCAACTCACAACGTAATATATACCTTACCCCACGCGACTAATGCAGGGTCAACACCATTAACTAGTGAAACATGTGATTCAGTATGAGAATGGCTGCGTAATGTACCGTTGAGTATCATTCATCCTTGTTGTTTCAAGGTTCTGATCTCTTCCTGGAACCTAAGGTCAAGGCATTGCTAGAAGAACTCCTCACCCAACTCACAACGTAATATATACCTTACCCCACGCGACTGCTGCAGGGTCAACACCATTAACTAGTGAAACATGTGATTCAGTATGAGAATGGCTGCGTAATGTACTGTTGAGTATCATTCATCCTTGTGTGTTTCAAGGTTCTGATCTCTTCCTTGAGCCTAAAGTCAAGGCATTGCTAGAAGAACTCCTCACCCAACTCACAACGTAATATATACCTTACCCCACGCGACTAATGCAGGGTCAACACCATTAACTAGTGAAACATGTGATTCAGTATGAGAATGGCTGCGTAATGTACCGTTGAGTATCATTCATCCTTGTTGTTTCAAGGTTCTGATCTCTTCCTGGAGCCTAAAGTCAAGGCATTGCTAGAAGAACTCCTCACCCAACTCACAACGTAATATATACCTTACCCCACGCGACTAATGCAGGGTCAACACCATTAACTAGTGAAACATGTGATTCAGTATGAGAATGGCTGCGTAATGTACCGTTGAGTATCATTCATCCTTGTGTGTTTCAAGGTTCTGATCTCTTCCTGGAACCTAAAGTCAAGGCATTGCTAGAAGAACTCCTCACCCAACTCACAACGTAATATATACCTTACCCCACTCGACTAATGCAGGGTCAATACCATTAACTAGTGAAACATGTGATTCAGTATGAGAATGGCTGCGTAATGTACCGTTGAGTATCATTCATCCTTGTGTGTTTCAAGGTTCTGATCTCTTCCTGGAGCCTAAAGTCAAGGCATTGCTAGAAGAACTCCTCACTCAACTCACAACATAATATATACCTTACCCCACGCGACTAATGCAGGGTCAACACCATTAACTAGTGAAACATGTGATTCAGTATGAGAATGGCTGCGTAATGTACCGTTGAGTATCATTCATCCTGTGTGTGTTTCAAGGTTGTGATCTCTTCCTGGAGCCTAAAGTCAAGGCATTGCTAGAAGAACTCCTCACCCAACTCACAACGTAATATATACCTTACCCCACGCTACTGCTGCAGGGTCAACACCATTAACTAGTGAAACATGTGGTTCAGTATGAGAATGGCTGCGTAATGTACCGTTCTGAGAATCATTCATCCTTGGTGTTTCCAGGTTCTGATCTCTTCCTGGAGCCTAAGGTCAAGGCACTGCTTGAAGAACTCCTCACCCAACTCACAACGGAAGACAAACTAGCGCGGCTGGACCTGGCTCAGAAGATACCAGGTCTCACCTCATTCTACGACCTGTGAGTACCTAGGTCGCGACATCTCGGCCGAAATAAGCTTGGCCAGTGTCGGCAAAAACTTTAGACAGTCAAAAGAGGTACAAGCCAACGGCCTTGCCATGTTGAATACACCGGTACCCGATAGATCAAACAAGTTAAGAAGCATCGGAAGTGGTCAGTACTTGAATGGGTGACCACTTGGGAACACCTTGTGCTGTTGGCAAAGGAAGTGAAGCAGATCGCCTAAGTGTGCTCCTGATAGGAAACTATCTCGTGCTCTATCACTAAGTAGCTGCTCTGCGGAGAACAATGTATATAACAAGTTTCTGGTATTGAATTTTTTTTAAGGGGTACCCAATGTAATCAGTTTTACAATTTAAAAAAAAAATCTAACCATGTTAAAGTATTTTAAATTTATGGTTGAGTGCTTTTTTGTACTTTGATCTTGTAAACTGTTGTTAATTGTTATGTATAGCTAGAGGTAGAAAAAGATAGTCCCGGTCGGGGCGGACTTTTTGGATTTCTAAATTGAAGTAAATATGTTTTTTTTTTAAATAGTTAAATTTGGGGAGAAGATCGTATTAAAAGCGAAGCTTTTCCTGTTACTTTTAGTACGTTATTTGCTAGTACTAAATAAATGTCTGATGTTTGTTCTCTGTTGCGCAGCTACTCCGAGCTGCTCCAACAGTTTGCCGCGGTGTCGTACGGCAGCCAGGTGTTCGGCCAGTTCATCGTGATCCCGCTGCGTCAGACGGAGGACATCTCGTTCCGACGACAGATGTGGTTCGAGCACGCGGGCTGCATCCGAGTGCTCAGACTGCCGGTCGAGGCGCTGCCGTTCCAGTTGGCCGACCTGCTCTGGCCGCTGGAGACGGACAAGGGTCTACTCTCAGAGTACCTGCGAGTCTTGGTTAACGGTGAGTCTTCTTCCGTGTTTGTATTTCCTCCAAGTAGACATATCTAGTCCTAAAAATTATTGTGAGGGAGGAATTTTGTTCTCTTACTCACTTAATCTGTTCAATTGTACTCAATAGTGGTTCATACATATTCTGTTTCTTGAAATCTTTACCTAATATATTATGTTCTGTCCATTTTCGGAAGCTTTTCAATAAGCCTGGGCTATGACATTATTCAATTATTGATATCACACGAAAAATTTCGTTATGATATCGATTTGTTTGTAAACAAAATTTTTTGTTTGTTTTTTAAATCAGAAAATTATTAAAAGAGTGGGTCTATTTTTCATAATAGGGTTGACAGGCTATCACCATAATGATAAACCTATTTCACGATTGTTACGATCTCACAATCGCGTTTCCCTGGTGAAAAATCTTGGCAAGATCTTGACAAGATCTTGGCAAGATTGTATTGTAAGATCTTGTATTTTTCTTGCCAAGATCTTGCAAGAACTTGTCAAGATCTTGTATAATCTTGGCAAGATTGTGGTTGGTCTATTTATGCGGTACGGTAAGCCTACTTGATGCAATTTCGATACACACTTTGCCACCTTATTAGATGTTTATCCGTGGCTGTAGGCCCTGTGAACAAGAACACAAAGCAAGTAGGCTTGCCTGCAGGCTGGGTCAAACACAGGCCTAGACCTATAGTGCAAGGCGTAATACTTATAGTCAACTGTCATCTAAGCTTACTACCTAGGCTACAGTAGTGGTTGTAAATACTCACATAGTCTGAGGTCTGTACAAGACATGGCAACTATCTGTAGCTATTTAAATGTGTATGTGGCCTTTGCTTACGATGTAGACCAGGTCTATTATCAACTGTCTACTCTAGTTCTAAATAAACTGAAACAGTGAGACAGCACAAATGCAGGCTTGCATGGCTTGTTTGATGTAACTGTTAGTGATGACTGATGAGGTTCAAGATGCTAACACCAGGTGGCAGATTTTGACAAGATCTTGTTTATATCTTGTTTCTAACCAAGTTCTTGCCAAGATCTTAACAAGAATATTCTTGTCAAGAATCTTGCCAAGATCAAGGCAAGAAATAAACAAAATCTTATTTCAATGCAAGATCTTGGCAAGATCTTGACAAGATCTTACTTAACACAAGTTCTTGGCAAGATCTTGGCAAGATCTTACTTAATACAAGTTCTTGTCAAGATCTTGACAAGAATTTTCACCAGGGTTTATGACCCGGCACCTCCACCAAATGCACCTACCAGGTTAATTTATTTAGACTACCTACCCGGCACCTCCACCAAAATTACAAAATTTAGCATTTGTTGTGTAAATTTCGATATGAAATCAAATATCGATATCAAAAATATTTCCATTTATCGATATCGTATCAAAATATCGATTTATTTGCCTAGACCTACTTTTTAATGCTAAATATCGATGAATTTAGAGAGGGGCGTGTTGTGTTGTTTTGTGTTGTGTTGATGTTGTGTAAGTTTATGTGAGTGATCATTTCCTAACATTTGGCCAAAGTGCAGGGTGATAGTGCTGCAATCCCTCAGCCGTGGCACTCTTAACTGAAACTAACTGAACCTACATTGTGTTTGTTGTGTGGCAGGTTCCGTGTGCCCCACGCGATGTCCAGTGCTGTACACGGTAGCGCTTCATCACGTGGCGTTCTTCCTACAAGATAAGCAAGACGACCAACAGTTGGAGAGAATGCAAGGACAGATGAAGCTTAGTGTTGCTAAACCACAACTAAAGGTACGTTACAATTACAAGTGCTTCATTAGTGGAGATGTGCAAAAATGGTGACAACGAAATTCGCGAATTTTTTTAAAGTTGCAATAATCCCTTCAAATTCAGTTTGCACATGAATCTCATGAATTGTGATTGAATGGTACCAATTTCCAATTCGCGAAATTTCGCGAAATTTTAGTTGATACCGCGAACTAGTGGCGAAATTAGCAATTATGTCCTTAAATGCGAATTAGGTCGCGAAATTTTAAAAAATAAAAAAAATTCAAAGTTTTGGTGGAGGTGCCGGGTCGAAGTCGAAATTAAATTAATCCTGTCTGGTACACATGGTGGAGGTGCCGGGTCATAAACGCGATTGTGAGACTTAATAAGTTTGAACGAGAGTAAGCTCAAAATACTTCAAATCCATATCAAAAGACACATAAAAAATGCATAATTTCGTAAATTTGGTGGAGGTGCCGGGTAGACGAAATTAATTCTGGTAAAAACTGTCGGAAACTTTGAAAACTGAAGGCTGAAATTGAGCTTAAAATTAAAACTGATTCTGAACTTCACTCTCATGAGCTTGTTTTTCTTTTAAATCATTAAAATCAATCAATCAATCAATCAATTTTTTTTTTTTTTTTTTAAGTTGTGCATGAGAAAATTGTGTTTTTTGGTTAATCGCGACAAATCGCGAATTTTTATTTTTAAGGCGCGAATTTTCAAATTTTAAAAAACCATTTTTGCACATCTCTATTCATTAGGTGTCAACTGCTGTTGGCTGATCTATCATGGACCTGATACATAAAGTAAACCTTAAAACAAGGCGTTGATAACGAAAGTCCCACAAGGATGGACAAAGGAAACAACTTGAAATTAGCTTTCAAATGGCCTGTCTTGGGGAGGAACGTGTTTCTTGTAACGTGTTTCCTTTTCAGAAAGAACTTAAATGGGAACGGGTTCCTTTTCTTACTTCAGGAACTTTTAACGTGAAAAGTTACTATTCCATGGAAATTTAGAACGAATTTAACATTCCTTTATAAGTTTCTTTCACCATTGTAATCCCGTTGAATTCCAGTACCTGATATCGTAAAGTACAGTTTAAAACATACCTTGAGACTTCGTGTGTTTTCGAAAGTGGCTCCACCCCTTTGTCAGATTCCGAGTGATGGAAGCAGACGAATTCATTGGGAAAAGTTTGACTGTTTTTTTCTATTTATCAGTTTTAAAGTTGGCTTATTATAAATTAATTCCTATCTTATTTAGTATTATTTATTGAGCGAGCGAAGCGAGCGTCTCCACTTGACTCTTATGGCTCGAATGTCTTGTTTTTTTTTTTTTTTTTTTGTTTTTTTTTTCTGTTACTGCTTCGATACAGGTCGCACCGTTTCTCTGATCGACCTGAAATTTTGCACACATGTACATACCACCTAGGCGGGTTGCTGTATAGTTTTTGAACAAAATCCAATCGTTGGTTATAAAAAATAAAAAAATAAATAAAAAAATTTAAAAAAAAAATTGTACCGATCGTTATGAAATTTTGCAGGGTCAATAAGTACAACATTCTCTCCTATTTTCCAAATTTTCAGCTAAATCGGTCAAGACCTTAAAGACTTATTGGTAATCATATTTCGAAAAATGATGTTAAAAATGAAGGAGGCAGTGAAGATACAAAGATACACTTTAGAAGGCATGATGTGAATTAGATCAATGCAAAGATGTTGGAATTGTATAAAGTGTACAATGTCAATATCCAGTTAGGCCTACACTGTGTGGTGGGCCTTATGGGAATGTCGTACTCGGGTCATGTTGCACGTACCGGTGCTCGCTCAACAACGCGTCCAACTGAGCGTTTTCCTAGTTTACTTATTTTAAAAGAAACAAAGTTCTTTTTGAGAAACATCTCAGTTAACTGGAATTTGGATTAGTTCCTTTTAAGCAAAAGTAAGGGATCTTTTGAAAGTTCCTTTTTTGTGTGAACTTGTTCAGACTGCAAATGGCCAGTTTATCCTTGGACAGGAGTGTGATAGCGAGCCCAACAGCGTGGCAGGACTGCGTAGTGCGTAGATCTTGAAGCCATAGGAAATAAAATAAATATAAATTACAGTAGGGTGGTGGTTTTGGCCAAACTGGGCCTTATCAACTCAACAAGTGGACAAAGCCTTATCTGCTACATTTTCATGAATGGTATTATTTATTGAGCGAGCGTAGCGAGCGTCTCCACTTGACTCTTATGGCTCGAATGTCTGTTTTTTTTTTTTTTTTTGTTTGTTTGTTTGTTTTTTTTGTTTTTTTTTTTTTTTTTACTGCTTCGATACAGGTCGCACCGTTTCTCTGATCGACCTGAAATTTGGCATGCATGTACATACCACCTAGGCGGGTTGCTGTATAGTTTTTGAACAAAATCCGATCGTTGGTTATAAAAAAATAAAAATAAAATTAAAAAATTAAAATTACCGATCGTTATGAAATTTTGCAGGGTCAATAAGTGCAACATTCTCTCCTATTTTCCAAATTTTCAGCTAAATCGGTCAAGACCTTAAAGACTTATTGGTAATCATAATTCGAAAAATGATGTTAAAAAATGAAGGAGGCAGTGAAGATACAAAGATACACTTTAGAAGGCATGACGTGAATAAGTACAATGCTAAGATGTTGGAATAGTCTATAGTGTACAATGTCAATATCCAGTTAGGCCTACACTGTGTGGTGGGCCTTATGGGAATGTCGTACTCAGGTCATGTTGCACGTACCGGTGCTCGCTCAACAACGCGTCCAACTGAGCGTTTTCCTAGTTTATTTATTCATAGTCAGTTGATGGTATACATAACATAAGCTATTAGCTAATATACATGTCCACATAGACCCTATAGTAAGCTCTCAAAATTACCATAAAATAACTAATATTCAACTACATTATTGTATTCCTATAAACTAGGCCTAGGCCTACCTATGCTTAATGGGCTAATTTACTAATTTACTCAAACAATCTAAACCTAAACCTAGGATAATCTGTAGCTGTTACATCGTAATTTTCTCCCATTGTATCAACTCTTTGACTGAATAGAAGGAGTATTTTAATAATACATTCTTCAGTTCATACTTATATTATCTAGAAATATTGTCGATCTTTTTATTTGAGTTGGTAGTTAGCTGGTAGTTAGTTAGGTAGGCTGGCATTGTTGTCCAACCGATAGATAAAATCTAGAGTGAGTTGCCCGAATGGTCCGAATCTATTAGCTACTACTAGAGAATCAAATTTTTTGGGGTTCATTTTTTTGTTAAATTAAACAAAGGCGGCGACAAACTAAAACATTAAGAACTTAAGAAGGCAACTAACCAAAATTTAAAAATCAAACTGTTAAGTACTTACTTCCTATGGTTACTACCTTATCAATTGACGACTTGAATTGTACCCGCCTCCTGACGTCACGAGGCAACATGGCGGAATTAGTTGGTATAAATCCTCATTTCGCAAGTTGACGCCTTCTTCACGGCGCAACACTTATCACGCTCTAACTTTTATTCTATTCATTATTTGGAAAATAGTTAAATGAATAATATTTAGCAAATATATCATTCTTTGTAATAGCGATTATTTCGATTTTTTTGACACAGTCGTTAGCTTGTTATAACAATGTACGCCTACGCATCATACATGTGAAAATTATCAATGACTAAAGTTTTTTTAATAATTTATTTGACAAAAAACTACTGATCGGATTTCGACAAGACCTCTTTAAAAATATGCATCAGACTGTTTAGACAAGAAATAATCTAACTTTCTAGATAGAAAGTGCACTAAACGAAACTTTGCAGCATAGAGTAATATGCAGGGTAGGGTATGTGTTTTTATCTAAAATACGCACTCTTGACGTGCGGATGAGCCGTGAAAAAGTGCACGCTGCATATTACTCTGTGCTGTAAATTTTCGTTCAGTGCACTTTCTATCTAGAAAGTTAGTATATTTCTTGTCTAAACAGTCTGATGCATTTTTACAAAGAATCCTTGTCGAAATCCGATCAGTAGTTTTTTGTCAAATTAATTAATGAGAAAACCTAAGTCATTGATAATTTTCACTTGTGTGATGCATACATTGTTATAACAAGCTAACGACTTTGTCAAAACAATCGGAATAATCGCTATTACAAGGAATGATATGTTTGCTGAATATTATTCATTTTAGTGTTGTCCAAATAATGAATAGAATAAAAGTTAGAGCGTGATTGATAAGTGATGCGCCGTTCGGCAGGCGCCAGCTTGCGAAATGAGGATTTATACCCAATACAAGTCACGTGACCTATCGATCGTTTAAGGCTCCGCCCATTTCGAGTCGTCAATTATCATTAATTTAAAAAACAGAATGTTTTAGTTTGTATAGGTACTATAGGCAACCTGTGGCTTCATTTGTTTTTCACTTCATGAGCGGTTTAAGGGTTCAGTTTAATTTGTTTCATTGTTGTAATAGTAATGAAATAACGCTGTTTAAACTTTCAGAGTCTAGTATCTTGGATATTCGTGACAATTGATTGTTTGTTAACAGGACCTGGAGGCAAGATTACAAGCCCACAGTACAAACTTGAATGTTCGTGACACTTGATTGTTTGTTAACAGGATCTGGAAGCAAGATTACAAGCTTACAGTAAATACTTTTTCTTGGGTGGGAAACACAGTCAGGAGCAGTAACCATCGCAATTTGAAACGGTCAAGTCCATCTACATAAGATTAAGATTATCTTTGTTTAACTGTGTTGTAGTCTTCAAGTTTTGTACCATCACATTTCACATCCCCTAACACTAACGTCAGTGGTAGTGCCGATCTGTCAAATCTTTATTACCGTATAGTACCGAATATAGGCCGACCCCGAATATAGGCCGACCCTCTAACTTTAGTCATCGAAATTTTAAAAAAGGAATTTTTAATTAAATATTTTTATTTTACGCGCCGTTATTCCTGCGGTCTGTTTCCGCGGAGCCAGTGCCAAGGTTGTTTTCCCCGCGCCGCCTATTGACGCGGAGCCCGTGATGACGTAGCGCTATGACGCAATCTCCAAGCAGACCGGTTCATATCTTTATTTATTTATTTATTTATTTAACGTCTATCCTATTCAGTTATAAAAACTGATTTACAAAGGAGGACAACTAAATAAATCTAATTACATAGATGCAGAAACAACAATAAATTACATTTTCGTAAATATTTGAATAGTAGCATTACAACAACAATGCATTTAACACAAGAATTTTGGTAACAAATTGAATGATATTATATGCATTTAATGAATGAATCAAAATATAAAAAAGGGTGGAGAATGAAAAGAAAAGAAAAGAAAAGAAAAAAAAAAAAAAAAAAACGCCCAGTTATCTGTTCCACGTCATACTTCACTCATCAGTAGGCCTGCAACAGGCCTGGAGATAGCGTCGCGTCCTCCGTGCCTGCCGTATTGTTGGCGCAGCGCCAGACACGAGCAGTGAATTATACGTATTTCCTTGTCACACGGCGCTGTAACTTGGTAGTTTGAAATTAGCGCGTCAAAATGCCGATGCTCGCATATAGGCCGAGGAGGGATTTTGAGACCTAAAATAATGAAAAAAAGGTCGGCCTATATTCGGTACAATACGGTATGTATTTATGTTTAGACATTAAGATTTTTGTCATCAGAATTTTCTAGGTTGTTGTCTTTAATTTGTTCAACAGACAAGAGCAGATTGCTATTTTAAGGTTGATCTATCGGCCTGATAAAAAAATTCCCAAAATATTATTTTGTCAAAATAACAGACATAGTTTATTAATTATGATGATTTGACACTGCCAAAACTATTTTTTATTTATTTTTCGTTTGAGCAGTAGGCCCAATATATTTTTATTATTGTTATTTTATTATTTTATTTAACGTCTATCCTATTCAGTTATAAAAACTGATTTACAAAGGAGGACAACTAAATAAATGTAATTACATTGATGCAGAAACAACAATAAACTGCATTTAAGTAAATATATATATATATGTAATATCGCAGACTTTCACGGATTGAATATGCAGACATTGTATTTTCGGGTAGTCCTTGAAGATGGGCAGGGAGAACTGCCTGAAACGTTGGAACTAATAATAAAACCACACGGACTACCCGAAAATACAATGTCTGCATATATATATATATATATATATATATACATATGTGTGTGTGTAGGGATGACATCGGGTACTCGGGTACCCGACTCCTACCCGACTCCTGTTGGAGTCGACTCCATTTTCAAGGAGTCGGGTAAAAAAATTTTTTTTTTTTTTTTTAATGATAAATTGAATGAGATTGCACTTGTCTCGTTAGTCGTTATCTTATCTCAAAACGTAAACATAACAAATCAGCGAGAGTCTTGGCCGGGCCAAGAGACAAGCAAGCTAGTGATACGTAGCGGGTGGGGGGGTGGGGGGGGGGAATGGCCGGACAGCGTTGTGCAACCCCACCGAAAATCAGTTATATAACTGAGTGGGTAGACTCATACAATTTATTTATTATTTATTTAACTAGAGTAGTGGGCTAAAAATAACTTTTGCATAAAAAAATTCAATTTTTTTTTATTGCGGATCGGGGAGTCGACTCCTACCCGGTTCCCAAGGCTCCGGAGTCGACTCCAATATTTACTACCCGATGTCATCACTAATATATATATATATATATATATATATATATATATATATATAATCAACGTGGATAGAGATAGGAGTCAACAGCTTACCTGAGATGTAGAGGTGGCTGCCATAGTTGAACACAAATAAAAAAAATATACACAAACTTATCACTAAATAGTCACGAGACGTTTCGGCCTTGCCTTCTTCGGTCGTTCTGGTCTACGAAGCTGTTGACCAGGAGAGGTTAGAGTAGGGGGGGGGGGTTGAAGAAGAAGTGGGGGTGGAGGGTGGCTAGAGGGTCTCCAATATGTGCACATGAGTGTGTGTGTGTGTGTTTTTGAGTGAGTGAGTGAGTGAGTGAGTGAGTGAGTGAGTGAGTGAGTGAGTGAGTGAGTGAGTGACCGAGTGAGTGAGTGAGTGAGTGAGTGAGTGAGTGAGTGAGTGAGTGAGTGTATGTGAGTGTGTATGAATGTGTGATTGTGTGAGTTTAGCGTAGGTTTAAGTTAGGTTTGTTGCGAGATTTAGTTATCCATTGATGAGCGAGCTCCATGGACCTTAACTCTCTGTCGGTTGCGCCTGGGAGCGATCGAACTACTCGTGTAGTGTAGCAATCGTCGAACCGGAGGTCATGGGTTCCTGCGTGAGTGGGCACAGGTTTCGGCTTCTTGTGGGTGTCTGTGTCACACCTATGGCCAGCCATTCTATTGCTAAGAAGGTTACTCGTTAGGCCAATGTATTCAGCTGGACACAGGTTACACTTGAGCTGGTAAATGACGTCAGTGGAGGCACAGTTATATATTTAGATGTTTATAGTGTAATTTATGGCGTATATTCCGGACATATTCCTGCTCATAATTTTTGGGTTGGAAGGCTAATTTTTGTTCCTATTTGTAACACGTACTCTTGCCTACTAACTAACATACTTGGAATTTTTTTTCCGTTCATATCTCGCACGGTACACTTTTTTTTCCCCGCCGGTACAAATACTAACTTTGTACCAGAAGAAGAAAATTCGTACTGTGCAAGATATTAATGAGAACATTTTTTCAAGTATGTCAGTTTGTAGGCAAGAGTAGGCCTACATGTTACAAATAGGAACAAAAATGAGTCTTTTTAGTTTTTACCCAAAAATTATGAGCAGGAATATGTCTGGGGTATTCGTCATAAATTTCACTATAAACTTCTATATTGGGCGTACCGCTCAACCGAAAAATTAATAAAAAATAGTTTTGGCAATGTCAAATGATGATGAAATGATGATTGATAAACTATTTCTGTTGTTTTGATAAAATAATATTAAGGACATTTTTTATTAGGCCGGTAGTTCAACCTTAATTCATATATCATAACATAATGTTATAAACTAGTGTTTCCAACAAGCCTTTCATGTTCATTGAGGTATTTGACTATTGCACTTTACTATCAGGATTTTTTTAGATACTGGCTGACATTTGGTTCTGATCTCATTAACATAGGAATACAAAATATTATGTGCATAAATGACCTGTATTCTTGTTCATTGTAAATGTGGCTCAAATAACCTTGTCTGGTGAAAATCCGGTTTTTGTGTTGATTTAAATTGGTTTTAGCCGTAACTTGCCGTAAGAGATTGAGCAGCGGCTTATATTAAATGTTATAATTTACACGTTGTGAAAATAAAAATCAATATTGATTAGGCCTAATTTAATATTAAGAAACTAAATATGTAAGAAATATATTGATTATCACTAGTTATTAGTACCTTGTTAACTGTTCTTGAAGCAAAATGAGGTATTTCGGAAATGTATTCCTGCTTCCTGGTATAGCCCGATTTGTAACTTTTGTACAAGTTGGTTTGTTGTAAGAATTGTAAGTTTCATATCCAAATTGTACACCTGTAAATAAATAAAGAATATTCTTTGAAACTGTTCTTTTTTTAAAGGGAAAGGTACCTTTTTAGTTTTTACCCCATTCACTACCAATGTCTACAATCATCTTCATCATCATCATTATCTGTTGCCACCTCCAACTCTGCATTGGACATTGAAGACAGGCCTCTCCATCTTCTTCTGTCCTGCCAACATCCTCTTCTTCCACCACATTCCAGTCTCCTCCACGCTGTTCTACATCTTTTCTCACACTATTCTGCCATTGTTGTCGTGGTCTGCCACTTAGTCTCCTACCTGGAATTTCCAATTCCATCATCCTTCTCGGTAATTTCGCTCTTTCCATCCTTTTGACATATCCGAACCACTTTAATCTTCTCTCCCCAATTCGCTTCATTAAATTTCTCACGCCTTCTTGATCCCGGATATCCTCATTCCGTATTCGGTCTCATCTAGTCTTACCTACAATGCTGCTCAAAAACTTCATATGTAATTAAAAATAAATAAAAAAGGAAAATCTTTAGCACCACACCACTCTCACAAATGTCCAACGAACAAACTTCCATAATGTCACAATACTGCAACAAAAACCTCCTTTCTCTTCAACCGTCAAAAACGGTGTATTTAAACTTCCACTCACAAGTTATTCCACCCACCGAAAGCCTCCTCATTCGCATCTCATCTGAGAGCATTGCCTGCTCTGACGCCATCAAGTTCCTGGGTATACATATGACTGACACCCTTGATTGGACAGACCACATAGACGCTGTTTGCTCAAAGATAAAGAGTGGTTGTTTCCTCCTCAGAAGAATTAAAGCCCTAGTCAGCCACAACGTCCTTATTCTCATATACCATGCTCACATCCACTCACACATATCATACGGACTTTTTTTCTGGGGAAACTTGCCACAAGCTATAAGAGTTTTTAGATTACAAAAACGGGCCATTCGAATTATAGTAGGAGCCTCTTGGCGTACCTCGTGTAGAAATATCTTCCCTACCCAAAAAATCTTGACCTTAGCAAGTACTTTGATACAACTTGCAGCAGTCTTTGTCAAATCAAACCCTCACCTCTTCAAATTAAACTCAACTATTCATGACCATGATACACGATCGCAATCAAAAATTCATGTCCCAACTCACAATACAACGCGTTTCTCCAAAGGACCTCATTACCAATGTCTAACAATCTTCAATCATATACCCCCAGAAATTAAAAATATACAATCACTAGACTCTTTTAAATATACATTGAAATCATTTCTTATAAAGCATTGCTTCTACACCATCAATGAATACCTTCATCCAGCTGACGTTTAACTTAATCTAGTGCCCGAACATACAAATACCCCACCCATAGCTTTACACTCAACTTTCCTTCACACTCCTGAAACTACTATGTATTTTCATGAATATAATTTAATATAAATAAACAATTCAATACAAAAATAAGTATTATGTATAGAAATAGAAGGGAAGATATTATGAAATTATGAAATGTATATTTTAATGTATATTTTTATAAAATTGTTAACAATTATGTATTACTCTTTACCATAGGCTAGGCTATTCACTTTCTCTAAAAAGAGTTATACTTGTGCAATGTACCAGTCAAGGTGAATAAAGTTATTATATTATTATTATTATTATTATTATTATTATTATTATTACAGCCTATCTACAATAATAACAGAAATAACAGAAATTAAAATACTAGGAAGCTTCGCAAACGCTTTTTCAGGCGCGTTGTTGGATGAGCGTAATTGGTGCATTGAGCTGCCATGTGTTATGCAGATTTTCTGTTGTTCTGTGAAAAAATCATTACTAAATCGAAGAAATTTTTTAAAAACGAAAAAAATCGTAATTAAAAAAATGGAAAAAATTTAAACTGCGATTTTCATAAGAAATAATTTTTCGATTACGCTCAAATTTTAACCTAATATATAAATTTATAAAATTAAGGTTCTGTGAAAAAATCATTACAATCGGATAAAGCATGTAGGTGTGTCAATTGATATTTTTCTGCCCAGATTGTCAGTTTGCCGCCCACTGGTGGTGCTTACAACTTGAGTTAGGTGTCCTGTATCATTGCTGTGATCAGTTTTTGACTTGAACAATTTTAAATAATTATATATCTGAGAGTCAAGATCTTTTGTACTAAATTGATATCAAGATTTGAACACAAAATTAAAGATTGAACACAAGAATGAAGATTCGCGTTCGGTGGTTTCTTCCGCGAAAGATTGATTACTCCCTGATTTGCTGTTCCTGATTTTTGGCAAACCTCATATTCGTTTGAGTGGGATCGACTAACAAATCAGTTTTTTCTTTTTGTTTTTCTTTTTTTCTTCTTTTTCCTTTTTTCTTTTTCTTTTCCTTTCCTTTTTCTTTTCTTTTCATTCCCCACCCTTTTTTATATTTGATTTATTCATTAATAATTGCATTCAATATCCTTTTTATTTGTTAACAAAATTGTTGAGTTTTAATGCATTGTTGATGTTATTTTACTATTTATAATATTTACTTAAATGTTGTTCATTGTTGTGTCTGCATCTATGTAATTAGATTTATTTAGTTGTTGTCCTTTGTAAATCAGTTTCTATATCTGAATAGTATCCGATAGACGTTAAATAAATAAATAAAAATAAAAAAGCCTGAATACAACACTGAGCCAATGTATGTGTGTGCCGGGAAGGGGGTCCCCCATAGAAATTTGGCGGGTGGGCCCATGAAACGAAGTTCCGCCGCTGAATGAACGGTGGGGCTGGGTGACATTACTGCTGCTTCTGACCGCGTGCCCACGCTGGTATAATTTTAAACCAATATAAGATTGTTGACACTTTGTTCTATAGATATATAGAACAATGTTGCATATATAATACTTACGCTTCTTTGGTTTCTTCAACCGTGGATGTAATTGTGACAAAAACAAACAAATATGAAATGAATGGAAATGAAAAACTGTTCATTACATCGAATCGAGTATATGAACGCCATTGCCGTCTTGGTTATTTCATTTCATCTTTTAGTTTTTTCGCGATACTTTCAACAACCGGTTTTCGATAACAGGCCCGTAAATTTTGACAATGTAAAAATACTGGTTCAGAGATTATTCAACACAAAAAAACATATATTTCTCACTGATTGACTATTCATATTTCTAGACTGATAGTAACTAGCATAGCAACCGAATCGATACACTTCTAAAGTACGGCCTATTGTTTGTGTTGAATTAGATTGCACATTGACATTATCTTAACTCATTGTTTACAGTGGCAGGCTCTACTTATTTACAATCAGTATGAGATTGCACATTCACATTATCTCACTCATTGTTAACAGCGGCAGGCTCTACTTATTAACAATCTATATTAATCTGCAAGCATCATCAATATTATATCTCAAGGTTAATTACTACTTTATCTGTATTTTAATAATTTTCAGTAATCAATCGTACTTTTTATATAATACTAGGAAAACACTAAAGTCGATGTTAGACGAGTGAGTGAGCCACATGTGTTGAGTATCCGGTAACAATCCCTTTCTTCCCCCTACCTAAGGCATAGCCTATCATAGGCTAGAACGGCACATTATGGCCTTACAGTTGACGTGCCCTTATTCCAACTAAACTTAAAAATCCTATAATTGGATGAGCGTAGCGAGCGAAGCGAAGATTCCATTTCACTACACTAGAGAAAAAAATACGGAATGTTTTTTTTTTCTTTCTGTATTTTTGTGTGTTTGTCCACACGATTCCGGCTAAACCGATACTCCAATTGCGATGAAATTTTATAGAGGCCTTCCAAATCACTGAACTTAGAACTGCTACGTTTTTGAGCGCAATCGAAAAATTATTTCTCATTAAAATCGCAATTTTACGATTTTTTCGATTTTTTAAAAATTTCTTCGACTTATAACACCTTCATGCTTTATCCGACTGTTATGATTTTTTCACAAAAGCTTAATTTTTATGAATTAATATATTCGTGTGAAATTTGAGCGCAATCGAAAAACTATTTCTTGAAAATCACAATTTTAAGATTTTTTTAAATTTTAAAACATTCTTCGACTCATAACACCTACATGCTTTATCCGATTGTAATGGTTTTTTCACAGAACCTTAATTTTATGAATTTATATATTTGTAGAAAATTTGAGCGCAATCGAAAAAAAAATTTCTCATGAAAACCGCAATTTTACACTTTTTTTCGATTAAAAAAACATACGCTCATCCAACAACACGCCTGATAAAGCGTTTTTGAAGCTTCCTAGTTTATAACAATATAATTTTCAAACTTAAATGCATATGTTACCGAGTATTCAACACATGACTCGCTCACTCGTCTAACAACGACTTAGGCGTTTTCCTAGTCTAGTTGGCTAAGGCCGAAATGTACCGAAATACCCGAAATGTGGGGAGACCTGGGTTGAATCCCCTGGTCGCGAAAGATTTTGTAATTTTTGGATTGTTGGATGAGCGTAGCAAAGATTCCATTTCACTGGAGGAACGTAGCGAGCGAAGAAAGAGCCCAGCAAACAACACAGTTCACTACACCGGAGAAAAAAATTCAGGAATGTTTTTTTTTTTTTTCTTTCTTTTTTTTGTATTTTTGTGTGTTTGTCCACACGATTCCGGCTAAACCGATACTCCAATTGCGATGAAATTTTATAGAGGCCTTCCAAATCACTGAACTTAGAACTGCTACGTTTTTGAGCTCAATCGAAAAATTATTTCTCATTAAAATCGCAATTTTACGATTTTTTTCCATTTTTAAAACATTTCTACGACTTATAACACCTACATGCTTTATCCGATTGTAATGATATTTTCACAGAACCTCAATTTTATAAATTTATATATTTGTGTAAAATTTGAGCGCAATCAAATAATAATTTCTCATTAAAATAGTAATTTTACACTTTTTTCATTTAAAAAAACATACGCTCATCCAACAACGCGCCTTGTTATAAGTTCACTAGTTTTGTCACTTCTAAGGTGTCTGAGCGGGACGACGAAACGTGGTTTTTACACAGCCCTGTAGATCGTACTGAGACGGGAGTCTAAGCACTGCAAGGTGGCGGTGACTTGTAGTTGGCGACTCGGCCGTACGGCGGGTTGCCCGTCGCGCAGGCGTTCGTAGCATGTAATCCAACACCCCCACTCGACGGACGTCCTTCGCGCGGGTCGCTGGCTGCAAGCCCTATCTTCTCCCGCAGTGCTGCAAACCTGGGACCCGGCAGCGGCTTCGTTAGTATGTCCGCACGCATGTCTTCCGTGGGGCAGTATTCCAGGCGGACGGTGCCTTGGTCTACGACGTCTCGGATATAGTGGTACCTGAGATCTATATGTTTCACTCGGTTTGCCTATTTTCTCAGAAATAGCTAGGTTTAATGCACCCCTGGTTGTCCTCGTGCAGTACCGTTGGGTCTTCCTGGGCGTGTCCTAGGTCGCTTAGGAGCTGTCGGAGCCATGTAGCCTCTTGGCAAGCTAGAGTGGTGGCCACATACTCTGCTTCGGTTGAGGAGAGGCTACGCAGTTTTTGTTTTCTGCTCAACCAGGATATTGTATTGCTTCCTAGTTGAAATATGTAACCGCTCCTTGATTTTCTGTCCATTTGGTCACCTCCCCAGTCTGCGTCGGTGAATCCTGAGAGAACAGTGCCCCCTGAAGCGCTGATCCTTAGTGGGAGAGCGGCGGTGCCTTTTAGGTAGCGTATCACTCTCTTTACCGCCGTCCAGTCCATGGCCCTGGGATTTTCGAGTCTCCTACTCAGGATGCTTATGGCGGTGGCGATGTCTGGGCGTGTGACGTTTGCAAGGTACAGGAGTGCCCCCACTGCTTGTCGGTACTCTTTGTTATCGGGTAGTAGGTTTTCCTCTCCGGTTTGGCTCAGGTAGCTGGCGTCCATAGGTGTTGTGCTACACTTGGCACTTGCCATTCCGAACCGTTCGATAATGGTAAGTATCTTTCCGCGTTGGTGTAGCAGCGTGTCCCCGTTTGCATCTCTGTCTATTTCAATCCCTAGGTAGTTGTTTGCCTCGCCTAGGTCTTTTGTGGCGAAAGAGCTATTCAGGTCTACATGAAGTTGGTCGAGCTCCTCTTCCGTGGTTGCGCATACTAGCAGGTCATCTACGTAAATGGTGACGTAGGTGTACGTTTGTCCGCTCCTTTTCACGTACAAACAAGCATCAGCTTTGCTTTGTGAGAACCCCAACTTGGTTATTGTATCGTGGGCTTTGGAATTCCAGGTCCTGGCCGATTGCTTTAGACCGTACAAGCTTTTATTGAGCTTGCACACCATGTCTTCTTGTCCTGGAATGACGAACCCTTCCGGCTGCTTCATGTACACTTCCTCGGATAGGTTGCCGTTGAGGAATGCAGTCGACACATCCATGTGCCTTATTTTTAGGTCTTTAACAGTGGCTATTGCGAGTAGGGTTCTGATGGTGGCGTATTTGGCCACTGGGGCGAATGTCTCGTCGTAGTCTTCTCCGTACTTCTGAGAAAATCCTTTCGCAACTAACCTGGCTTTGAAGCGTTCTATGTTTCCGCTTGCATTTTCTTTGGCCTTGAAGGTCCACTTGCTTCCGATTGCCTTCTTGTTTTCGGGCAGGGTAGTCAATGACCAAGTGGCGTTGGCCATGAGAGATTCATATTCCTCGTTTGCCGCTTTTGTCCACTCTTCCTTCAGGTCTCCCTTCATTTGGGTCATTTCTCTCCAACTTCCTGGTTCGACGACCTCTTCTCTGGCTAGGTACGATAGTCTCTTGGAGGAATCCCTTTGCTAGGTCTTGAGGATTTTCTGGTGTCTTCGGAAGCCGGTTCGGCTGTCTCTTGATCATTGTCGCTGGGGTTATCTGCGTGTTCGACAGCGGCTTCCTGGTTCTTTGTGAGATTGAGGTTACCCGAGTCTACATTCGCTGCTTCTTCCCATTCCGGTCTTTTGCTGATAACATCAAAGCTGTCTTTCGTCCTGATTTTTGTGAATGTGACGGTTCTGCTGACGATGATTTTCCCGGTAGCTGTGTTGAGTACGCGGTATCCTTTGGCTTCTTCGCTGTATCCGACGAGAGTTCCTTCTTTAGCTCGGAGGTCTAGCTTCGTCCTTTTCTCCTTGGGGATATGGCTGTAGACATTGCTTCCGAAAACTCGGATGGGGAGACGTTCGGTTTGCTGTCAAACCACAGTTCATATGGAGTTTTCTCAACCGATTTGTTGGGCAAGCAATTTTGTAGGTAGTTGGCGGTGACTACTGCTTCTCCCCAGTACTTTGTTGGGAGGGACGCGTCGAGTAGCATGCATCTTGCCATTTCTGTAAGGGAGCGGTTCTTCCTTTCGGCTACTCCGTTTTGTTGGGGAGAGTACGGTACAGAGAGTTGCAGTTCGATGCCTTCCTCGTCCAGGAACGATTTGACGGCTGCATTTTTGTATTCTCTCCCGTTGTCGCACCTAATCTTCTTAATTTTGGTGTTAAAGATGTTGTTGACTCTTGCCGAGTAAACTTTCAGTTCGTCTTTAGTTCTCAGTAGGTAGACCGTGCAGTATCTGAAGTAGTCGTCAGTCAGTGTCATGATGTACCTCTTTCCGCCAGGGGTTTGGGTATTCATCGGTCCGCACAGGTCAGAATGGACCAATCCGAGAGGTTTATCTGCCCGTTCCTCGCTTTTCTTCGGGAAAGGCTTTTTGGTTAGCTTACCCTTCACGCATGTAATGCACTTTTCCCGCATGTCGCAGTCACCGAGTGTCATACCAGTTGCTAGATTTTCTTTCTTCAGTCTTCTGACGGCGTCGGGGTTTCGGTGTCCCATGCGTCTGTGCCATAGGTGGATGCAGTTCTCATGATTTTCCTCTTGGATAGCAGACTTTGCGCGTTGCCTCGTTTCGTCACTGTCTAGCCAGACTTCGAAGAGTTGCTTTTTACGGAGGCCTATGGCTAGGGTTTCTCCGGTTTTTTTAGACCGTGCACTGATTGCTGTCGAATTTTACTGAGAACCCAAGCTTGGTTAGTGTGGGCACCGATATCAGGCTGCCGTCGAGGCTGGGGATGTACAGCACGCTTTTGAGCAGCACGTTCACGGGTCTCCTGGGTGACGGACCCACCTTGCATTTCAGGAAGCCCTCCCCCACTCCCTCGGACTGCATGGAGCTCCCGTTTGCGAGTGAGACGGTGCACGACTTCTCGTCGAGTCTTGAAAAAAATGCCCTGTCATTAGTCATGTGGCATGTGGCATGTTGCTCCCGAGTCAATGAACCACGTGCTTGTTTTCTTGACTTCCTCCGCCTTGAAACATACGTAGCGCGGTTCTTCATCGTCGCTTGATCCGGCCTCGCTTCTTATGGCGCTCTTGACTTTTTCCCTGTTGAACTTTGTTTCTCTCTTGAGGGTCCGGCAGTCCTTCTTTAGGTGACCGGGTTTGTTGCAGTGGAAGCACTTCATTCTTTCCACTGTCCCGTATTGAGGTCCGGTTTTTAATACAGCTTCATTGTATTCGACCCCCAATTCTGTTTCCGTTCTTCGGTTAAACTCGTCCTTGAGCTTGCCGATAACGAATTCGAGTGTTATGTCACCCTCGGGTCTAGCCTCAAGTGCTGTGATTAGCATGCCATAGTTCTCTGGCAGGCTACACAACAGGAGGGCTGCGACGTGGTTTTCCTTGAGCTCTTCGCCCAGTCCCCTGAGCTCAAAAACGAGCACAGTGCTGGGCCCATAACCTGTTATAAGTTCACTAGTTTTGTCACTTCTAAGGTGTCTGAGCGGGACGACGAAACGTGGTTTTTACACAGCCCTGTAGATCGTACTGAGACGGGAGTCTAAGCACTGCAAGGTGGCGGTGACTTGTAGTTGGCGACTCGGCCGTACGGCGGGTTGCCCGTCGCGCAGGCGTTCGTAGCATGTAATCCAACACGCCTGATAAAGCGTTTTTGAAGCTTCCTAGTTTATAACAATATGCATATGTTACCGAGTATTCAACACATGACTCGCTCACTCGTCTAACAATGACTTAGGCGTTTTCCTAGTCTAGTTGGCTAAGGCCGAAATGTACCGAAATACCCGAAATGTGGGGAGACCTGGGTTGAATCCCCTGGTCGCGAA
The DNA here is from genome assembly GCA_024449915.1 of Sweltsa coloradensis. Lineage (NCBI taxonomy): Eukaryota > Metazoa > Arthropoda > Insecta > Plecoptera > Chloroperlidae > Sweltsa > Sweltsa coloradensis. The sequence goes on from JAMZAV010001365.1 coordinate 105,541, forward strand.
AGATTTTGTAATTTTTGGATTGTTGGATGAGCGTAGCAAAGATTCCATTTCACTACACCGGAGAAAAAAATTCGGAATGTTTTTTTTTCTTTTTTTCTTTTTTTTGTATTTTTGTGTGTTTGTCCACACGATTCCGGCTAAACCGATACTCCAATTGCGATGAAATTTTATGGAGGCCTTCTAAATCTCTGAACTTAGAACTGCCACGTTTTTGAGCGCAATCGAAAAATTATTTCTCATTAAAATCGCAATTTTACGATTTTTTTCGATTTTTAAAAAAATTCTTCGACTTATAACACCTACATGCTTTATCCGATTGTAATGATTTTTTCACAGAACCTTAATTTTATGAATTAATATATTAGTGTGAAATTTGAGCGCAATAGAAATAAAAATTCTTATGAAAATTTTAATTTTAAGCTTTTTTCGTTTTAAAAAAACATTTCTTCGACTTATTACATCTACATGCTTTATCCGAATGTAATGATATTTTCACAGAACCTCAATTTTATAAATTTATATATTGGTGTGAAATTTAAGCGCAATCAAATAATAATTTCTCATTAAAATAGTAATTTTACACTTTTTTCATTTAAAAAAACATACGCTCATCCAACAACGCGCCTGACAAAGCGTCTGCGAAGCTTCCTAGTATTTAAAAAATATTAAACATGTTTTGGAATGCATAAAACGCAGTGTAATCTATCATCTGTGACAATACCAAGGGAAACTTAGCCAGTACGAAATACGTGTTAATATTTCAAGGTTTATTCAATCTCCGAGCGGAATTTAAGTGTACCTTGAGCGTGCAAGATTCGATACACCTTCGGTGCTGCATTTTTACAGCCAGACAAATAACAAACATTTTTTTTTCAAAAACAAAACCATGGTTTAAATAATTCCTACACATACGCAGCCTACTTTTCAATTTATTATTTCTTGTAGTTTCAAATCGCAATGGATCTAGCTGATTTTGTTGCCAGTTCTCAGTAAACTCGTACCGGATGTGTGTTAAAAATTTTAGCGGAATCTGTTCAGCGATTCGGTGATTTTCGATGTACATACACACCCACAGAATCACAGAATAAGCGCCGTTTGAGTTTGAGGTTTTGAGGACATTATTACTATTAGTGAATTATAGCAATTTTTATAGAAGCATGCCCCGACTGGGGCTCGAGCCCAGAACCTCTGGCGTAACGCGTCATAGCTTCTGTTGGATTCATATCATGGAAGACAATAGTCACAACAAATAGCAATTTAATAAAGGTTTGTCTTGTGTCCTCGATAGCTCAATTGGTAGAGCTATGGCACGTTAAGCCAGAGGTTCTGGGTTCTTTCCTCAGTCGAGGCATTGTGTATGACAATTGCTATCATTCACGAATAATAATAATAATAATGAATATAAGTTTTTTTAGCATAAGCCCGATTTAAGGACACGACAATTGCTATAATAATAATAATAATAATAATAATAATAATAATAATAATAATAACAATAATAATAATAATAATAATAATAATAATAATAATAATAATAATAATAATAATAATAATAATAATAATAATAATAATAATAATAATTCAATTCAATTCAATTCAATTCAATTCAATTTATTTGATTAAACACACACAATACATTTAACAATATCAAACAAGCAAGTTGCCTTCATGAGCAGACTGCTCGTGTGAAGGACTGCTTCACATATTAACATTTTAATTGTGCCAGCCGCCACGGTAAATATTAATGAACTATACATCCTTAAAACCTTAACAAAATAATTAACCAATTTACTAAATTAATAAAATTAAAAATACAATGTATAATTAAAAATTCATGGTAATAAGTTTTAAATGTAACCAATTCAATAATACATTTCAGTAAAACAACGAACAAGTAGGCCTACATAGATAATCTTAATATTAAAGGTAAAAGCAATTTTAAAATGGAAAATAACTCACCTCTCTTTTACTGCATTTTCTGCAAGTTTTTTAAAATGAACATATTTCATACTTGGTTTAAACTCTGGAATCTTGCATAAAATAGAATTGAACAGATATGGGCCTTTATATGATAACTGGTTACGTGTATTTGTTAATCTAAAGTCAGGTACGGTTAAACGTAGCACTGATGAATTTCTAGTATTGACAGCACTATTCACAAAGTCATGGTTACTAAGATTATTAAAAACATATAAAACAGTTCTATAAAAATACAGTTGTGGCAATGGGAGAATGTCGTGCTCTATATAAACAAAGTCAGTTTAAATAATAATATAATAATAATAATAATAATAATAATAATTATTAATATTTTTATTATTTTTAAAATAATATTTTTTATTTTTATAATAATAATCTTTATAAAAATTTGTATAATAATTATAATTGTTATTGATTCATAACAATTGCCGTAAAAGTTTGCCCTTACAGGGGTTCGAACCCAGAATCGCCGGCTTAACGTGCCAAAGCTCTACCAATTGAGCTACCGGGACAACATCAATAACTAACAATAACAATAACAAGGACATTTCAACAACTATGTCCTTAATGCGAGCTTATGCTTAAAAACCTTATATTCATAATAATATTATTTATTTATATATCAATTTAGTACATTACATGGAAATTGTAACAGGTAAAAGATATATTCTAGTTAGCTGCCCTCAAAAACAAAGTTTCAAACAAGTCAAAACAAGTACCTAGAGGTAATTGTACCGTTTTAGTAATAGAACCATTTTACTTTAATAATACTATTTCTAACAACTATAGTCATTAAAAATTATAACTAAAGAGTAAAATGTAAAAAGGTAAAAGTAAAAGTAAAATGTAAAAACTTAAAAGTAAAAGTAAATAGTAAAAACTATAATAATAAAAAAAGTCTTTATATTAACTTGGTGAAGCTTGAGGCCATAAGGACTTTTCTTCTGCTTGACCAAGCATAAATAGGAAAACAATAGGAAATAAAAGATTTAAATAAATTAAATCCATAAACTTCATATCAATTTCAAATATTATTAATTCAAAATATCAAAATTGGCCGCCACAGACACTTCTGTCATTTCAATCCCTATAGTTTCTTTTATCAATAATTTTTCTAATTGCTCTCCTCTTGATCCTTCATAATGTCTTAAATTTCCAGTATCTACCTTCTTTGACATTTCTTTCTAGTACTCAAATTCTTAAACTTCCTTTCTAGTACTCAACATCTTTAACTTCCTTTCTAGTACCCAACTTCTTTAACTTTCTTTCTTGTATAATTACTATCACCTTTCTTTCCAGTATTCAACTTCTTTGACTATTCTTTCTAGTACCCAGATTTTTTAACTTTCTTTCTAGCATCAACTTCTTTAACTTGCTTTCTAGTACTCAACTTCTTTAACTTTCTTTCTAGTATCGAAATTTGTTTACCATTCTTTGTAGTATCCAAATTGTTTGACTTTTCTTTATAGTTTCTAAATTTTTACCTTTTTACTAGTACCAACTTTGATTTTTCTTTCTATAGCATCAATTTTTTTTAAACCTTTCTTTCTAATATCCAACTTCTTTGACCTTTCTTTCTAGTATCCAAAATCTTTGACCTTACTTTCTATTGTCCAACTTCTTTGACTTTTTTTTCTAATATTCAACTTCTTTGACCTTTCTTTCTAGTATCCAACTTCTTTGACATTCAATTCAATTCAATTTAATTTTAATGCATTTTATTCCTGCAAATATACATTACATCAGATAAGTAAACAATACAAAGTTATGAGCATACCTGTGATGACAAAAATATATTAAATATACACAATAGGAAGCCCGCGTAAGAGAAAACCTCTTTGGTGCGGGCTGTCAAAAATAATACATATATCATGTTTATGCGGAAACTGATAGATGTAACAAAAAATAACAACTTAAAAATATGCAGAAACTCGTATAGTCTGGCGTGGGTGTGAATCAATTGTGCACTTTTATATGAGGTCCAAATTTTTTTATGCGTGTACTTCAACCCCAAAATAGTCATTTTTAGACCGGGACCCCATTCGTCTCGCCACTAATTTAGCTATGGCGGCCATCTTTAAAGATGGCGCCAAAGTGTAATAAGACTACCTCATTTCGAAGGAATCTTGGCATGTGGAACCACTTTTTCCATTAAATCGACCATGGGGAACTCAAATATGGCATCAGAATTAGAATTTTGTGAATTTCGAGGCAGTAAATTGCAAATTTTACAAATTTTAAGACAATTTTGATACTAAATTTCACTGGTTTCTACGACAGCCGAGTTGACTGTAATAGCATGCATAGAGATCAAAAAAAAATTATGCGTGTACTAGACACCCCAATAGTCAGTTTTAGACCGGGACCCTATTCGTCTCGCCATTAATTTAGCTATGGCGGCCATCTTTAAAGATGGCGCCAAAGTGTAATATGACTACCTCATTTCGAAGGAATCTTGGCATGTGGAACCACTTTTTCCATTAAATCGACCATGGGGAACTCAAATATGGCATCAGAATTAGAATTTTGTGAATTTCGAGGCAGTAAATTGCAAATTTTACAAATTTTAAGCCAATTTTGTTACGAAATTTCACTGGTTTCTACGACAGCCGAGTTGACTGAAAGAACATGCATAGAGACCACATTTTTTATGCGTGTACTAGACACCCCAATAGTCAGTTTTAGACCGGGACCCCATTCGACTCTTAATCCATTTACTTATGGCGTCCATCTTTAAAGATGGCGTCAATAGTGTAATAAGACTTCCACATTTTGACAGAAGTTTTGCATGTGGCACCACTTTTTCCCATTAAATCGACAATTGGGAACTCAAATATGACAGTAAAGTTATTATTCCGTGGATTTCGAGGCCGAAAATTGCAAGTTTTACACATTTTAAGGCAATTTTGTTACAAAATATCACTGTTCCATCTTTAAAGATGGCCGCCATAGGTAAATGGATTGAGAGTCGAATAGGCTCCCGGCCTAAAACTGACTATTGGGGTGTCTTGTACACGCATAAAAAAATATGGTCTCTATACATGTTATTACAGTCAACTCGGCTGTCGTAGAAATCAGTGAAATGTAGAAACAAAATTGCCTTAAAATGTGTAAAATTTGCAATTTACGGCCTTGAAATTTACGAAATTCTAATTCTGATGCCATATTTCAGTTCCCCATGGGCGATTTAATGGAAAAAGTGGTGCCACATGTCAAGATTCCTTCGAAATGAGGTAGTCTTATTACACTTTGGCGCCATCTTTAAAGATGGCCGCCATAGCTATATAAGTGGCGAGACGAATGGGATCCCGGTCTAAAAATGACTATTTGGGGTTAAAGTACACGCATAAAAAATTTAATTTCTAACATGTTATTAAGTCAATTCGGCTATTGTAGGATCTATAGTAATATTTTTAACAAAAATAACTTATTATGTGTAAAATTTGAATTTACAGCCTCAAAATCCAAGTTTTACTAATTCTACTGCCATATTTGAGTTTATGGTGGTCGATTTAATACTAAAATTGGTGCCACATGCCAAGATTCCGTCAAAATGTGGTAGTCTTTTTACACTATAGACGCCATCTTTAAAGATGGACGCCATAGTAAATGGATTAAGAGTCGAATGGGGTCCCGGTCTAAAATTGACTATTGGGGTGTCTAGTACACGCATAAAAAAATGTGGTCTCTATGCATGTTCTTTCAGTCAACTCGGCTGTCGTAGAAACCAGTGAAATTTCGTAACAAAATTGGCTTAAAATTTGTAAAATTTGCAATTTACTGCCTCGAAATTCACAAAATTCCAATTCTGATGCCATATTTGAGTTCCCTATGGTCGATTTAATGGAAAAAGTGGTTCCACATGCCAAGATTCCTTCGAAATGATGTAGTCATATTTCACTTTGGCGCCATCTTTAAAGATGGCCGCCATAGCTAAATAAGTGGCGAGACGAATGGGGTCCCGGTCTTAAAAATGACTATTAGGGGTTGAAGTACACGCATAAAAAATTTTGGACCTCTATATAAAAGTGCACAATTGGTACTAATGGTGTAACATGGAAGTCGGACTATAACAATGTGCTCACAAATATATTAATACATAGAAATTAAACACAATACACAAGGCATAAACAATTTTTTTTAAGTCAATTAATAATTAATGGGGTTCACAATTAATTTAAGACATTCATAAATTCTAGAACAGTGCAATATGATTCCGGTTTACTCATCCATTTTTTCAACGAATATTTAAACAAACTTAAAGATGTACATTTTCTGATAGCCAGGGGTATCTGATTGAAAAAATATGGTCCAAGATAATCGACATGTCTTTGCCCAATAAGTTTACGTTTTTTAGGGACACATGGAGTGTATTTATAGGTATTTATAATTGTAAAATCTGGTATTTTGTTAGTAGTGGTTTGTTAATTGCACTGTAAATATTAAAATAATTGAAGGTGTGAATCATACTGTGTTTGAAAAATATCTGGTAATATCCAGCATTTTACTTAGTTCCAAGGTTAATTTAGAAGAGTTACCATTTAGGCTTACATAGAACAACCTTTAGAAGAACCCTCTGAATAATTTATAAGCGGGCTTAGATGCGTTTTATAAGCCCCTCCCCACCCAATAAACCCATATTGTAATATTGACTGCCCCAAAGCTCTGTATGCTAACAATAGCAATTCCCTGCTAATTGTATGCCTTAGTCTGTAAAAAAAAATAAAGAAAAACTTCTAACTTTCTTAATACACCGCAAATTATAATCAATGACAATACCTAAATATATTCGCACTAAAACATTTTTTTAATCTCTAAGCAGTTACAGAGGAAGTCCTTCGGACAAGTCAAATCATGTAACTTTAATTGAATGAAACGAAGCGAGATTCAATTTCACCGACCCCCCAAAAATTTAGCTCGGGTGTTTTTTTTTTTTGTTTTTTTTGTTTTTTTTGTTTTTCCGTCTTTTTGTTCCTTTCACCGGGCCCAAAAGGCATATCCGATCTTTAAAGAAAATTTGACAGGACCTTCGAAATCTCTGAACTTAGAGGTTGTATCGTTTTTGGGTACAATCGAAGAAATATTTCTCATGAATATCGTACTTTTACGATTTTTTTCGATTTTTAGTGCGATATTTTCGTGACATTTGGGCCGATTCTGACCAAACGGGTGAAGCTACAATGTTCATATTTCACATGGACATTAAGGTAATGGTGATGTATTGCTTTCTGAAAGAAAAAAATGAAAAAGTTATCCAGAATTTATAGAAATAAAGCTTTTAATATAAGTTTTTTGATTTTTTGTACGATATTTTCGTGCCATTTGGGCCAATTCTGACTAAACGAGTGGGGCTACAACGTTCAAATTATACATGGACATTAAGGTTATGGTGATGTAGTACCTTATCAAAGAAAAAGTTGAAAAAGTTAGCAAGAATCCATAGAAATAAAGCTTTTAATATAAGTTTTTTACGGTAAATAATACCAAATGACAAGAAACAAGAGAAACTTGACAACAATCACCTACAATGCGTAGGCAGCAAAACAAAGCACTTGCAAAAGTAAAGATATCCCACGCAAACTAAAAACTTTAAAAAGCTCATCCATCAACGCGGCGGGACTTTAGCGTTTTCCTAGTTTTGATTCAACGGTCATTTCTGGCTGCGTTTTGCTTGAGAAAGTAATAGGCATGTAGACGGTTTTATTAATATTTAAAGTTAGTAAATTATCGTCGAGCCAACTTTTAACTAAACACGTAGAATTATTAGCCTTGCGGTATACCATATTCCAATCTAAGCCTCTAAAAACTTAGGCCGTATCATCGGCGTACATTATAAACTCTCCTTTAATATCCAGTTTACATAAATCGTTAATATATATAATGAACAAAATTGGTCCCAGTACAGTACCCTGCGGCACCCCACATTTGATAATTTTTGTTTCACTGTAAGTAGAACCAATTTTGACCATTTGGCCACGACTACTAAGGTAACTACTAAATAATGCCAAAACTGACCCTCTCACACCAATATGTTCTAGTTTAGCTTTTAACCTTTCATGGTCCACTGTATCGAAGGCTTTCGCCAAGTCCAAAAAAACAGTTAACACTCTTTCATTGTTATCCAATGCTTCATGAATGCTACTAGTTTCTTTATGTATTGCGTTTGACGTACTTAAATGCGGACGAAAACCAAATTGCGCTGGAGATAATATTTTGTGTGACTGCAAAAATGACATAAGTCTCACCTTAATTAATTTTTCTAAGATCTTTGCCAAGTGCGACAAGAGAGAAATAGGTCTATAGTTTTCTGGTTTCGTACGGTCATCATTTTTGAAAACAGGAATTACAATAGCGGTTTTGAGATCCTGTGGGAATTCTCCTAACTCAAAACATAAGTTAAATATATGCATTAGTGGGCTAGCAATGTACACTCCCAAAGCAGCAATCGAGTGACCACTTAAATTATCATAACCACCAGCTGGACTTGTGCTGAGGTTTCTAATAATGTCTAGAATTTCTCTCTCCGTGACGGGATTTAGAAATATTGAATTCTTTTTTCGAGGAATGTGACTTAAGTAATTGTTGGCGTTTTGACGGTTATTTCGTTTTCTAATTTTTTTCCTTTCTTTCTAGTATCCAAACTCATCGACATTTCTTAACTTCTTTGACTTTTCTTTCTAGTATTCAACTGCTTCAATCTTTCTTCCTAGTACACAACTTCGACTTTTTTTTCTTAAGTATCGAACTTCTTTGACATCAGCTGTTCATATCTTTGCTCTTGCAAGTCTAGTTTTTTTTCTCTTTCGTTTCATGATGGTTATTAAATATTGAAAACATCAAAAGCAAGAACTTAAAATTAAAAAAAAAACACACTAGAAAACCGGAATTAAATCTTTAGATACGATTCCATGGGTTCTCTTCGGTCGCTTTCACATGTAGAAAAGAAATATCACATTTAATTTTGCTTTCATACGATGAAATCGAATTTTTTATGCTTACGCTCCCAGAAGTGTGTGAACATGGTCTCACCGCCCTGCTTGGTAGTCTAGCTAGCCTACATCCGTGAAATAGCAACCCTTTTGTTCCTTTTGCCTTTTTTTTCATATGTTTTTTGAGCGGCTTTCCCGACTGTCAATAGTTACTAGTTATAAGAGAAGAACTAATATTAGGGCTGGTCTCATCCGTTTACATGTATTTTTGTAACTCTAGGGTGGAGAGGTCAGTCTACCCTTCTCGGGTAAATCTCGATGTGCCCCCTTATCGCGGAAGGCGAAAATGTTTGTAAATATGCAGCTTCGTAAAGCCGTATCGTTATAAAACATTGGCAGTTGCCATGGTGATAGCATGTTACTAAGCTGCTTAATTAGCTGGCCACTTGAACTTAGGTTGGCCCTGGTCCCACCGAAACGAGCCAAGCATCAGGCAGCCTGATAAGACTCCGCTATATAAGATGGTGGCAGCGGAAACCTTCAACGACTCAACTTCTGGCAAGAAAATGTCTCGCCTTCTGTCCTGTGTGCTGGTGCTGGTAGCTCTCAGTGGTAGCCTGCACAGTCTTCCAGTGGGAGAACAAGGGAACGCCTGGGAGCGCTCCGGGAAGTACCAGGGAGATATTCTCCTCAGGGATGAAGACTTAAAGAACGGGGTGATCAAACCTGCAGCGCGCTGGCCAAACAACACCTTGGTCTATATGTTCGCGCCCAATGGACACAGTGAGTTTACACTATACCTTAGGGTAATATTATAATATCAATACCTCATTTAACGAGGTACATAAAAATATAATTTTAATTGTTAACATTTTGCATTTATGTAATTAATTTTATTTTTATTAAATACTAGCCAGCTTCGCAAACGCTTTTTTAAGTCGCGTTGATGGATGAGCTTTTTTGAAAGTTTTTAGTTTGAGTGGGATCTCTTTACTGTTGCAAGTGCTTTTTGAACGCATTGTAGGTGATTGTTGTCAAGTTTCTATTGTTACCTACTTGTTAAATTTGTTATTATAATCCTAAAAAAACTTATACTAAAACATTTATCCTATGGATTTTGGCTAACTTTTTCAACTTTTTATGTCACAAGGCAATAAATTACCATCACCTTAATGTCTATGTGAAATAAGAACGTTGTAGCCCCACTCGTTTAGTCAGAATAGGCCTAAATGTCACGAAAATTTCACACTTAAAATAGAAAAAAATCGTAAAAGTTCGATATTCAAGAAAAATATTTCTTCGATTGTACCCAAAAACGTGGCAGGTCTAAGTTCAGCGATTTCGAAGGTCCCCTCCAATTTTCATCACAATAGAATAATAAGCCGTTTGCCCAGGAGAAAGCGAAAAAACAGAGAGAAAATATAAACATCCAAGCTAATTTTTTTGGGGGTCAGTGAAATTAAAGTCTTCGCTTTGCTCATCCAAATATTTATTTTTATTTTTAATGTATGAATGTATTTGATTAAAATTATCGATTTAAAATATTTTGAATTTTTTGGATGAGCGAAGCGAAGACTTCAATTTCACCTACCCTCAAAAAAAATAGCTAGGGTGTTTTTTTTTCAGTTTGTTTGCTCTCTACCGGGCAAACGGCATATGCGATATTGATGAAAATTGAAGGGGACCTTCCACATTTCTGAACTTAAACCTGCCATGTTTTTTGGGTACAATCGGAGAAATATTTCTCATGAATATCGTACTTTTACGATTTTTTCGATTTTTAGCGCGATATTTTCGTGACATTTGGGCAGCGGCGTCGGAGCCGGGGGGCAAGCGGGTAGCTTGCCCCCTCTGAGCTTACAGAGGGGGGCCGGGGGCGAAAGTATCTTCTCGCCCCCTTCCCCTAGAAAAAAATGACAAATTAACCAAAATAAGTGCGTTTTTTCGTTTTGATTCATCTATTATATTTTCTTTTTTTTCGTTCAGCAAAACCCCTCAACTACTTCTAACACACATAAAAACCATCGTCAAAAAATGTATTTTTCAAAAACTCGCCTGCGGCGCTATTGTGGGTGTGTCAAATATAATTACAATCATTGAAGTGTAACTAGCATCGCACTTTCTTGTAAAGATGGAAAGTATCTCAGAGATGTCAGTCAGATATTGTATTATTTTTTGGGTTTGGATGTATCCGTAGACGGTGGATGTCTCTTGGCACAAACAGCCCCCCCCCCCCCCCCCCCCCGCAAACAAGCACAAATCGAGAGAAAGAGGAAACCGCTAAAACGTGTTACAAGTGAAAATCGTTCTCAAATAAGATCATCTGCTACTACTTCATAAGAATAGATAGATGATAGTTATAGAGAGAGTGATAGATATATTGATTGACCACCAAATCTGTACTACTAAAGTTTGTAAACAATACTAGTGATCGTCGCCATGTGTTTGGTACTTTTCACTACTAAAAGCTACCAATACTCAAGGCAGAGGCGCCGCGTATCCGGGGTGGGGCAGGTGGCTTGTGCGCCCCCCTCCCCCGAAATCTCAGCTTAAATGCTATATTCTTATAAAATCTTAACTGCTTCTAAAACACATAAAAACCGCTTCAAAAATACGTATTTTCCAAAAAAATTACCTGCGGCGCTATTGTGGGGGGCACCCCCTCCATTGCGTTGTTCGTCCAAGCCCCCCCCCCCCCCCCACCCCCGAAATACACTTCAGTTTAAACCACTGACTCAAGGACATTAGTTGCATATTATGTAATAAGTATCTATGTATGGAAGTATGTACTTTTCCTGGGAAAGTTCACCCCCCCCCCCCCCCCTGGAAAAATAGACTTCCGACGCGCCTGCATTTGGGCCGGTTCTGACCAAAAGGTTGGAGCTATAACGTTCATATTTGACATGGACATTAATAGTATGGTGCTCTAGTACCTTTTGAAAGAAAAAGTTGAAAAAGTTATCCAGAATCAATAGAAATAATACTATTTTTTTAATACTATTTTTTTAGGTTTTTAATAACAATACCGTAGCAACAGAAACTTGACAACAATCACCAAAAATGCGTTCAAAAGCACTTACAAAATTAAAGAGATCCCACGCAAACTAAAAACATACATAAAAGCTCATCCATCAACGCGACTAAAAAAAGCGTTTACAAAGCTTCCTAGTATTATAACAATTAACAAGTAACAATAGAAATTTGACAACAATCACCTACAATGCGGAAAAAAGAGCTTGCAAAAGTAGAGATCCCACGCAAAATAGAAACTTACAAACAATCTCATCCATCAACGTGACTAAAAAATCGTTCGCGAAGCAGCCAAGTATTACATAACTGGATGAGCGAAGCGAAGATTCCAATTTCACTTACGTTTTTTTTCACTTACGTTACCCTAAGAAAAATAGCTCAAGTATTTTTTTTAGTTTGTTAGTTTTTTGTCTGTTTGTTCGCACGCTATACCGGGCAAACGGCATATGCGATCTTGATGAAAATTGGAGGGGACCTTTGAATCTTTGAACTTAGACCTGTCCAGTTTTTGGGTATAATCGAAGAAATATTTCTCATAGAAATGGTACTTTTAAGAGTTTTTAAAAATTTTAATGTGATACTTTTGTGTTATTTGGGCCGATTCTGACCAAACGGTTAGGTCCACAACGTTCATATTTTACATAGACATTAGGGTAATGGTGATGTAGTATCTTTTGAAAGAAAAAGTTAAAGACTGCCAGATTCTATAGAAATAAAGTTTTTAATATGAGTTTTTTTAGGTGTATAATAATTAACAAGTAACAATAGAAACTTGACAATAATCACCTACAACTACAATGCGCTCAAAAAGCAAATGTTCTGGCCTCCTGAACATTCTATTAATTTTATTGTTATTATCATAGCAATTAATACTTATTTATAACAGATATCCTAATTCAACAAAAATGATTTTGCAATGGGACTTGATAAAGCAATGCGATCCGAGGAAAACTAAAAACTTACAAAAAGCCAGTGTTGGGTCAGTTCTTTTTTAAAATGAACTTTTTAAAAGTTCAGTTCACAGCTCAAATAATGAACTTTTAAAAAGTTCAAGTTCTTTTAAAACCTAAAATTTTAAAAGTTCAAGTTCGTCTAAAATATGAACTAAGTTCTTTTAAAAGTTATTTTAAAAAAATCACTATTTTATTAAAGGTTGGCGTAAAATGAAAAAAAAAACACGAAGAAACACATTAGGAGTGTTCGAGTACCAATCTACGCGCGAGTTTGAGTCGGACGCAAGTGTTGATCTGTCTTTGGTCGTGTTGATGATTTGTACTACATTCTCGTCGACCAGCTTGTAAAATTAAGACAGATACTTAGCGTCTTAGGCACCCAAGATTTTTTCCGAATTAGTTGGCGTGCATCATTTTAACTTCGTGAATCGTACGTGACCTTGTCGTAAACAGCTGAACGTGCGTCAACGTAGGCCTACGATAAACAACGATTTGTTATTGTTTTAAGCGTCGACGGCGGCGAATCAACGGCTGCTCGACGCACGGAAAGAACTTACAAATGAACTTTCTTAAACTGAAAAGATCGTTCTCAGAATGAACTTATTAAAAGATCAAGTTCATTCATATAAAAAAGAGTAAGTTCACTGAAAAGTTCACAAAAAAAAGAACGCGTTCACGAGAACACGTTCTTTTTAAAAGTTCCTTCCCAAACACTACAAAAAGCTCATCTTTCAACGCTACTAAAAAAGCGTTCGTGAAGCGGCCTAGTTTATTTCAATGGTATAGTAAGGTTAGTACTGTTGTTTCTGGTTAGTATTCATATTAATCAAACATCAAGTACCTCACCAATTCCAATTGAAGTTTTGACATGGATTCAAACGAATATTTTTAAGACGTAGAATAGTTCATTGGATGAGCGAAGCGAAGACTTCAATTTCACTGACCCCTAAAAAAAATTAGCTCCAATGTTTTTTTCCGTCTGTTTATTCGCGCTCTACCGGGCAAACGGCATGCGGTCTTGATGAAAATTGGAGGGGACCTTCGAAATCTTTGAACTTAGACCTGCTATGTTTTTGGGTATAATCGAAGAAATATTTGTCATGAATATCGTACTTTTACTAATTTTTTTCGATTTTAATGCGATATTTTAGTGATATTTGGGCTGATTCTGACCAAACGGATGGGACTACAACGTTCATATTATTTCACATGGACATTAAGGTAATGGTGAAGTACTGCCTTTAAAAAAAAAAAAGTTGAAAAAGTTAGCCAGAATCCATAGAAATAAAGGTTTAATATGAGTTTTTTAGGTGAATTATAACAATTAACAACTAACAATAGAAACTTGACAACAATCACCTACAATGCGTTCAAAAAGCAAATCTTCGGGCCTCCAGATATTTTACATTCTAATAATTGGTATTACCGTAGCAATTAATACTACTTTAGGGTATAAACAATAATTAACAAATATCCTTATTTAACAAAAATGATTTTGCAATGGGACTTGAAAAAGTAAAGAGATCCCACGCATACTAAAAACTTAAAAAAAGCTTATCCATCAACGCGACAAAAAAAAGCGTTCGCGAAGCGGCCTAGTTGGTATAAAATTTCATTTGATGACCGTATGTTAAATGGAGCGTTAATACGGTTATTTTCAATGGGCATGCAACAGATCAGTGCTCGAAGGCAAGTGTCATGGGCCGGATGTATGTGGTCAACACTTGGGTGGCCCAGGGGGGGGCGCCGACACATATGTGCAGGGCATCCAGTGTGTTGCGAGCTGCCTTCAAGTTCCGATCTGTTGTGCCTCTAAATGCATGTGCACGTGCATATGATGCAGTTGCTTCCTGTCTTCCATGTGATGCAATTGTTACAATTTGCACAGTTTGTCTTGGTAAATTGTTTTGTTGTATTGAACCTACTTAGTATTCTTCAAATTAATCAGAATATTGTCTCCAGATAATATATTCGTTATTTATTCAACCCCTTCTTATTCACCGACAGGCGTGTGAGAAGCAATAGGCAGTCAATCAGTTAATTATTATCTGACCATAAGTTGGGTGACACCAGTTGAACACCTGATCACTTAGCCATATCAAATACATCAAGTAGCACCAACAGGCAGTACCAATTGGTGTATGTTAAAACTAGCTGTCATAAGCTCGTATCAATTCAGATCGGTTGATTTGGTTCCAAATATCAAACGGTAATAAACGATTTTACCAGAGCTCTGCTCCGAGAGATCAAGGGAAGCGGCTTCAAGCGGTAGAATATTCTCTGTTTATACTGACTACTGAGCAGTAGATCAAGACATTTATTTTCTAATTTGCATTAATGCCAGCAAAGCCTTATCTTTCATCCAACATAGAAGAGTCAAAAATTCATTTGATGACCGTTATATTTGAAACCAAATCAACCGATCTGAATTGATATCAGTTGATGACAGCTAGTTTGAATATTGAATAATTATGCTGGTTGTTAGTCAGGACCTTGGTGACAAACCGATGGTCAATACCAACTGATTAATTGACTTCCAATAGGGAAATTTGAATAAGTTCCCGATATCGTTAAAAGTATGTGCAATATATAAATATTCGTCTAAAATGATATAAACGTTAATTTAGGGTTTTTAACGTTAATCGTTTAATATAGTTTATTGAGGGTCAAAGTTTGACATTTAAAATTTTCCGCTCATTTATTTTGAAACGACTGCCTACGTCACCGACCCTCATGACTATCACGGCCATCTAAACAACGTAATTCCCTACTTTTACCCAAGTCTTTGGTTCTTACAACAATGGCCAACAATAAACAACAGTTGTTGTCCTTTTCCAAGTATTATAATCAACATTGTATTTTTACTTAATAACAATAAAATACAGGTTGTGATAATATACTAAATGCATAAAATAAAGTACTAAGCATATTAGAACAAACTGGATGTCAAAATGTGCTTCTACAGCCAAGATAATCTCCGAAAGCGAGTAATTTGATATATCGTTACGTGATTGGTTGACTGGTTTCATGAAGGCTGGTGACGTATGACCCGCTTTTTCCCGCCAGAATATGAAGGAAACTTTCACCCTTATTTTATAAATGAGAATATTCTCAAAATCAAGAAATAAGATATTTTCGTGTAAAGGAAGGTGGCCTTAACCCAATAAAACTATAAAATAATGTTATGCAAATTCCCTATTGATGACCAGTTAAATAACCTATTGACTGCTCGTTGATATTAGCCATATTGGCGTTTCAAAAAACAAACTGTCATCAACTGAAAAGTAAAATATTTACTAGGGAAATGGTTTTGACAAATTTTGACAACAAATTCTGGATATACATAGGTGGGAAAAAGGGGGAGGGCTTGGAGGGGAGGAAGTACGTCTATCGACTACATTGAAAACTATGTGAATTTTGAGTACAACAGCTGTTTATGTTTCCCCGAACAGATGCGGCACAAAGGGCGGCCATCTTGGCTGCATTTGACGCCGTCAAAGCGAAAACTTGCATCAAGTTCCGAGAGGCTCTGCCAACCGAAACGGACTTCGTGTACATCACAGCAAAGGTGGACGGCTGTGCGGCCGCAATCGGGTTCCAATCTGGGGTAAGTCAGGGTGCTACTCACGAAGAAGTCAACTTGCAGGACATTCTGCGCCACTATACTGTACGATGGCTATGGGGTGGGGGAAGTTGGCAGGCAGGTTCAACAAAATATTAATGTGTAATAATAACATTAAACAAAAATGATTATTGTAGTGCAAAATTAATAAAATGTTTCTTGAAACGTTCAAATTTGAATAATTTATTTAAAAATGTGTAATATTTCTCAAATTCATTTTTGAGCCGATTTTTTTTATTTTAAACACAAAAATACATGAATTAGTAAAATAAAAACGTCCTCCTCTTACGTTACACCTCTGACTATGAGGAATGGATAATGTTTCAGAACCAGAGCATGAACTTGGACCCCGATCTGCCCGGGACAGGCTGCTTGGTGCAGAGTGTCATCGTCCACGAGGTGAACCACGCGCTCGGCTTCTTCCACATGCAGAGTAACTACAACCGGGACGACTACGTCGAGGTCCATATGGAAAACGTCAATAAGAGTGAGTGTTCGAATGCGTTTTCACTGGGGGGTGAGACTCGACTGGACTCGACTTCCACGTGGTTTTGAATTATCTGATTCCGTCCATAATGAATCAATTCCGACATTTGGTAGACTCGAGTTTCGTTTCCGATTTTCAGAATCATTCCGTGACTTGCGGCTGTGGCAAGGATTTAACCATTGTTAAGCCAATCAGAAGCTTCGTTATAAAATTAAAAGTGTCCACCGCCATGCTTATATGTAGAAGAAACCAGCAAGCTGCATATTTATAAGGCAGTGAGTTTCTGTGCAGCCGTGTTTTGTCTTTTCTTCTTGTGAACGCAACAACGTCAACTTTGAGGTGTGATTGTTAATTATTACTTTATAACTAAATAATAATGAAAACAAAATATTGTGCAACAATAAACAATTTATAAAGTTTCAAATTAGTGTACTGTGGACCAACAAATAAGGAATATCCCGGTATTTAAGCAAAATATGATGCTATGTTATCGAAATAAAAATGGAAGATTTTGTTGTTTACAAATTTACGACTGTCGGAAGTGTTTCCGACAGCTAAATAGCAGACGGAATCGAAAGATGTGTTGAGTCTACCGATTGTCGGAATACAGCACGGAAATCAACCAAACCACGCGGATTTAGCGTCGAGTCTCACCCCCTGGGTTGCGGACATGGGACGCTCAGCAATAATAGGGAACTGTCCTTCATTACCGAATTTGAATATGTCCCTACTAATAAGCTCAAATACCGACTTGTAAAGTTTTTTATGCGTTCGGCTTTTATTAGCGCTAACTGTGAGCGAGGAAAATTTTGAACCGGGCTTCGCGCCGGAAAACAGCCACGCGCCATTGCAGGTGGGCGTGACGTCATCGTGAGGTTCGCCGAGGGGAGCTGACAGTTCTGCCAATCAGATTCCACTCCTCACCTCACGAAGACGTCACAACCAAAAGAGCGCGTACTTAAGTCTTTGTGCGGGAAGTCAAAACCCAGAAACTTTCAACATGCATAGAATCCACAGATTTTATTTTTTATAGTTTATTTTAATTGCGATGTTTATTAAATTGAATATTACAAATTACTAAATACGTGAAAGATAAATATTTGAAACCAATAACAGTTCCCTATTGTAGAGTGTAGTACTTTCGTACTTTTTGCGTAGCATGTGGTTTGTTCGTCTTGTGGTTATAAAAGCTCTGCTTCCAATTCAGAAATTCTAGGCCCGAAGATTTAAAACTTCTAGTGGGAAGTTGAGTTTATCAGTTTTTGGCTTAGGAATGTGCTATAGGTGGAACCAGATAAGATGGCGGTCGCCGAGGGATCGCAGCACTGTCGTCCACGCACTATGGCCACAGGATCGGCAAAAAGTAAATAAAATAACGGTCTCTAAAACTGCTTTCGGAGAAAAACACGACTATTTTAAAGCCAAGCCTTGCCCAATACATCCTAAAAATAAAGTATTTATGAAGTGTACGAATAAAATCAAGACATTTTGATGCTCCTAAACATTGACATCACATCTGTCGAGGTTGGCATTATAAACAGCTGAAACTTTAAGCACACCATTACCAACAAGGCAAAAAAACACTTTCGTAATCGTGATTACTTAAAATCATTATTTCGCTAAAATACTGACTCTGTGTGACGAACTACTTTATTCACAACTTATAAAATGTTGATTTATGTGATAAAATATCACGATAACCTGACCAAATCGAAGGCCTTACCTAATGCCAGTTGTGTGTAAATTGTCATCGTTGGCGTCCGTGCTCTCGCTTGACCTTGACGGCCGCCATCTTACTTTGTGGCCGTCCTATAGCAACAAGGCACAATAATTTTCAAGGTGTTTCCGAATTAGCCTAGTTGATTTCGCGAAATCTTGTCCACCTTAAATAAAATAAATAAATTCGTATTTAGAGTCTACACACTCAGCCATAGAACTGACTTTCAGTGGGGGTTCAGTAAACCAAAGCGACCAAGCCAACCCTGTAGGCCCCGACGTAATCGACGATGGAGCTATAATCAACCAAAGAACGATACTTTTAATAGGAAATATAGCCATCAGTGGTATGGACAGTGCGAACACCCACGGAATCGCCAGAACCAACAAGGCCGATTCAGAACAACTTTAAATTTATTATTTGCCTCGTTGCTAGGACGGCTCTAAAGTCACCGTTTACACTGATGGTCTTTAGTCTAAATCAGAAGTTAAAAACTTCAAACTTATCGGGAATCGAACCATGGACCTTCTGCACTGGAAGCAGAGACGCTAACCACAAGACCAACGAGCCACACAAAAGAGGCTTGATTGATCGGCGTTTCCTATTGAAAAATGCCGGTCTTTGGTCATTGTTCGTTCTTCGATGGTGTCAGGGCCTACAGGGTTGGCTTGGCCAGCTTTAATTTTAATGTCGTCCAATGAAAAACAGTTATTTTACAGAGTGGATTGGTTGACTCTAAATACGAAAAATATTTACTGTTTTCTTCCACCGATTGATTAGTATAAAAACTAATGTCTCGTACATATAGACTTTAACCTAAAATTTGCATTTATACTCTGCAGTCGTCAACGTCCGTAATGAATGTTCACTTGGGTATCAATGAATGATTACATATAAAATGGGACCAAACGGGATCAAATTTAAAAAAATCAAATCATGTACGAAGAAAACGCATGCCTTTATGATTATGTACAAAAAATAATTTTGATCGATGAAAAACTAAATGTAGACGTAGTTTGGAATGTACGAATGCGCATTTTCGCCTAGATTCATAGAGTGGAGGACACAGCCGTGAGGGAGGAAGAAAGCCAAATCACTCTATTTTTTTATTATTATTATTACTATATTATTATTATTATTATTATTATTATATTATTATTATTATTATTATTATTATTATTATTATTATTATTATTATTATTATTATTATTATTATTACAACGCTTTAATTAGCTTCATGTGTCTGTCTGTCTGTCTGTCTGTCTGGACGGAATCTTATAATCGATATTTCACCCACTTCTCAATGTCCAATCGAGATGAAATTTTTCACACATACGTATTCTTGATGACAACAGATGAATCAATTAACAGATTAACTAATTAATCAATTAATTCATCATAATTAATAAATCAAAGTTTATGGGAATAGATATTTCACCCACTTCCCAATGTCGGATCGAGCAGAAATTTTTCACACAGACGTATATTCTTGAAGACAATACATGAATCAATTTATCACATTCACTAGTTAATCAATTAATTCATCATAATTAATTATTCAAACAAAGCTTCATATGGGAAATTAGTCACAGCTTGTGAGGATGGGCCAACCAGATGCAGAAATTCG
Source organism: Sweltsa coloradensis (assembly GCA_024449915.1). Lineage (NCBI taxonomy): Eukaryota > Metazoa > Arthropoda > Insecta > Plecoptera > Chloroperlidae > Sweltsa > Sweltsa coloradensis. The sequence continues at coordinate 125,886 of JAMZAV010001365.1, forward strand.
GACACGTCCAGTGAGCACATCAAGGTGCGCGGGAGCGCACCGGGCCAAGCCACGCGCGGCTCCGCTTCCACTAGCGCCTATTACCGCACGCCTACTTTAGCACTTAACACGGTGTCGCCGACGCGAAACCATGTGAGATAAAAACCTGCAACTTGCTTCAATCGAAGGGCTTTTACTATGAGATGACCCATTTCAAGTTTCATCCCGATCTGATGATGCGTCTAGAAGTTATTGAGACGTCAAGATCGTTCGAAATTACTTTCTTCTTGGGCTGGCTGGCTGGTGGGTGGGTGGGTGGCTGGCTGGCTGGCCCTTGCCGTATCAGTTTGTGGGGCCTCAATGGATAATGTTAGAGAAGCCAAAATTTGCACCGATGTCAGTCATCTCAGTGGCCATGTGCTTGATAAACGGCAATTGGATTAGATGACCGGAAGCTTAGATAATGCAAAAATAACAAATTATTTAATTCATGTTTTGCTAAGCATTGGATAATGTTAGAGAAGCCAAATTTGCACCGATGTCAGTCATCTCAGTGGCCATGTGCTATAAAAACGGTAATTGGATTAGATGACCGGAAGCTTAGATAATGCAAAAAAAAAATTATAACTGCAATGCTCAAACCTTGTAACTGTCAATGAGTGAGATTTCATTTGAATCATTGTAAGTAAAGTAATTTTCTCCACTTGGATGCTAGCATCTATACCGTGTACGTTCTAAAAAAATTATTGATATACCATACAAAAATGCAAAAACTTGCAAAAAAGGGGCCAAGCCGAAAACGAGGAAGATACAAGTGGCTCAACTGCATAAAGTGGTGATATCTAGAAGTGTGGCCAAGCCCATTATTTTGTTTAAAATAATAAATATATTTATTTATTATATAATAAATTCATAATATATCAATATCCATATTATTATCTAACTATAATTATGAAATAAATATATTAACAAAAATAACAAAAACATTAAATAAATTTATTGAAACATTTACATGTGGAAATATCAAAATTAACAGACGCCATTCAAAATTAAAAGCTTGGTCGATGAATTTTTAGCTTGGTTGTCGTTACTGACTAACCAAAACATAACCAATCCAAATCCATCGACCAAGCTTTTAATTTTGAATGGCGTCTGTTAATTTTGATATTTCCACATGTAAATGTTTCAATAAATTTATTTAATGTTTTTGTTATTTTTGTTAATATATTTATTTCATAATTATAGTTAGATAATAATATGGATATTGATATATTATGAATTTATTATATAATAAATAAATATATTTATTATTTTAAACAAAATAATGGGCTTGGCCACACTTCTAGATATCACCACTTTATGCAGTTGAGCCACTTGTATCTTCCTCGTTTTCGGCTTGGCCCCTTTTTTGCAAGTTTTTGCATTTTTGTATGGTATATTCGATTACAGCATTCGTAAAGGCTATTGTACCGCCTCTCGCCGATAATTTGAAAGTCGAAGAAACATGTCTGAAAAGTTTGCTGAATGAAAGAAGGCCTTTAAAATAACAGAGAAAAAAATTGTGAATATTTTGGGCGGGACATAACCTCACTTTTGGAAATTATATTTAGATTTTTGGACAAAAGTGTGATATACACGATTTGTTCAAAATTAAATTTTGAGAATCGGTTTTCTGGACATAGTTTCTAAACACCTTTAGCTACAACTTGACTATAGCTAAAATAGTTTTCTGAAAATAACAGTTGGTGTACGAATTTATTTGTCAAACGGTACAAGTACCGTTTGACAAATAAAAAAAATTAAAAAAAAATTTGTCAAACGGTACAAGTACCGTTTGACAAATAAATTCGTACACCAACTGTTATTTTCAGAAAACTATTTTAGCTATAGTCAAGTTGTAGCTAAAGGTGTTTAGAAACTATGTCCAGAAAACCGATTCTCAAAACTTAATTTTGAACAAGTCTTGTATATCACACATTTGTTCAAAAATCTAAATATAATTTCCAAAAGTGAGGTTATGTCCCGCCCATAAAAATTCACAGTTTTTTTTCTGTTCCGAGTAAGGCAAAAGTTTGTTGGGCGAAAATTTATTTTCACTTTTTAGTACATTTAACCCTCCGTCACTCGCGCGGAATTTCTTAACACCATCCCTCGCGTGGGGTTTGTCAAACCCCAAATTATTTTGTGCTGTAATTAGTGCAGAAGTATGTTTTGGATATTTCTGTCTGTGCTCATATGATTTGTGGAACTACTATGTAGGTGGTTTTTACTGGGAGAACAGGGAAATATAATGCCAATGGATGTTTTTGTATGAAATATTATTTTATTGTAATTTTCAGATTTAAAAATGGACATTTTCAAAATATTCAAAAAAGGTGTCCAAATAATGCAATTTTAAGTTTTGTTTCACTTTTTAGTAATAAAGATGAACCAGTTAGTAAATTGCAAGAAGAGTTTTTCCAAAATTCCAAAATTTCTAAATTTAAGCCAAAATAGCATTGAGTTTCCCATGCTGCTGAAACCCCAGCCAAGTTTAGACCGGCAATATAACGACATTAAAAGCCCTAATGATTAGAGGGTTACAAATTTTGCTAACAGATAGAGTGACTTGAAGGTACTGAGAATCTAGAGTCGGTAAAACAGTCTGATGCAGAGAAACAGAGTAGAATGTAGACCCTGGGGTTTGTAGAACCCCACGCGAGTGACTGAGGGTTAAATATGAGCGTTGTTTTAAATTTTTTTTCATGTTATATTTAATCCTGAATTAGAGATTATGAGGTGGCTGGAAAGACTCAGCAACGAGCAGGCTGGGTCACTGGTGAGTACCATTGCCTCTTGCTGCGGTTATTAGTTGTTAGTACGAGTAGGGTATGGCATGGCATGGACGTGATTGCATTATTGGACATTTCATAATCAGCAGATGCAACCTCTGGGCCTAAATCCAGGGTGCGAATTGACGGAGGGGATGAGGGGGTTTTCCCCCCCCCCCCCTCCTCTGGTAATTTCATCCCTGGCTCTGTTTAACTGAAAGGTATCCCTGCCGGGGATGGGTAAATCCCCACCTCTGGATTCCCATCTCATCTCATAACATATCAAGTGACTTATCTCGCAATGTTAATAAATAATGCGTCAATTTACACATATTCCTTTCAAAATAATACCTCAGATCGCTTCTAATACCATCTTGAGGGCAATAACACCCCCAAATTTTTCCTCAGATCACTTCTGAGGCCATCTCGAAGGCAATAATGACCCAAAAATTTTAGCACATCGCTCCTAAGGCCATCTTGAGAGCAATAATACCCCCCAAATATTTTCCTCAGATCGCTTCTAAGGCCATCTCAAGGGCAATAATACCCCAAAAAAAATTTCGCCTCCGGCGGCTGGGGCTTTGCCCCAGACCCCGGTTTACCAACGAAAATACTATTCTAAGCCATCCCCCCCTCTGCAAAGTCGTTGATTCGCACCCTGTCTTCAAGAGTTAACTTATGTTTTTCAGCCGATCAGTACAACTTTGATAAGCTCGGGGCTGATGTAGTCACAGACTTCGGAGTCGCCTACGATTACGGGAGTCTCATGCACTACGGACGAAAGTTCTTCTCGATTAACGGTCTTGATACGCTGGTGCCTAAAGTGAGTATTTTATTTCAGATAATGCAATATTGGGTTTATCAACTTAAATTTTAATCATTAGACGTAAGCTTCTGGGGAGAGTGTGTTCTCGACGAACGAGTGCCCTAGAATGTTAAAAACTGATGATGCAATTGTCAGCAAGTAACTTAGAATACGTCACAGCCGGCGGGAAAATGAAGGGAAATAATAGGAGGGAGAAATCAAAGTATTGGCACAAACAATAAATATATCTTATGCAAACTGATATGTACTCGACATTGACTCTTTTGTGCAAGCCACAATCTCTTTATACAAACTTGTTTAGCTTCAAAAAGTTCCGGATGGAAGCCAATTCATTGCCCAAACAAAGCTTATTAAGCGAGCGAAGCGAGCGTTTCCATTTGACTCTGCCGGAAAAATTAGTCACTGGTTTTGTTTTGTTTTGTTTTTTTTTTTGTTTGTTTTTTGTTTTTTTGTATGTCTCGCGATAACGTTCGAACGGAGGCTCGGATCGAGTTGAAATTTTCACCATCCGCAAGCTTTGTTCTCGATTGAATGCCATTAGTTTTGTGGCAAAATCGTTCAAAAAGTTAAAAAGTTACATTAAAGTTAATCGAAAGTTTTTTTTTCAAACTTCACGGCGACAAAATCTGAGATAGCCAAATCATTTAGAATGTCCGTCCGGTCACGAATATGTTAATTTTATTTTGATCCGATAAGTTGTGTAGATGGAAATTACATTATAACAAAAGTAACGTTGCCATGGCAACGAAAAGACGCGCGAAGTTTCTAATGCACTGCCACCTACAAGTAATCAAAATACTTTCGAGGAAGCAGTCTATTATTTGTCACCAAAGAGTTTAAATGTTTTCCCAAGGAGTCAAGGTCCTCTAGATGGCGGTGGATTTTAAAGTAAAGATTTAAACACGGGTTTACCCAAATACCTTGGCAATAATAAATAATACTGGAAACGCGAACGTCGTAAATTTTAAAATTAAAAAAAATGTGCAATGTGGGTCTAGCTATAGCACGTGCTCGCTTATCAACGCGTCCAACTGAGCGTTTCCTAATATTACTATCCCAAGCGCGTAGGCACGAAGGGATGAAGAGTAGTATTTTCCTCTTATACTAAAAACTAGGAAAACGCTTAAGTCCCGCCGCGTTGTTGGATGAGCGTAATTGGTGCATTGAGCTGCCATGTGTTATGCGGATTTACTGTTGTTCTGTGAAAAAATCATTACTAAGTTGAAGATATTTTTAAAATTAAATTAAATTTAATAAAAAATTTAATTTAATTTAATAAAAAATTAACTTAAATTTTAATTTTTTTAATGATTCGTAATTTTAAAAAAGGAAAAAATCGTAATATTGAAATTTTCATAAGAAATAATTATTCGATTGCGCACAAATTTTACACGAATATATTAATTCATAATATTAAGGTTCTGTAAAAAAATCATTACAATCGGATAAAGCATGTAGGTGTTATAAGCTGGAGAAATTTTAAAAATTGAAAAAAGTCGTAAAATTGCGATTTTCGTAAAATATATTTTTTTGATAACGCTCAAATTTTACACGAATATATAAATTCATAAAATAAAGGTTCTGTGAAAAAATCATTACAATCGGACAAAGCATGTAGGTGTTGTAAGTCGAAGAAATTGTTAAAAAATCGAAAAAAAAAATCGTAAAATTGCGATTTTCATGAGAAATTTTTTTTCGATTGTGCTCAAAAACGTGGCAGTTCTAAGTTCAGAGATTTCGAAGACCTCCATAAAATTTTATCGCAATCGGAGTATCGGTTTAGCCGGAATCGTGCTAACAAACAGACAAAAAAAACAAAAAAAAAAAAAAAAAAAAAAAAAAAAAAAAAAAAAACATTCCGGATTTTTTTCTCCAGTGTAGTGAAATGGAATCTTCGCTTCGCTCGCTACGCTCGCTACGCTCATCCAATAATGTTTTTCTAGGATCCCAACGCTGTGATAGGCGAGGCAAAAGAATTGTCTGCGAGCGACATTAAGAAGATCAACCTCATGTACAAGTGTCCGTAACGTCCGGATATACGACGACTGGACACTCTCTCCCGCTATACAACGGCAAGCTTCTATACTTGGAAGAGTTTCACACATCTAAATGAATGAAATATTTATTTCTATTTTTTGTTTGTTTAATATCCACTTTTAAATGTAGGTCATTAATAAAACTAATTAAACAACACTCGGAAATGGGTGTATAGTTTATATTATATTATAATAATGTAAATAAGCAGAATTAAATCATCCAGTGACTTCCCTCATATTTGTGCTTTATTTATTTGTGAAATCATTCCTCCCCTTGGCTACAACCCAGCTCTCAGTTTAACGTTAATATGCCAAAACCAAAAACAGAATTTATGGATAAATAGGGAGCGAAGTAACTTAATGAAAATATTGTAATAGACCTTTAACTTATATCGTATATATTGATATCCCTGGGCGAGGTGCCGAGGTCGAAAGAATGTAAGCCACTCACCCAAGGGGCACCAACCACAATATTTATTATACTTCATCAAGAGGAGTCGCTGAGGCTGGCGCGCAGACGAATTAGGCGTTCAGCTTTCTGATTTTTTTCTTTCGGATAAATGGTATATAACACCGTTATAAAATTTCACACTTACGTTAATAAAGAATATATATATGCTATCCAGTACGCGTATTACCAAATTAATTCATTGATTTCGAAATAAAAATAAGTGAATCATTGAAATTTACTCCATTTTGGTAAAATTCGTGAATTTATTCCAAGTGTACAGATTTTTAACTCAAATTTGCATACTGGATAGCAACGTTTAAATCAATGTGAACGCGTAGGTTAATTTGGTTTTATCGTGAGATTAACGGTTTAATTTCCCATTTTTTCACGTTTTGGACTTATGTCTCTCAATGGTTCTTAAGGCTTATTTTTTGCAACTGATTGAGCGAGCGTAGCAAGCGTCTCCACTTGACTCTTATGGCTCGAATGTCTGTTTTTTTTGTTTTTTTGTTTTTTTTTCTGTTACTGCTTCGGTACAGGTCGCACCGTTTCTCTGATCGACCTGAAATTTTGCACACAATTGTACATACCACCTATGCGGGTTGCTGTATAGTTTTTGAACAAAATCCGATCGTTGGCTATAAAAAATAAAATAAAAAATAAAAATAAAAATGTTCCGATCATTATAAAATTTTGCAGGGTCAATAAGCACAACATTCTCTCCTATTTTACAAATTTTCAGCTAAATCGGTCAAGACCTTAATAAAGACTTATTGATAATCATAATTCGAAAAATGATGTTGTTTCGATCGTTATGAATTTTGTCAAGGAGGCAGTGAAGAAACAAAGATACACTTTAGAAAGCATTTCGATTACATCCGTGGCGTCATTCAATTCAGCGATCAACAACAACATTCGAAGTTTTTTGAAGACTGTTATCTGATAAAATAGACATTATGGGAATGTCGTACTCGGGTCGTGTTGCACGTACCGGTGCTCGCTCAACAACGCTACGGGACTTAAGCGTTTTACTAGTATCAATATTAAAAGTACTTTATTGAGCGAGCGTAGCGAGCGTCTCCACTTGACTCTTATGGCTCGAATGTCTGTTTTTTTTTTTTTTTTTTTTTTTTTTTTTTTTTCTGTTCTGCTTTGGTACAGGTCGCACCGTTTCTCTGATCGACCTGAAATTTTTCACACATGTACATACCACCTAGGCGGGTTGCTGTATAGTTTTTGAACAAAATCCGATCGTTGGTTATAAAAAATAAAAAAATAAAAATGTTCCGATCGTTATGAAATTTGCAGGGTCAATAAGTACAACATTCTCTCCTATTTTACAAATTTTCAGCTAAAGACTTATTGGTATGTAACATTATGGGAATGTCGTACTCGGGTCGTTGTTGCACGTACCGGTGCTCGCTCAACAACGCGACGGGACTTTAGCGTTTTCCTAGTGATATTACCAACCGTTCAGCAGAAATCATCAACACCTGAGTGCGCGGATTTGATTTGGGCCAAGCTCAGCGTCCCCTCTAAGAGCTTTGCAAGCTAATAATAAATAAATAAATAAATAAATTGTATTTAGAGTCTACCCACTCAGTTATATAACTGATTTTCAGTGGAGAACAGTAAATCAAAGCGACCAAGCCAACCCTGTAGGCCCCGAGCAATCGACGAGTGAGCGATAACCAACCAAAGATCGATTTTCAAATAGGAAATACAGAAATCAGTGTTATGGACAGTGCGAACAACCGCGAATTAACGCCAGAATCAACAAGGCCGATTCAGAACAACTCTGAATTTATTATGTGCTTCGTTGCTAGGACGGCTCCAAAGTCACCGTTTACAAACTCCTAAGACAAGAACTGATGGACTTAAGTCCAAATCAGAAGTTAAAAAACTTCTTACTTTAACGGGAATCGAACCCTGGACCTTCTGCATTGGAAGCAGGTACGCTAACCACAAGACCAACGAGCCACACAAAACCAACCAAAAAACAAAACCAATGTTTAGCGGAGGTCGTGTTTGGCTAACATCGTGAGACATAACATCCGGGTATAAAGGCGCCTTAGCCAACTAGATTGGGAACTAGGGCCAAAGTCGTTGTTAGACGAGTGAGCGAGTCATGTGTTGAGTTCCCGGGAACATTTGCATTTAAGTTGATTAATAAGGTATAAACAATAGGGTTTTGAGTTTATTTATTTATGCGTTACATAACAACAGAAAACAATAATCACAGAAAACGTTGGATACAATACTAAAGTAACTAAATATATAGGCCTAGAAAAAAATGAATGGTATGACATGACCGACTATTTCTAGAGTTCTAATACTAATGCTAATACCAATGGGTTTCCTATGGATGATGCGAAAGAGATATAAAAACATTATTATTGAAAAGTGTAAACATAATTAATTTGAATGATATTTGAAAACAAATGAACTAGAATTATATTGCCAGTGAAAAGTGCAAGACATGGAATAGAACAGTACCGTTATCGTAATAGGGGTGAGAACTGAATAAATTATATTATATTATATGGCTAATCACAATCAATTTTTTTGTGAAGAGGATAAGGTATAACAGTACATTGAATTTGTGATCAACTTAATTGATGTTGTGTATGGATGGACTGACTGAATAGGATGCACTTTTTCTTGGGAAGAGTTGGATACTATCACTAAATAAATCAATATTGAACTCACTCTGCTTTTCCATTCCATTGTAGTGTCTTACCGTTCCAGTAAGAAATAAATTTTTATAAACGTCTAATCTGGCAGCCGGTTTATTAAAAAGTCCGGTGTGTCTTGATCGTCTTAATGGCGTGTTAAATGATCGGTGCAGTCTACCTCGCTCTTCGCTATTCTCTGGAGAAAGACAAGATCGGATGTTTCACGTCTATCTTGGAACGTTTGCAGATAGTTGTATTCACACAGATTAATTTAATCTATTCAATGATTGATAAGCGGTACTATTTCTGTAACAGAACCACTTGATTAACCTGCGCTGCAAGCGTTTCGACGTTTTAAGTATCTTGGTCAGGTGGTGATGAGACCATATTACACTAGCATAATCAACAACTGGCCTAACAAGATTCAAGTACAGCCTATGAGTTGTGACGTCAAAGAAATCACGCCCGCATTTTGAAGGCCTTTGGAGGAATTTGTTCTATATGTCCGTACCGACAGTGTTGGCTCGAGCGCTAAGCGCTCGACTCTCATTCGGGAAGTCCCGGGTTCGAATCCTGTCGAGACCGGCAATCCTGACTGAAGGTTTTTTCTGAGGTTTTCCTCAGTCGTTAATGCTAATGCAAGGGATTGAGTCCTCTTAAATAGCCCTCGTCCTATCCGCAATATACCTAGTTAGTCACCTGGGTCACACCGGTTTATAGGCACCGAGCGTTCGCCCGTGTGGCGCGGCGAGCGGCGAAAAGCTGCATTTCGATGGGGCTAGCTGCCGCAGTTTGCATGATATTGAACACCTATTGTAGGCTAGATTAGCAGCCAGTGGTTCACTTCCGTGACAGTTAGAAGCCATCTTGAAATTCCGTAAATGGGAGCGATTTGTAGCCCAAATAGTTCTCAAGATTGCCGCCAGGTTGACGGGTAAGCATACTAGCCTTTAACACCAAATGAATACTATATTCCCTTCTGCAATAACTTCGTATTGTTTCTGTTTGTTTAATATCATGCTGCACAAGCTAAAACCATATCAAACAATCCAGGTAAATACTTTATTGCATTAAAAAAGCATGAATTAAAACGTCAAATCGCCATCTTGAATTGGGCCAATTGACTCTTCAATTTGCTACGCTCGCGCCTGTGCGGAGGTATTGGAGACTGCTAATCTAGCCTACAATGTCAATAAGTGTTCAATATCAATGGTTTGCATTAAAACATGTGTGAAAATAATGAACTGTATCTCGGCTGTTTTTGTAAATTGAGCTTACATTGACCTCTGTGATCAAAGTTCTGAATCTTTTACTACGCACTATCAACTTGATTTTTGCTAATTACAACTGGAAATAGTTTATTTGACAACTTTTGGTGGACCTGTGCGTGCGCGCGTTCCTCCGAAAGCGTCCATGGTTTTGTCGGCTTACTGACAGGCTAGAGTGATAATTGGAGGCGACCTTCGAAATCTCTGAACTTGCTACGTTTTTGGGACAATCGAATAAATATTTCTCATGAATATCGCACTTTTACGATTTTTTTCGATTTTTAGTGCGATATTTTCGTGACATTTGGGCCAATTCTGACCAAACGGGTGGGGCTACAACGTTCATATTTCACATGGACATTAAGGTAATGGTGATGTATTGCTTTTTGAAAGAAAAATTCGAAAGAAAATTTATGAGGATGTGATGCCAAAATACCTGGGAGACAAATAAACGCAGATTAAAAATATACACACATATCCGACAAGGAGAGGGATGGATGTAAATATTATAAGAGTAAGTAAAAGAAGTGAAGAGAACTCCATATTCGTAAGAGGGCTCAAAATTTTCAACCGAATTTCCATAGAAATACGTGACAAGGACAATCCTAAAAGATTGATAACAGCAATAAACAAATCAAAATGGGTAAACTAATGGCTAAGTCACATGAAAAGTGTTCATTCTGGGATAAATGATTCAATGACAATGAAAATCAATAGTATTAATGTAAAATTTATAGCCCTAGGTATTGTATTTTATTTTATAGAGTATTGCACTAGGCATGAATTGAATGTTGTATATTGGTTGTATTATGTATTAATGAATAACTAACCATTAATACATGACAAATTAAAAGTTCATTCTAGAATAAAATATAGTACACTGATACCTTTGAGTATGGAACCTTAGCTAAGGATGGTTATATAATCAATGCTGATACTACACTTATTTGAATTTATAATGATTTTTTTTTATGGGAGCCCACTCGGGGTAATAAAAGTAGGTACAATGTCTATGATTAAGGTAATGACGTAATGTGAAGTTATAAAGATACCTATGAAGATTTTATAGGGAATTGCATTATATACATGAAATTGAATATATTATACCGTAGACCATATTGTGAAATATATTGTGAAATCTATTGTGAAATGTATTGTAAAAAAAGCAATTTGCTAAATAAAAAGTGATACTACTATTACAAATAGGCCTTGGGAATTCCCCCCTACAAACTCGTATACAATCCTTTAGTTATCGTCAGGCTGACGTTGGGAAGTTCACAAGTGATATGTGCAGAATATAATTTCTATAGTTGTGATTCAACACGCGATATTAAACTTGTGTCTAAAGGTCACAATGGCCGTTTGTAACTGTGCATGAAATATTCAAAAAGGAAAAGAATATGATACCTTCCCTTCAATCATCTTTTACGAAGTACTCCATGGTAGTTTAATATTCAAGTAACAAACTTTAGCCTACGGAGAATCTAGGCTGTATTTTTTTTTATTGTACCTCAATCACGTGGATCCTAAAAAATTCATGGTGTATTCAGTACGTACGTCGACATTCAGTCGCGCCTTGGGGGTCAGTTAAGTGGGTGTGGATCTTAACATCGCGCTCACATATTCATACGCATTACGATACAGAACTAATTGGATGTGGCTTAAACTATTCTAATGTAAATATGACTTGATTTAAGTTATATTCGTAAGTATTTGTAAATAGTTAAAAGTTGATTAGTTAGTGATTCAATGTGCGTGTAAACCTTTATGTGTAAAGAGACTAACAAACGGAGTTAGACTGCGATTCCTGAAGTAAAACAAGTTTGTTGGATGAGCGTAGAGAGCGAAGAGAAAATTCCATTTCATTTCATGGCTCGTTGGTCTTGTTGTTAGCGTATCTGCTTCCAATGCAGAAGGTCCAGGGTTCGATTCCCGCCATAGGCAGAAGTTTTTTAACTTCTGATTTGGACTTAAGTCCATCAGTTCGTGTCTTAGGAGTTTGTAAACGGTGACTTTGGAGCCGTCCTAGCAACGAAGCACATAATAAATTCAGAGTTGTGCTGAATCGGCCTTGTTGATTCTGGCGTTGATCCGCGGGTGTTCGCACTGTCCATACCACTGATTGCTATATTTCCTATTAAAAATAACGATCTTTGGTTGGTTATCGCTCACTCGCCGATTGCGTCGGGGCCTACAGGGTTGGCTTAGTCGCTTTGATTTAAAGTCCCCCACTGAAAATCAGTTATATAACTGAGTGGGTAGACTCTAAATACAATTTATTTTTTATTGATTTTTATTTACACTGGAGAAAAAAATCCGGAATGTTTTCTTTTCTGTTTGTATTTTTGTGTGTCTGTTAACACGATTCCGGCTAAACCAATACTCCAATTACGATGAAATTTTGTGGAGGCCTTCGAAATTTCTGAACTTAGAACTGCCACGTTTTTGAGCGCAATCGAAAAATTATTTCTCATGAAAATCGCAATTTAACGATTTTTTTCGATTTTTTAAATTTCTTCGACTTATAACACCTACATGTTTTAGTCGATTGTGAAGATTTTTTCACAGAACCTTAATTTTATAAATTAATATATTCGTGTGAAATTTGAGCGCAATCAAAAAATTATTTCTCATGATAATCGCAATTTTACGATTTTTTTCGATTTTTAAAATTTCTTTGACTATAACACCTAGGGCCTACATGCTTTATCCGCATGTAATGATTATTTCACAGAACCTTAATTTAAGGAATTTAATATGTTCATGTGAAATTTGAGCGCAATCGAAAAATTATTTCTCACGAAAATCGCAAATTTACGCTTTTTTGGTTTTTAAAAAATTACGCTCATCCAACAACGCGCCTGAAAAAACGTTTGCGAAGCTTCCTAGTAGAAATTCTTTCAAACATCAAAATACTGATAACCAGGGAATATTTTCAACTAGCTGCAATTACTTGAATGTATAAGTACATCCTATAAAAAAATTGACAAATATTAATAAACGTTTGTTGATCTCTGTAGCCAATGTTGTTGCCCCAAAACATAGACTAATATTCAATTCAATAATAAATTTGATGAAACTAAAATTAACACTATATTATAATATTTTGTATTACATATAACCTACCTAGTAATTATAATCGACTTAGATTTTAATAAACGGTACACATTTAAAGTTTAAACCAAGGTTTATTTATGTATGTAAATAAAATAATATTTAGAAGGTAATCTAGCTTCTGTTTTCAGGTTCTCTGTCGTAGAAGGTAAACTAAATAATATGGGTGGTCTAGCAAATCATATCCGTATCATAGTCTAGCTCAGTCGACGACGAGTCATGGCACCAACTACGACTGAACATGAACTGATCTGAACTGAAGACAAACATGGTGGAACTACACATTAGGATCTTGTACTGGCTAGGTAGGACATTCAGATTGTACTTTACACATACAATTTACATTTACAAACTAGGGAAACGCCAAAGTCGTTGTCAAACGAGTGAGTGAGCCAAGTGTTGAGTACCCGGGAACATCCCCTTTCCTCCCCTATACCTAAGGCTGGATCGAGCCCAGCATGGGGATTGATACCGAGTACTCAACACATGGCTCACTCACTCGTTTAACAACGAATTTGGCGTTTCCCTAGTTATTTAAATTGAACATTTAAAATGCGAATCGTGTTCATAAGTATTAGCGTAAAACATTAACAAATTTCCAAGATGAAACAAAATCACCTAATTTTTATTTCCCATTTAACACCCCTCAAAAATAATATGTGGATGTAAAAATATAAAAAAAGTTCGAACTAACGGGAATCGAACCCCAACCCTCCGTGCGGTAGGCTTAATGCTTACCACTGTGCCATGTAAGCCACGCAAATTACGTTCCGCTAGCTGCTACTAAACAAATGCTATCGATAATTTAAAAAATCACATTTTTATTTATTGTAGGCTTAAATCGCAATGGATCAAGCTCTCAGTATACTCGTACCGGATGTCTGTTTAAAATTTCAGCTTAATCTGTTCAGCGGTTCGGCTGATTTTCGACGTACAGACAGACAGACAGAATCACAATGAGAGCCGTTTGAGTTGAATGGAGACACTCGGTCGCTCCGCTCCCTCGTTTAATTATTTGCAGTTGTATTAGGTGGATTTTTTTTTTAGATACAAATCACAAATACATTAACCATTTCAGGCCCGAATTAAATCTGTGAAAATTGGGTGATTTTAAGAAAACAATTTGAGTTTCGCTTTTTTTTTAGTATTTTTTCATATTTTTAATCGTGAATTTTAATGAATTTCGGAAAATTTTGGAATTTGAATAAAATCTTCATTTTAAGTAAAAATTTAAATTTGAAATACATTCCTAAACTATTTTTTCGTAGATGTTTTTGCATATTATGAATTTTTTGAATCTCAAATAATAGCAATACTAGAGATTTATTACAGTTCCGGAAAAAAACGTTTTTCCCCATTGTTCGCGCCAATGTTCTTAGTTCGTAGTTTAATTTTAGGATTTGTTTATTTTCCGCTTCATCTTGTCTAGTTTTGTTGATTCACCCTGTGTTTTCCCTCTTTACCATACTTTAACACTAGCTTTCTCGCTATGTGCTCTCTTGCCCTGATGTACCTCAGTCAGTCTGTCGTTCACAAAGATATTGAACACCTATTGTGGGCTAGATACGCAGTCTCCAATACCTCCGCACAGGCGCGAGCGTCGCAAATTGAAGAGTAAATCAGCCCAATTCAAGATGGCGATTTGGCGTTTTAATTGATGCTTTTTTAATGCAATAAAGTATTTTACTGGATTGTTTGATATGGTTTTAGCTTGTGCAACATGGTATTGAACAAACAGAAACAATACGAAGTTATTGCTTAAGGGAATTAAGTAAACATTTGGTGTTAATGTCTAGTATGCTCACCTGTCAACCTGGCGGCAATCTTGAGAACTATTTGGGCTACAAATCGCTCCCATTTACTTAACATGCAAACTGGAATTTCAAGATGGCTTCTAATTGTCACGGAAGTGGACCGTCGACTGCTAATTCAGCCTACAATAGGAGTTCAATATGGTTCTTCTCCATTATCGCAGCTCGCACAACTCGCCTACCAGTCTAGTCCACCTTTGGTTCAACAGCTTGTGCAATGTGCAGGCCTTTTCTTATTTCCTATCTACTTCTCTTCTTCTTCTTCTTAACTTGAGTTTCTTTATTCTTAACTCTATTCCTGCGGTAGGCACACCCATCTGGCCCACTTTGCCACCCTTTTACTTGCCACACCATTTTCAAGCCCACTCTGCAATCAGGGTAAGGTATGTGCAATTTATTCATTTCTCTCTTACAAATTTCAGTCCACTATCAACCTCGGGCCTAGACACTTAAACCCATTTTTAGCCTTTTTTGCAGATTTGTATTTTCAATCTTCTCTAAAAATCGTTTGTGGTCTTTTTGGAATGTGGTAAAAATTATTAATTTGTTATTTACACAAATAAAAAAATGGGGTCAAATAAAAAAACATTATTGACCCAGATAAACATTGAAAAACGTTATGGGACCAAACGGCGTCGTTGGACCGGGAAGGGAATTACAAAAAATTTATCAAACCTTCTCTTGAAAGTCAGAACCACTAAGTCAACATTGTCTTCTCCTTGAGGTGCATATAGTTCGTCACTAGGAAACGCTCAGTTGGACGCGTTGACAAGCGAGCACGTGCTATAGCCAGACCCACACCCACACTGCACATTTTTTTAAAATTTTAAAATTTGCGACATTTGCTGTCCACAGGGCCATGTTTCCAATATTATTTATTATTGCCAAGGTATTTGGGTAAACCCGTGTGTAAACCTTTACTTTGTGGATAAAATCCACCGCCATCTAGAGGACCTTGACTCCTTGGGAAAACTATTCAAACTCTTTGGTGACAAATAATAGACTGCTTCCTCGAAAGTATTTTGATAACTTCGAGGTGGCAGTGCATTAGAAACTTCGCGCGTCTTTTCGTTGCCATGGCAACGTTACTTTTGTTATTATGTAATTTCCATCTACACTACTTATCGGATCAAAATAAAATTAACATATTCGTGACCGGACGGACATTCTAAATGATTTGGCCATCTCAGATTTTGTCGCCGTGAAGTTTGAAAAAAAACTTTCGATTAACTTTAATGTAACTTTTTAACTTTTTGAACGATTTTGCCACAAAACTAATGGCATTCAATCGAGAACAAAGCTTGCGGATGGTGAAAATTTCAACTCGATCCGAGCCTCCGTTCGAACGTTATCGCGAGACATACAAACAAAAAAAACAAACAAACAAACAAACAAACAAACAAACAAACAAAAAAAAAAAACAAAACCAGTGACTAATTTTTCCGGCAGAGTCAAATGGAAACGCTCGCTTCGCTCGCTTAATTATATAGAAGGGGTATTCACCCACTAAACTACAAAAAATATATTTCATTCAGGCTAACTAGTTATGAAATTAGAAATTAACAACAACATTTTTGGGTCCACCATGACCCGACAAAAATGTGTCAAACTTGGTATTTTTCGAGCTAGGTGACCTAGCCTAGGTCCCATCGGCAAAAATCTCCCATTAGAAATAACATGGGGACGGAGGATTTTGATCCAAAAAATATTGCCCATTATTGACTCTACAGCCTATTCTGTAAATCCTCTATATTTTTTGGTTTTATTGGCAAATGGTTCGGTCAAAATATGCTGATTACCAAGAAGGGGTGTGATTATTGAATGCATATTTTTACGTGTTTGAGAGTATATTTTTGCACAGTTTCAAGACACAATGTTATAAAGGGCCATTTTAGATTGGTACGATGCACTACTATCTATGTGGAACAAAAAAGAAAAAGGTTAATGCCGATTTAAGAAACTTACAGAAACGCTAATTTTCGCAAATTTCTGTATAAAAAAAATTGAAAATTCGTGTAAAACCACAGTTATAAGATCATTTTAGTGTATTATTTTGCTATAGATTATTTTTAAAAAAAATGGGCTTATAGCCCCCTCAAGAGTCAACTATACCAATTTGAAACTTTTTTGGGAACTTTTTCTGCTTCCAGTTGTCATCCGATCGAGTTGCAATTTTGCGTAATTGTTAAGCAAAGATATGGTCACTCTTCTACAGTCATAGATTACCAAATATCATTGCGCGCATTACGCACAAAATAAATTCCGAAATTTACCAATTTTAATGACTACAAAAATCCAAAATCCTAAAAATCTATTTAATTTATAATGATTTTTTATGATGGTTTAAAAAATGAGCCTCTATTGAATACTTTATATACACGACGACCATAACATGTGTAAAGGCTGGTAACAACCCGATAAAAACTGGCTTCAGGATAGCTTCCAGAAAAAAAATCACTGGTATTGCAGACTCTTAACAAGATCTCGAAACAAATTAATACATCCTACACTCACAACTGCAACCGACAGCTTGTTCCATTTTTCTATTGTTATGTTTAAAAGTCTATCCACATCTGATTGCTACCAAACTACCTTTGAAGTTAGTAAAAATAGTTTTTCGTCCCCTCGGAACGGAACGGAACGGAACGGAACGGAACGGAACGGAACGGAACGGAACGGAACGGAACGGAACGGAACGGAACGGAACGGAACGGAACGGAACGGAACGGAACGGAACGGAACGGAACGGAACGGAACGGAACGGAACGGAACGGAACGGAAAATAGTCTTTATTTTCGTTATTCAATGGGTAACAGATTACAGGAACACGAGGACTAAACATGTCGTGATTCGACTAGAAATCTTTCTTCCATCTAACCTTTGAGTATATAACCGGTTATATACTCAATGGTATAAGTAGTTTGAGGGCGCTTTAACAGCTAAGCTTATTCGCGCCTCTAAGATAAAACAATTTCTATAAGTGTGAGTCACCATGTATACTTCTTTCCAAGGACGTAAGGGGAGACGCGGGGGGACAAGGGGTGGACAGGCCTGTGCTGGCTTGAACCAGCCACAAGTGAATGGAGAGGGCAGGTGTTCCCCCACGTCGTGGTCGTCTCCGTCTGTGGCATCATCCGTCAATGTTGTCATTGTCGTCGCCGTCGGGGAGGTAGTCAAAGGGAAAGGGAAAGTTCCCCGACGACGACCCAGAGCTCGCTATTAGTTTCAGAAAGTGAAACTTCCCTACTTACGGGCCAAACCACGAGAAGGTTGCGAGTTGGACTTTGATGTATCATTCCAGTCGCACTAGTATACTAATTTTTTTCCTTTTCATTTGTATCATTTTAATTTCTAAATTTCTTTACCATATCCATTACCTTCCTTGTTTCCTTCTCCGTTCTCTTTCCACTTTCATTTTATATTGTTTCCTCTACTGATCGCTTATTGAACAACAGTTATTCATATTCACTATTGGCTGTGTTGAAGCTATGAAGTTAACTGATTTATTAACATGATAATACTATTGATATTATATTTACAGGTCTGTGGTACGAAGACCCTGAGCCCGACCTTGACTTCTACTTGCAATACTTTAGCCCCAGGTTGGCACACATGCTGATGCGTCATCCTATTCTGCGTCTAGCACTTCGATGCTTCCGCACTTTTTACCCATGGTTTTTGGTTGTGATATTCGCATATGACATGCTAGTGACATTACCGATCACAATGTATTACAACTGGGAAGGCAACAGGGATGTCGCGATGCAAGCCTTTTACGGACTTTGCATTTGTGTCATGCTTTTAGTTGTCATTATGACATCTATTTTTCGTAAGAAGGAATTTCATGAACTAAATCTGGAATTGGAAAGATTATATTTACAGAAAAATCTTGATAACGTTCAACAGGAAACATTCTGCTCCAATGCCAAAAATTTCTGCAAAAAAGTGACTCATTGCATTTTTGCGTATTTCGTCCCGATTTTTGGTGGAGTGTTTCTTCTCTCCGTCATATTTGTTAATCTACCGAACAGAAAACATCTTCTACTGTAAGTTAGAACTCAGCAAATACTAATGCTCGTTTGAGTTGTGTGTTCTAGACGTTCAAAGCACCTGTGTCACTGTCCTGCAATAGTGTGTTACGCACGTCCTAATGTATAACACTTTTTCTAACTGGAGACACGAAATGGATCTTTGTGGCTAATTTTTTGCAACCGAATGCGGATCTATGTAATTAGATTCATTTAGTTGTCCTCCTTTGTAAATCAGTTTTTATAACTGAATACTATTTACGTTAAATAAATAAATTAAAAAATTAAATTAAATATCAATATAAAAGTACTTTATTAACATCAATGCAAAATTTGGTTATGATTTTACCAACCGTTCAGCAGAAATTATCAACACCTGATTGCGCGCATTTGAGTTGGGCCAAGCTTAAAATCTGAAACGAAAAACCACGTCATAAAAATAAAAATAAGGTACGGATTTCTGCGACTGGTAAAATTTTCGTACGAATTTATCAAAGTTATTCTCTTCGTGCAGATAGAACTTTGTAATAAATGCTTTCCAAGATTAACCAGCTGCATTTCCTTATACTTTATGTACATATACGTCAGGCGACATAAAAAATATTTTCCAAAATGTTTTACAGATTTTTTTTTGTATTATGCAACCGACATTTTTTTATGATATTTATCTAATGACCAATATGGTCATGGTTATTTTCTAATGATAACTGTTACATTTCTTATTAAACGTCTCATATACCTGCACATTTAATAAAACGTTGATTCTTAAACGTTTTCATGTGGTAGACCTATATTCGTATTATAACTAGGAGCATAAGAAGTAGGACAATGTAACATGCGCTAGTATCTCTCTATGTAATGCGAAAGATATAAATATAATATGATTTTAAAACTTTATATGATGTAATGATAGAAATAGTCATATTGTTTATCCCAAAGCATAAGCAAATCAGGTATTTTGGCACATATGCTCTACCTAAGTAAGCTTACTGGTCATGGGTGAACCATCCCTGAAATTCAAATGTTGGTTGCCCCTTGAACACTTCAAAGCCGAAATATATTTCTGATACATTTACGCATGGAATACATTAGAAACTAACTTTTTTATTTTCATACTGACATACTGAGTCATGTCTTAAGTAACTTTATATTTGAAGGAACATTAAACAGTAACTTTTAATTAATTCATTTTTGTTTTATTACAGTGAAGTCTATCCCTTTGACACGAAATGCTCTCCATTTTACGAAATGGTGCTTTTCATACGTACCATCCATTTTGTGGGGTGTTTTCTGACAACAACTGCACTAATTTCGGCTAGTTTTGCATTTTTCGTCTACGTTAAAGCATATTACAGTGTTATGATTGATAAAATGGAAAACATACAAAGCATTTCAATTGAGACGGTTGAAGGAAGACGGGTTAACGTCACCCAGCAAGGAGAAGTTGTTTTGAAGTCATCCACTGAACTACAAGTAGTTGAAACGGGATCGTATCACGATGTTTTAGAAGGACCTGAATCTGATGATGTAACAATTGTGGATATTGATAATCCAACCATATCTTTGCATCATGGTTATTTGGATGGTGAACCAGGTATCAGTCTGGTTGCACCTAAAGAGAAGAGGGCCGACAACCAACCCCTGCGGAACACCAGGAATGAGTCTATTCCTCGCACTTTCACGGTCCAAAGTTAAGGCGCGTCTTCTGCTGAGAATGGAGAGGCTGACATTGAATCTGAGTCCGAGTCTCCTGATGTGAGAGAAAGTTCACAACTGGAGAAAACAGCTGAGGAAGGTGATACAACTTCTGAGGAGAGGAACAGGGAAATGGAGAAACAGCTTGGAAAATTTGTGAAACTTCACGCCCAGATCTTAGAGTATGTATAGTTTAAACTAAGTATCATCGATATTTCAAGGGTTATTCATTTGCTAAATTGATAAATAAATTGTATTTAAGCCATAGGCCAACTTGTTATAAATTTTTAATTTATATGGTTCGGGTACGATCATTCCTTCTGGGTGAAAAAATGGGTTGAAATATGATCAAAACTTTAAGGATTTTAGTAACTACTGCTGGCTGCTGGCTAATGGCTACTTCCACAGTATAATCAGTTGTGTTCCGCAAAGGCGACCAGAACGACCAGTTTGCGACCAATGGAATTTAAGTAAACACAATTCGCACCAATGACAGATCAGATTTGCAAGAAACGTATGCGATGCGTTGCTGTTTTCACTGTTGTGGTCGAGACCAAGAAGCCCACAGTTTTTATTCCGGTCGTGGGCTGGTCTTGAAGAAAGCGCGGTTATTTCAAATTCTTTCATTGAAAATCATGGAATAATTTCAACTTCCGACAATGTTCCTGTAACTACACATGGGTAGACAATAATTCATTCATTCTTTCATTCAAATCATTCATTTATTTAGTAAACTAGGAAAACGCTCAAGTCCCGCCGCGTTGTTGGATGAGCGTAATTGGTGCATTGAGCTGCCATGTGTTATGCGGATTTTCTGTTGTTCTGTGAAAAAATCAGAACTTTGTTGAAATTTTTTTTTAAATTAAATCAAATTAAATAAAAAATTAACTTAATTTTTTTAAATTAATTGTAATTTAAGAAAAGGAAAAAATCGTAATATTGAAATTTTCATAAGAAATAATTATTCGATTGCGCACAAATTTTACACGAATATATGAATTCTTAAAATTAAGGTTCTGTGAAAAAATCATTAAAATCGGATAAAGCATGTAGGTGTTATAAGCCGAAGAAATTTTTAAAAAATCGAAAAAAATCGTAAATTTGCGATTTTCATGAGAAATAATTTTTCGATTGCGCTCAAAAAGGTGGCAGTTCTTAGTTCAGAGATTTCAAAGGCATCCATAAAATTTCATCGCAATCGGAGTATCGGTTTAGCCTGAATCGTGTTAACAGACAGACAAAAATACAAAAAAAAAAAAAAACATTCCAGATTTTTTTCTCCAGTGTAGTGAAATGGAATCTTCGCTTCGCTCGCTTCGCTCGCTACGCTCATCCAATGATATGATTTATGTAACAATTTAACGAGTTATCACAACTTTTCATTAAAAACACGGCCTTGTAGATGCAAGCACCATTTCGGAGCCAAGGCAGTACCCCAACAATCAGACGTTGAGTGAAACAATGAAAATAACAATACCCAGTCGAGCCCAGAATGGTCGACCGGTCGCCTTTACGGAACACAACGTACAGTAAAAATTCCAATGCACCGCCTGCAGTGCGATATGCGCCAGGCTGTCGGCTGCGTGAACCGCCGCGACACTAGCGCGCCATGCGGTCACAAGACTCAACTAATAGCATTTATCATTGTGTGGTTGTAGTTGACGGAGGCCGCTAGGGGCGTGTTTTGATAGCGAGTCTCGCTACTGTAAAAGTAGAGTTGTGCAAAAATGGTGAAAACGAAATTCCCAATTATTTTTTTAGTTGCAATAATCCCTTCGAATTCAGTTTGCACATGAATCACCTGAATTGTGATTGAATGGTACCAATTTCCATTTCGCGAATGTTCGCGATATTTTAGTTGATACCTTGATTTTTTGTGGCGAAATTAGCAATTATGTCTTTAAACGCAAATTAGGTCTCGAAATTCCTGTTTTTTTTTCAATGTTTTGGTGGAGGTGCCGGGTAGGTAGTCGAAATTAAATTAATCTTGGCTGGTACATATGGTGGAGGTGCCGGGTCATAAAACGTGATTGTGAGATCGTAATAATCGTTTGTACGCGAGTAAGCTCAAAATACTTCATATCAAAATATTGACATTACACAAAAAATGCATAATTTTGTAATTTTGGTGGAGGTGCCGGGTAGTCGAAATCGATCAGGTGGTAAAAACTGTCGTAAACTTTTAAAACTGAAGGCTGAAATTGAGCTTTAAAATTAAAACTTATAATCACTATCATGTGCTTGTTTTTCTTTTAAATTAATCTGGTATTTGTGATACCTATACTGATAATTTAAAACAATGTGTTTTTTGTGTCTGTGCAAACTGAATTTGAAGGGATTATTGCAACTAACAAAAAAATCGCGAATTTCGTTCTCACCGTTTTTTCACATCTCTATGTATAAGATTGTTATGCTGTGAAAATCAGCTCTTTTGATACGGCTTATTTACAGATTTTATGAAGGAAACGCAAGTCCATGTTTTGACAAAAAAAAATTGCGCATAATAAGGTTCCGACATATTGTAGCGCACTGTTTATATTTTTTTTCTTTTTTTCTTCTTTTTCTTGTTTGTCAAGAATAAGAATACACTTACGTAAAATATTGGGATAATAAAATGTAATTTGGCTGATATTCAATGAATTAAGTGCCATTACAAGTAACCACCGTGTGAGGTGTATATACCCCCTGATGTAATGAGTATTTTTCTAGTGTATCGAAGAGAGTTTGTCTCTTACTGAATGAAGCTTTAGCCATTCAGTGGCTGTCAAATGTTGTCGTGCTTGGAGTGACAATGATTGCTCTTTCTCAGGTAAGGACATTATCACGATTATCTTATTGACATTCTCTACTTTTGTACCATCATACAATGAGTTCTTAAATAAAATATAATATTAATATGGTTTATTGTTAACAGGCGAAGCAAATAGGCGTACTAGAGATCGCAAACATACTGTCCTCT
Organism: Sweltsa coloradensis; assembly: GCA_024449915.1. Taxonomy (NCBI): domain Eukaryota; kingdom Metazoa; phylum Arthropoda; class Insecta; order Plecoptera; family Chloroperlidae; genus Sweltsa; species Sweltsa coloradensis. Next base: position 149,538 of record JAMZAV010001365.1, read on the forward strand.
ATTGAAACAATGGCGGTGTTCTTCATGTTCAACTATCAAGCGAATATACTCACCGATCAGGTAACAGTGGCGTCACTAGGAGTTTTTTTTTTTTGAGGGGGGTGCGAACTTGTCGCTATCCCCCGCTTCCCGCAATAATTTCATTGTTTTCTTATTTACCCTTCAACCCACTCAAGACAAGGCTAATGTCTTTGAACCCCACTCAAGACAAGGCTAATGTCTTTGAAACCCACTCAAGACAAGGCTAACGTCTTTGACACCCACTCAAGACAAGGCTAATGTCTTTGAACCCCACTCAAGACAAGGCTAATGTCTTTGAACCCCACTCAAGACAAGGCTAATGTCTTTGACACCCACTCAGGACAAGGCTAATGTCTTTGAAACCCACTCAAGACAAGGCTAATGTCTTTGACACCCACTCAGGACAAGGCTAATGTCTTTGACACCCACTCAGGACAAGGCTAATGTCTTTGACACCCCACTCAAGACAAGGCTAATGTCTTTGACACCCACTCAAGACAAGGCTAATGTCTTTGAACCCCACTCAAGACAAGGCTAATGTCTTTGAAACCCACTCAAGACAAGGCTAATGTCTTTGAAACCAACTCAAGACAAGGCTAATGTCTTTGAAACCCACTCAGGACAAGGCTAATGTCTTTGAAACCCACTCAAGACAAGGCTAATGTCTTTGACACCCACTCAAGACAAGGCTAATGTCTTTGAAACCCACTCAAGACAAGGCTAATGTCTTTGAAACCCACTCAAGACAAGGCTAATTCGTAATCTGCTCAGAAACAAACGATAAAAATAAAGGTACAGGTTGACCTTTGAACGAACTAGTACCTATGTATATGAATTGTATAGCCCATTAACTAAGATTTCCATAAATATTCTATAGATTAATGGTTAAAAATTCGGGAACCACTCCCTTCATTAAACTAGGAAAACGCTAAAGTCCCGCCGCGTTGATGGATGAGCTTTTTAAAGTTTTTAGTTTGCGTGGGATATCTTCACTTTTGCAAGTGCTTTATTTGCTGCCTACGCATTGTAGGTGAATGTTGTCAAGTTTCTTTTGTTTCTTGTCAATTGGTATTATTTACCGTAAAAAACTTTTATTAAAAGCTTTATTTCTATGGATTCTGGCTAACTTTACAACTTTTTCTTTCAAAAGGTACTACATCACCATAACTTAATGTCCAAGTATATATGAACGTTGTCGCCCCACCCGTTTGGTCAGAATTGGCCCAAATGGCACGAAAATATCGCACAAAAAATCAAAAAACCTATATTAAAAGCTTTATTTCTATAGATTCTGGCAAAAATTTTCAACTTTTTCTTTCAGAAAGCAATACACACACATATATATATACATACATACATACAGCTTAGCATGAGCATACCCTTGTAGCTATGTAGTGAATATAAATATTTAGATGTATGAAATTGTAAATACATAAAAGTAGGACAAGTCAAAATAGCCTACAGATGTATATAGTATGTATATAATATCTTAGTTTATACCTAGCCTGTAAGTATAACTCAATGTATATTCTCTTGAAAAACTTGACAATGCCTATGTTACGATGCCCGTAATTGTTACGGCATCACCAATGTAATCTAACAGGTGCAAATAAAATACAATACAATACAATACAATACCTTAATGTCCATGTAAAATATGAACGTTGTAGCCCCACCCGTTTGGTCAAAATCGGCCCAAATGTCACGAAAATATCGCACTAAAAATCGAAAAAATCGTAAAAGTACGATATTCATGAGAAATATTTCTTCGATTGTACCCAAAAATGTAGCAAGTCTAAGTTCAGAGAAAACGAAGGTCGTGTCAAATTTTCATCAAGATCGCATATGCCGTTTGCCCGGTAGAGAGCGAACAAACAGACGGAAAAACAAAAAACAAAAAACAAAAAAAAACACCCGAGCAAAATTTTTTGGGGGGTCAGTGAAATTGAAGTCTTCGCTTCGCTCATCCAATTAATTATTCGGTAGTTTTGTGTTACAGAACCATATAGATTAATTTTAATAACCTATCAATTAAATACAAACTGATAACACCTTAATATTTTGTATCATCAAATATTTTCAATTACGATCACTTGATCTGGAAATAATTCCAATTGAGATGAGTTGATGCCAATTGATATAAATTTAAATTTGTTGAGTTATTTAGTCAAATAATCTATTTGCAAACTGTCAATTGATGTGTAATGATGCCAAAACGTGTTGATGTCAATTGATATAAATTTGTTGAGTTATTGGATGAGCGAAGCGAAGACTTCAATTTCACCGCCCCCCCCAAAAATTTAGCTCGGGTGTTTTTTTTTTTTTTGTTTTTCCGTCTGTTTGTTCGCTCTCTACCGGGCAAACGGCATAATATGTGGTGTTGATGAAAATTTGACACGACTTTCGTTTTCTGGTACAATCGAAGAAATATTTCTCATGAATATCATACTTTTACGATTTTTTTTCGATTTTTAGTGCGATATTTTCGTGACATTAGGACCGATTCTGACCAAACGGGTGGGGCTACAAAGTTCATATTTCACATGCACATTAAGGTAACGGTGATGTATTGACGTTTGAAAGAAAAAGTTGAAAAAGTTAGCCAGAATCTATAGAAATAAAGGTTTTAATTTGAGTTTTTTGAGGTGTTAAATATTAAAACCTTTATTTCTATAGATTCTGGCTAACTTTTTCAACTTTTTCTTTCAAAAGTCAATACATCACCCTTACCTTAATGTCCATGTGAAATATGAACGTTGTAGCCCCACCCGTTTGGTCAGAATCCGCCCAAATAGCACGAAAATATAGATTTTAGATCTTTCTCACAGCCTTGTATGAAAACTTCACAGGAAATTTTAAACCTTACTCACAGCCTTGTTACAAACAATCAAAGATCCAACCAATGATCTAACAGACCTAATGATTGCTTTGTATGGGCCGAGTTAATATGTTTTTATTATTTTAAATTAATATTAACATTTTAAAATTAAAAAGCTCATCCATCAACGCGACTAAAAAAAGCGTTTGCGAAGCTTCCTAGTTTAGTCAAATTATCAATTGACAAACTGTCAATTGATGTGTAATGATGCCAAAACGATCGTATAGAATCCATTTGGTAGGCGGGTCCGTAAACTTATCCCCCCCACCGAAACATTTCGTCTCAAAAATATGTTCATAATTTTGCACCCAAGTCCCGAATTTTGCACCCACAAATTTTGCACCATTTTGCACCCAAGTCCCGAATTTTGCACCCCAATACTTTCGGAGATACGGCCCATTTAAAAAAGGGGGGGCAAATTTTCGCGCCCCCCCCTTATGCGAATTTGACTAAAACCCAAGTGCATAATTTTGACCAATTATGCACCTTTTTGCCCCAAGTCCCGAATTTGCACCCCAAAAATTCGGAGATACGGTCTTTTCAAAAAGGGGGGTAATTTGGGGGTCCATTAATTTTGGCCCCCCAAAAATGAAAATCTCAAACCCAAAAATAGTCTATTTTTTTGCACTTTTTTTGACTTTTTTGCACCCAAATCTAGATTTTGACCCCCACCTTTCCCAAGCTTTTGCATTTCAAATTGGGGGAGCCAAGTTAATGGTGGCACCCCCTCACTTGGAATTTCAAACCCGAAAATAGTCTCATATTTTTGCATTTTTTTTGGCCTTTTTTGACCCAAATCTAGATTTTGCACCCCTACCTTTTCGCAGATTTTGCTTTTTAAATTGGGGGACCCAATTAAGGGGGGTTTTCCCCCACTTTGAATTTCGTACCGAAAATAGTCTCATATTTTTGCACTTTTTTTGCATTTTTTGCACCCAAATCGATTTTTGCCCCCCCACCAATTCGCAGCTTTTCGCTTTTCAAATTGGGGGAACCCAATTTAATGGTGGTCCCCACTTTGGAAAATTTCGTACGAAATAGTTTTAATTTTTGCATTTTGCATTTTTTTGCCCCCAAATTAGATTTTGACCCCCCCCAATTCGCAGCATTTCGCATTTAAAAATTGGGGGACCCAATTTTAAGGGTGGCCCCCCACTTTGGAATTCAAACCCAAAAATGGTCTTATTTTTGCACTTTTTTTGCATTTTTTGACCCAAACAGTTTTTTGCCCCCCCGCCATTCGCACATTCTTTTTAAAAATTGGGGGGAGCCAAGTTAATGCTTTTTAAAAATCATTTTGGAAAAGTGGGCCCGGGGCTTAAATTTCATTTAAAATGACAAGCCTGATTTTTTGCCCCCCTAAACTGAGAATTACAGGGGGTAAAAATATGGAAAATTAACAAATAAGAATTCGTTTCCAAAGTAGAGAAGAAAAAATTTTTTAAAATGATGAAACGGAAGTCCAAAAAAAGGGGTCTTAATAGCTGCTTAAATGCTCTCTCAAATAGCCAAGTGCTGTTTTTTTCACCCCTAAACTAAAGAATCTACGGGGAGGTGAAATATGAAAAAATAAACAAATAAAAATTCGAAATACAAAGAAGGAAGTTTATTAAAAACTGTCAGTTGTAAAAGAAGACAAAATTATGGAATTTTAAAATAACTGCAATTAAAGCACCTCAAATTGCCAAAGCTCTTTTTGACCCCAAAACAAGATTCTACAGTGAGTGAAATAGAAAAAATAAACAAAAATTTTTCGAAACCCAAATAAAGATCGTTAAAAAATGTATCGAAGTCAAAATAAAAGGCTCTAAATTTGCTGCTGAAAATACTCCTCAAAAAAAACCAAGTTTTGATTTGCACCCCTTAACTATAGAATTGCAGTGAGGTGAGATAAGAATAAATAAACCAATAATTTTTCGATACCCAAATGAGGGACGTTCAGGGGTCAAAAGTCAAAATAACTAGCTATAAGCGCTTTTAAAAGCACTCTCAAATTGTCAATGCTGTTTTGCCCCCCTAAACTAGAGAATCTACAGTGGGGGGAAATAAGAAAAAAAAAAAAAATATTTCGAAATCCAAATAAAGTACTTTTATCAAAGTCGTATCAGAAGTAAAAAATTACAGGTCTAAAGAGTGCTTTTAATACCCCAAAAAAATTATCAAGGCTGATTTTGACCCCAAACATAGAATCTGCAGTGAGGTGAAATAAAAAAATAAAAAACAAATAATTTCGAAATCCAAAAAAAGTATCTTTTATCAAAATCATGTATCAGAATAAAAATTATAGGCTCTAAAGAGGCTATTAATACTCCCCAAAAATTATCAAGTGCGATTTTGCCCCCCAAAAACTAAGAATCGCAGTGAGGTGAAATAAGAAAAAATAAACAAATAATATTTCGAAATCCAAATAAAGTATCGTTTTACAAAATCTGTATCAAAGTCAAAATTGCTAGGCTCTAAATTAGCTGCTATTAATTCTCTCAATTAACCAAGTGTGATTTTTGCCACCCCTAAACTATAGAATCCACAGTGTTATATTTGGAGAGCGAAGCGAAAATTTAAATTTTCACTGACCCCAAAAAATTTAGCCCCAAATGTTTTTTTTGTTTTTCTGTCTTTGTTCTCACGATTTCGGGAAAAACGACATTTTATGCGTCTTGATGAAAATTGGAGGGAACCTTCGTTTTCTCTGAATTTGGGGCGTGCCACGTTTTTGGTTAAAAACGAAGAAATATTCTAACGAAACCGTACTTTTACGATTTTTTTCAATTTTTTAGTGCATATTTTCGTCCATTGGGATAATTTGTGAGAGTTTTAAATAGCAGCAAATTTAAACCCCTAGTAATTTTGACTTTGATAATGATTTTGATAAAGAACTTTTTTTGGTTTTCGAAATTTATTTGTTTTTTATTTTTTATTCACCCACGCAGTTCTATAGTTTAGGGGGAAAAAAAATCAGCACTTGATAATTTGGAGAGTTTTAAATAGCAGCAAATTTTAGACTAGCAATTTGACTTCTGATACATGATTTGATAAACGTACTTTTTTTCGATTTGAAAATTATTTGTTTTTTTATTTTTATATACCTCACGGAGATTCTATAGTTAGGGGGCAAAAACAGCACTTGAAAATTTTGGGAGAGTATTTAATAGCAGTTTAATTTAGAGCCTGAAATTTTGACTTTGTCATGATTTTGAAAAAACGATATTTATTTGGTTTTCGAAATATTATTTGTTTATTTATTTTTTATACATCACTGCAGATTCTATAGTTTAGGGGTGCGAAAATCAGCTTTTGACAATTTGAGAGTGCTTTAATAGCGCTTATAGCATAGTTTTTTTGACTTTCCCCAATTTTGAAAAACGACCCTCATTGGATTTCGAAAAATTTTGGTTTTATTTATTCTTATCCACCTCACTGCAGATTCTATAAAGGGGGTGCAAAAATCAACAGGAATTTTGGAGAGTATTTACAGAGCAAATTTGGGCCCTTTTAATTTGATTCTGAACTTATTTGAAGATATTTTTTTGGGATTCGAAATATTATTTGTTTTTTTTATATTCACCTCACTGTAGACTATATTTTTGGGGTGCAAAAATGAACTTTTGGCAATTGAGAGTGCTTTAATTGCAGCTTATAAGATTCCAGTAATTTTGTCTTCTGTTACAGACTAACAGTATTTTAATAAACGTTCCTTCTTTGTATTTCGAATTCTTATTTGTTTATTGTTTCATATTTCACCCCCCGTAGTTCTTTAGTTTTGGGGTGAAAAAAACAAAACACTTGGCTATTTGAGAGAGATTTATAGCAGCTAATAAGAGCCCCCGTTTTTTGGACTTCGTTTTCATTATTTTTAAAAACGTTTACTTCTACTTTGAAATCGAATTCTTATTTGAATTATCCAATTTCACCCCCTTTTAGATTCTACAGTTTTGGGGGTGCAAAAATCAGGTGTCATTTAAGAGTGCATAATTTGCTCTAATTTAGAGCCCGGGCCCACTTTTCCCCAAAAGATTTTGAAAAAAGCATTTAATTTGGGTCCCCAATTTAAAAAATGAAATGGCGAAATGGTGGGGGTGCAAAAATCTAGATTTTGGGTGCAAAAAAAATTTCAAAAAAAGTGCAAAAATATGAGACATTTTTGGTTCGAGATTTCCCTTTGGGGGAGCCAAGTTTAAGGACCCCAATTAGCCCCCCCCTTTTTAAAAGGCCCTATCTCCGAAAATATTGGGGGGGCAAATTTGGGACTTGGGGGCAAAAGGGCTATTTTGGGGCAAAATTTTGCACTTTGGTTTTTGGGTCAAATTTAAAAGGGGAAGTCAGGAAATTTGCCCCCCCTTTTTGAAATGGTGTATCTCCGAAATATTGGGTGCAAAATGGGGCTTGGGTGCAAAAAGGTGCATAATTTTTGCAAAATTATTCACTTGGTTTTGAGTCAAAATTGCTAAGGGGGGGGGGGGCACGTAACTTAGCCCCCCCCTTTTTTAAATTGCCGATTCCGAAAGTATTGGGGTGCAAAATTCGGGGTTGGGGGCAAAAAAAGGGGCATAATGGTGCAAAATTGCACATATTTGAGTTTAAATTTTCATTAGGGGATGCGTAAAATTAGCCCCCCCTTTTTTTGAAATTGCCGTATTCCCAAAGTTTTTGGGGGCAAAATTCGGGACTTGGGTGCAAAAAAGGTGCATAATGGTGCAAAAATATGCACTTGGTTTGAGTCGAAAAATTTGATAAGGGGGGGTCAGCGTAAACTTTGCCCCCCCCCTTTTTAAAAAAGGCCGTATCCGAAATATTAGGGGGCAAAATTTGGGACTTGGGTGCAAAAGGTGCTAATTTGGTGCAAAAAAATTTGCACTTTGGGTTTTGAGTGAAATTGATTTAAGGGGGGGGCAGCGTAAAATTTGCCCCCCCTTTTGAAAAAATTTCTTATCCCGAAAGTATTGGGTGCAAAATTCGGGACTTGGGTGCAAAATGGTGCAAATTGGTGCAAAAAATTTTGCACTTGGTTTTGAGTCGAAATTGCATAAGGGGGGTCAGCGTAAAACTTTGCCCCCCCTTTTTTAAATGGCCGTATCTACGAAAGTATTTTGTTGCAAAAATTTGGGCTTGGGGGCAAAATGGGGCTAATTGGGGCAAAAATTAGCACATGTTTTTGGTCGAAATTTTGCATTAGGGGGATAGCGTAAACTTTTCCCCCCTTTTTTAAACGGCCCTATCTCGAAAGATTGGGGTGAAAAAACGGGACTTGGGGGAAAAAAGGTGCATAAATTTGGGGCAAAATTATGCATTGGTTTTTAGTCGAAAATTTGCAAGGGGAGGTCAGCGAAATTAGCCCCCCCCTTTTTTAAATGGGCCCTATCTCCGAAAATATTGGGGTGCAAAAACGGACTGGGTGCAAAATTATGCACTTTGGGTTTTTAGTCAAATTCCATAAGGGGGGGGGGGCAGCGAAAAACTAGCCCCCCCTTTTTAAATTGCCGTTTTTCCGAAAGTATTGGGGGCAAAATTCGGGGCTTGGGGCAAAATGGTGCAAATTTGGGGCAAAAAATTTTGCACATAGTTTTGAGTTGAAATTCGCTTTTGCGGGATAGCGTAAACTTAGCCCCCCCTTTTTTTTAAATTGCCCTTCTCCCAAAGATTTGGGGGGCAAAATTCGGGACTTGGGTGCAAAAGGGGCTAAATTTGGGGCAAAATTTTGCATGGTTTTGAGTGAAATTGCATAAGGGGGGGTCAGCGAAAATTAGCCCCCCCCTTTTTTAAATGGCCGTTCTCCGAAAAAATTAGGGTGCAAAATTGGGACTTGGGCAAAATGGTGCATAATTTGGGGCAAAATTGCACATCGTTTTTGGGTTTAAATTCGCATTAGGGGGGTAGCGTAAACTTAGCCCCCCTTTTTGAAACGGCTGTATCTCCGAAAAATATTGGGGGGCAAAATTCGGGACGGGTGCAAAATGGGCATAAGGTGCAAAATTTTGCACTTGGTTTTGATCGAAATTGCATAAAGGGGGGGGGGGTCAGCGTAAATTAGCCCCCCCTTTGAAAATTTCCGTTTTCCCGAAAGTATTGGGGTGCAAAAAAATTTGGGACTTGGTGCAAAAAGGGCATAAAATTGGGGAAAATTATGCACATAGTTTTTAGTTGAAATCGCATTAGAGGGGGGGGGGGGGGGAAAAAAAATTTGCCCCCCCTTTTTGAAATTGCGTTCTCCGAAAAGTATTTGGGGGGCAAAAAACGGGGCTTTGGGGCAAAAGGTGCATAATTGGTGCAAAATTATGCACTTTGGTTTTTAGTCGAAATTCCATAAGGGGGGTCAGCGAAAATTAGCCCCCCCTTTTTTAAAATGGGCCTATCTCCCAAATATTAGGGTGCCAAAAATTTGGGACTTGGGTGCAAAATGGGGCAAATGGTGCAAAATTATGCAATCGTTTTTAGTTTAAATTTGCATTGGGGGATACGTAAACTTAGCCCCCCCCTTTTTGAAACGGCCGTATCTCCCAAAGTATTGGGGGGCAAAATTCGGGACTTTGGGTGCAAAAAAGGTGCATAATTTGGGGCAAAATTATGAACTTGGTTTTGAGTCGAAATTCGCATAAGGGGGGGTCAGCGTAAAATTTGCCCCCCCTTTTTAAATGGCCCTATTCCGAAAATATTGGGGTGAAAAAAATTTGGGACTTGGGTGCAAAAAGGTGAAATTGGTGCCCAAAAATTTTGAACATGTTTTGAGCGAAATGTTTGGGGGGGGGACAAATTTTGGACCCTGGTAGGCTAAAATTCGTGCACGAGGAGGGATGATCAAAGTTTCTAATTATGTCTCGAGGTTTATTGTTTAGGTGATGCGATTAAATGGATTTAATAGCACAACCCAACCCAAAGAATTTTTTGTCGAAGAAAAATTCACAAATGCTTCATTGCAGATTTAAAGAATCGTAAATGTAGTCTGATGAAAATCTAAACTAGGAACTCGTAAACGCTTTTTCAGGCGCGTTTTTGGATGAGCGAATTTTTTAAACGAAAAAAAACGTAAAATTGCGATTTTACGAGGGAAAAAATTTTTTTATTTTCGTCAAATTTTCCCCGAGTATAAAATTTATAAAATTTAAGGGTTTGAAGAAAAAATACAATCGGTAAAGCAGTTTGGGGTTATAAGTCGAAGAAATTTTAAAATCGAAAAAAAAACGTTAAAATTGGATTTTTCATGAAAAAAATTTTTTGATTCCGCTCAAATTTACCACGAATATATTAATTCAAAAAATAAAGGTTCTGTAAAAAAATCATTACAATCGGATAAAGCATGTAGGTGTTATAAGTCGAAGAATTTTAAAAAATCGAAAAAATCGTAAAATTGCGATTTTATGAGAAATAATTTTTCGATTGCGCTCAAAAACGTGGCAGTTCTAAGTTCAGAGATTTCAAAGGCCTCCAGAAAATGTCATTGCAATTGGAGTATCGGTTTATCCAGAATCGTGTTAACAAACACACAAAAATACAAAAAAAAAGAAAAAAACTTTCCGGATTTTTTTCTCCAGTGTAGTGAACTGGAATCTCCGCTTCGCTCGCTACACCCATCCAATAATTCTTGTCATTTGTGAAATAAAGTCTTCTTTGTCATGTCCTGCAGGCCGATGCAGTGGGCGAGGCGGTCTACGCCTGTGATTGGCTGGACGCCTCACTGAGCTTCAAGAGGTCTCTTGTGACCATCATGAGTCGGATTAACAGACCCTTCTTGATTAAGCCACCTGGGCTGGAGCCTCTTTCGCTCAAGAACTTTGCAGAGGTGAGATTGATTACTGACTGAAGTAAATCCACAATTTCCTGCAGGGGCGAAAAATTGTTAATTATTTTATTAATTTTGTTTGCTTATTTTATTTCCTCATTTGATCAGGACATTTACCTCATAAGTAGGACTAGGATGTTCAGGACATCCCTTTTTTCTATTGGTAAATACACGCATCATGTGTGCGCTTCAAGTATGTTTCAAGTGTTAGGGATGCCAAAAATATGCATTTTATTTTGCCTTAAAATACTTATTTACATCATTTCATGAGTAAAGGTCCTTTTTGGGCATTTTGAAGGGACTATTGTCCTATTTTGATATCATTTGCTAAAACGGATGCAAAACGTGCTAGTGCGAGTGCAATGTCGAGCTTGCCACAATATCGGGCCAAGCATATTATGTTCTTAATTTTTCATCTTGTGTTTGATACAACGACAAAACTATCCCCCCCCTCTCCACGAAAATATATTGGTGTAACTGTAATAATTTAATAAAACATTACTGAAAGTAATGAAAACAATAGAATTCGATAAAATTCAATAGGTCCTTTTTGTTTTTTTTTTGGGGGGGGGGGTCCTTTTTGCAGTTTTAAAGGTACTATTTGCCTACCTTTGTCGCACTTTGAAAGGTCCTGAACATCCTAGCCCTACTCATAAGTGTAGTTTTCCATATTGGCCAACAAACACAAAACACATAAAACACAACACGACATGATGTAAATTATTTATCTCTCGATACATCGTCCATTCCGACGGCAACGAAATATTTCACATTTTAAAATTTGCCTTCATGAAACAATACTTATTTAAACCAGGATTTTATTCTCGCCGTTAGTTGAATGGAATTATTTTTAATCTGTGTCAATTTCGTAATAAAATGCACACCAAGATGTATATTTTTGCTTTCAAATCGTGTATTTAGCGCAATAGAAGGACTAATGAACGACTAATGTACTTTGAGACCAGGGTTCGATATCCCGCTGAGATGGATTTTTTAAAATTTCTGGATTGATTTTCATAAAATCAATTAGACCAACAGGAGTGTTTCCCGACAAATGAAATTGAAAAATAAACATGTGAAACTTTGCCCTTGGGAATAAATAAATACGTTTATAGCACAAAACTTATCCTTACAGGAACGGACTATGTTCCCCATATTTTATTTGTCAATTTCCAGTGCCATTTAATCGGACACTATTTTAACTTAGAGATATAAATTTTGATTATTTGGAAGCTAAGCCGACAGTAAGAAACTGTGTGTGAGATTTTTGTCTGATTTTAAATTTGTATTTTATAGACACTTATTGGATGAGCGAAGCGAGTGAAGCGAAGACTTCAATTTCACTGACCCCCAAAATATTTAGCTCGGGTGTTTTTTTTTTTTTTTTTTTTTTGTTTTTCCGTCTGTTTGTTCGCTCTCTACCGGGTAAACGGCATATGCGATCTTGATGAAAATTTGACAGGACCTTCGAAATCTCTGAACTTAGACTTGCCACGTTTTTGGGTACAATCGAAGAAATATTTCTCATGAATATCGTACTTTTACGATTTTTTTCGATTTTTTGTGCGATATTTTCGTGCCATTTGGGCCAATTCTGACCAAACGGGTTAGGCTACAACGTTCATATTACACATGAACATTAAGGTTATGCTGATGTAGTACATTTTGAAAGAAAAAATTGAAAAAGTTAGCCAGAATCTATAGAAATAAAGCTTTTAATATAAGTTTTTTTATTTTTTGTGCGATATTTTCGTGCCATTTGGGCCGATTCCGACCAATCGGGTGGGGGCTACAACGTTCATATTATACATGGACATAAGGTTATGGTGATGTAGTACCTTTTGAAAGAAAAAGTTGAAAAAGTTAGCCCAGAATCCATAGAAATAAAGCTTTTAATATAAGTTTTTTAAGGTAAATAATACCATTGACAAGAAACAATAGAAACTTGACAACAATCACTTCAATGCGTAGGCAACAATTAAAGCACTTGCAAAATTAAAGATATGCCACGCAAACTAAAAACTATAAAAAGCTCATCCTTCAACGCGGCGGGACTTTAGCGTTTTCCTAGTTGATAAATAATACACACATATATATTAATCTGTCTAATTCTTGGTCTGTTTATCCATTGTTAATAACGTATGTAGGGCAGATTAGACTGCCTTTTAGACTTCACACGAAATTAACTGGAGAAATACAAACCATCTCTTTTAACCCGAGTTGGGAGGATATAATATGATGTTTAACTTTGGTTTTATAGTAGGCGACTATGACGTTGATATGTTAGTACTTTAGACAGAAATGTAATGAAAAACAGACAAAGAATAAGACAGAATTAAATTGGTGGCTGCATATAGCTCAGTTGGTAAGAGCATAGCCCGGACAGCTTAGGTCCCGGGTTCGATCCCCGGTGTAGTCACTTTTTTTATTCTGTCTTAAGTACTAACTTATCAACGTCAAAGTCGCCTACTATAAAACCAAGTTAAACATCATATAAATATTGTCAAAAAAGTGGGCAATTTCTAGACCTAAGAATGCCCTAAGTTATAATTTGATCCCAATAATTTATCAAAATTTCCCACAAACTAGTTGCCATAAATATCTTAATGAATTAGTACTCAAAAATTAAGGCTCAAGCTTCAAAACTGAACTTGTGTGTACCGCAGTTTAAAGTATAGGGTTTTGAGTTTACGCGTGTTTAAGTTAACATTTTAGGTGTTCTTCATGTGCAGTTAATACATTTCCGGTACCAGTTTCTCAGATGGTATTCAACTGAAAGATTTAAATTTTTAATTTTTACTTACAATTTTAAAATTCAAAAAAAATTAATCATTTTTTATATTCTTTAATTTTTGGGTAGTTAAAGGTCCAGTCCACTCTATAACATCATTTCAATTTTTACAATAGTATAATATGTTATCGTAGAGATCAGAAAAATTGCAAAGAAATCGCCCAACAAGTTGTGAAGTTATTCGCGCGCCTTGTTGGCTGCACCCTTCCTATAAAAATAGCGATACGTCACTTGGCGTGAGCCCGCCCGCATACCGGTAGCCAGGTAGAGAGTTAGCGGAGCCACCAGTGTCAGGCGATCACTCGGGTTATGAAAACGAATAAGAAAACTGCATGTACCTTGTGCTTTAGTATGTTCATAGTGTTTCATATTTATCTTGTATATTTGTGTTGTTTTTTTAATCTTGTGACAATTTTGAACATTGTGTTGTGTTCAAATCAATCAAATTGTGAAAATTAAATTGTGAATAACAATATAACATATTCAACCCAAAAAATCAACTTTGACAAAAAGTTTCATTCCCGCTCCTCATAAGGGCTTGTTGGGACAACTGGACAACTCTATGTAGGGCAACACATGTATACGGGCTAGCTATGAAGCAATAGTTTGTAGTGAACTTATTATTGATTTTGACGCTTTCCTCCTTCTGGGACTTACTAGGCAGAATATTATGTTGTATGGTTGTATGAAAATTTAAAATAATTATATCAATTGTCTTCAGGTATCGAATCTAGCCTACAAGATGGTAGCTTCAATAGAATCTGTTGTGAAATAATCAACTGATGGCAGAGAAACCGGAGTCTCAAGATTGGAACAGTTTCGCTCGGAATAATTTCACGAACATGACGTAACGCACGAATTAATAAAGTATTGTCTTTTTGCACGTTAAATTATTTAAGTACTTTTCACGGCACATTTGTATTCTGTGTCTACCCACACTGTCCCAACTGATTTTTTTCAGTGAGGGACTTTAATCTAAAGTGGATTAAGTCAACCTTGTAGGCGCCGACACCATCGACGAGCGAACAATGACCAACTAGAGACCGGCATATTTAAGTAGGAAACACCGATCAATCAAGCTGGACACGATTCCACCAGCGGACAGCGCCAGCAACAACCTTAGAAGTTATGTGCATTGTTGCTAGGACGGCTCTAAAGTCATCGTTTACACATTCCTAAGCTAAGATCTGATGGACTTAAGTCCAGATCAGAAGTTTAAAAATTTCGACCCAAGGCAGGAATCGCACCCTAAACATACTGCATTTGAAGCCGAGACTATAGCCACAAGACCAACGAACCACACAAATAATAAATAATTCAAAAATGTCAAATAGGCCTTGAAAATTTCCTACAAACTTTTATAATATCATTTAGTTAGAATCGCCAGGCTTGTGTCAAAAAGTAGGTCACCATACGATGAACAACGTTTATGCACGGCCTGTTGGAAATGGGCGTGAAATATTGAAAAGTAAAAGAAGCTCTGCAATCATTGAACGAGTGAGCGTAGCGAACGGAGTGATTTCCATTCGACTTAAACGGCCCTTATTGTTTTTCTGCGTGCGTGCGTGTGTGTGTGTGTGTGTGTGTGTGTGTGTGTGTACGTTGAAAATCAGCCGAATCGCTGAACAGATTGCGCTGAAATTTTAAACAGACATCCGGTACGAGTTTATTGAGAACTGCTAACAAAATCAGCAAGATTCATTGCGATTTAAACCTACAAGAAATGATAAACTGAAAAATAGACTTCCAATGTTTAGAAATTATTTTAACGACAATGTTTTAGATTTTGAAAATATATTTTTTGTTTGTTATTCGCCTGGCCGTGAAATGCCGTGCCCATGCAAGGTCTGTCGAATGTTGCACGTCAAGGTACCCCCAAATTCCGCTCGTAGATTGAGTAAACCTTGCAATATTTTCACGTATTTCGTACTGACTATGTTTACCATAGTAGGCCCTATTGCCACAGATGATGGACTACACTGCGTTATATGCATTTCAAAACATGTTTAATTATTTTTGAAATACAATCTAGAAATTACAAAATCTTTCCCGACCAGGGGATTGAACCCACGTCTCCCACATTTCGGCTACAAGGGCGCTTTAGCCAACTAGACTAGGGAAACGCCAAAGTCGTAGAGTGAGCGAGTCATGTGGTGAGTACCCGGGAACATTTTGCATTTTTTAGGCCAAAAAGCTCCACTGTAGCCTATGATAGACTAGGGAGGCCTAAGGTAAGGGGAAGAAAAGAAATGTTACCGGGTACTCAACACATGGCTCACTCACTCGTCTAACAACGACTTTGGCGTTTCCCTAGTATATCATATAAACCAGGACTTCACGAAAAACGGCTAGGTGATTAAATATTTAAATAACACATTATTTTCCTACCGAGGAACTAAAATTGTTCTGCCACAAACACGACAAATCTGAGAAATTCATAGCACATTCAGCAGATTGCTTAAACTGATTCGTGTGGCTCGTTGGTCTTGTTAGCGTATCCGCTTCCAATGCAGAAGGAGCAGGGTTCGATTCCCGCCAAAGTCAGAAGATTTAACTTCTGATTTCGATTTAAGTCCATCAGTTCTTGTCTTAGGAGTTTGTAAACGGCCGTCCTATATAGCAACGAAGCACATTATAAATTCAAAGTTGTTCTAAATCGGCCTTGTTGATTCTGGCGTTGATCCGCGGGTGTTCGCACTGTCCATACCACTGATTGCTATATTTCCTATTAAAAATATCGATCTTTGGTTGGTTATCGCTCACTCGTCGATTGCGTCGGGCCTACAGGGTAGGCTTAGTCGCTTTGATTTACTGTCCCCCACTGAAAATCAGTTATATAACTGAGTGGGTAGACTCTAAATACAATTTATTTATTTATTTATTTATTTATTTATTTATTTAAACAATAAATTTATTCGAGCCATAAAAGTCAATTAGGCAAGTTTTAATCATAATATCGTACTCAGAAATCATTCATACCGATACGCATGGCGGTATGGAATTAATTGCACATACAAGAGTATTCTCTTACTCTCTTCTTCTCTATAGCCATTTCTAGTAGGGCCTATGAGCATTTTTAAAAACAAACTAAAACAACTCCTATGTAACAAAGCATTGTACTCTGTTGAGGAATTTTTAGAGGACAAACTACTATAACAAACAATCTTTGTACTACAATTCTTAATAAGAGGTATAGATATAGTGTACTATGATAATATTATGTTTATATTCCACAAATAGGTAAAGATTTTAATGGTAGGCCCATTTCTTTTCTTTTTGTCTTATATTTTGTCTTATTTATCTAGATTCATTTAAGTCTGAATATTATATTGTTAGTATTTGTTTGTCATATTTGTCTCTTATGTCTTACCGTTGTCATATAGGCCCTATACCGCTTTATGTAGACCTACTGCCTTAAATTAAATCCAATTTCGGCCCATAGGAAAAACTAGACAAATACTTGTTCTCTCGTTTTATTCGTATTCTCTTATATACAGTAAAATTATTGTTATGATATTTACAAACTAAGAATAAGGCATTAATTATTAAGTTACTTATTTTTAGAGTAGAAACTGTGAAGGAATATCTCCCAATTGCATCCTGCTTGATACAGCAATTGCACCTTTTCCAAACACCTCAATAAAAAAGTTTGTTTGTTTAGGAGTAAGTAAAATAAATACTTATCCCAGACAAGATAAACTTAGAGGTCATCACAAAGTGTTTATTATAAATTATAATGTAATATGCTATGTGTCTGGAAATAAAACTTACTTAATGTACTTATTCTTATACATAAAATTTTCGCTGTCTTCGTTGGGAATTCAAACTGCGTAAAAATAATAAATTGCGGAGTTTTAATTTGATTCCTGAAATCAATTTAATTAAATATTCGTTCACGAAATCATGAAAATAATAACAACCACATTTGCTAATTTAAACTCGTTGCAAATACTTGAATTTTATATGTGTATTCTTTTAAAATAGTTTAAATTCAGAACGAACAACACCACATTATATTAAACTAAAATTACAGTCGTTATAATTCACTTAAATTTTAATAAACGATGCAAATAGTTTTTTTATTTGTTTCCTTAATAATTTAATTTTATATACAGTTTAAAATTTTTAGAGAAAATTGTTGTCATATTGTTATATACATTGTTGTTCTAATATAACTATTTCAAATATTTACTTAACTGTAGTTCATTGTAGTGTCTGCATTTTTGTAATGTGATTTATTTAGTATCCTGCTTTGTGAATCAGTTTGTTAACTAAATAGGATAGACGTTAAATCAATAAATCAATCAAATAAAATACAATAAAAGTGAATTTTATTTCTTTAAATCGAACATTTTTATTAAAGATAACCCAGCTTTTTCTTTGTGTTTCTCTGAATTAATATATTGTCTAGCTAATCATATTTAAATCAAACTCTAACTCAACCGTCGAATTAAGCCGTTCACCGTTGGGGAAACAAACAGAGGAAATACGACCTATGTGTTATACAAAAGTAGAAGGTTAGGACAGTAGTTAAATTACAATACAAATTTGTAATCATTTTTTTACCGAAATATTTTTTTAAACTGGTCGAACCATGATTTTTTTTCCCAAAATCTTGAAAAGGTAAAATGGCGGCCATGTTGTTTTGTTTGTTTTTTTAGTAGTGACAAGTGCACTAGAAAACGAAAGTTGGAGCATAACTTCTGAATTTTGACCCGGATCAAAAATTATCATGATATGTAATATTGTTTAAGAATAACATTTCCAATTATATTAATTAAAATTTGCATAACCCACCACAAAAGTAGCCAAAAGTCAAGATGATTTTTCCTTTGAGTAGTTTTTTTTTTAAAGGTAATGTGACACTAAATTATTTTTTTATTTCTCAAAAATTTTCTAGAATACTATTTTTTTATTACAATTTTTTATTGGATAGAGAATCAAAACAAATATGTTAATTTAAATAAATATCCAATTTTCAAATTTTCAAAAAGTAGTAGGCCTAGTTAACGAGTTACGACTTAACCGACGTATCTATAATACGTCCATAACACACAGCGAGCGGTGCGCGTGGACGAAATTAGATGCGTCTAACAGAGAAAGGGTTATAGCATAATTAAACAGTGGATGAACTAAAAGATTCGGCTTGGCAGGAGTAATGTCTCGCATCGAAGTACCAACCAACCAACCAGCAAAAACACCAACAACTTCAACTACCCGTCTGGGCCCAGAGAATTCCTCCTCGGCTCATTATAAATAGCCATAAAAGAGGCACTCGGCGTGGACCTCTCAAATAACATCTCGAGGTAACTGGGGACAACAAATGGGGCTCTCATGCAAATATTTTCACTATTTCCACACAACAATAATCTCTATTGTTTACTTTTTCATAATCTCTACTCTTCACTATCAATGCTGGCCTCCTTTGTGATCTAAGTCACAAGTGTCCACCGCCGTGACTGCTTTACAGAATATGTCAACCGTGGCATGTGGCAACAGTTCATTTCTCGTAGGCTTCATAGATCTCAGAAACTATTAAGAGGGAATGGGACACATTTGGCTGTTAGCAAATAGCTATTCGCTCGGCCAAGAAGCATCCGACGTATAAGAAACTTTGCAAAGTTGTCAATAAAGCATACATAGACAATGCTGCAGTCATAGATTTTCAAATT
This sequence comes from Sweltsa coloradensis, assembly GCA_024449915.1. Taxonomy (NCBI): domain Eukaryota; kingdom Metazoa; phylum Arthropoda; class Insecta; order Plecoptera; family Chloroperlidae; genus Sweltsa; species Sweltsa coloradensis. Next base: position 168,674 of record JAMZAV010001365.1, read on the forward strand.
TTGTCTTAATCAGCCAGACAAAAATCACGAATATAGTCAATTTTGGAGTTTTTAACAAAATCAAAATTCGTGAAAACTAATTTATTTTTTTATAAATTATTTTGTAAAAAAATTTGAAAATGTGTTAATGCAGAGCCCTATATTTTCACATTCTTGACAAATGTTTAAAATTTCAAACACAAGTGTCAGTCGGCCGAGCAAACAGCAATTTGCCTAAAACGCATGTCCTATACTCTCTTACTCTGATGAGTCGCGAATAGACTTCGCTATAAAAGCACCCTTTAACTACTTATACTAATACTAACAAGCAGCATGCGCTAGATGTGACAATATCAAGAACTGCAGTCGTTTTCTAGGTTAGTGCCAATCAAAATGGCGGCACTCAAAGCTGTTTTTTTTTCTCTTAAAACTGCTAAAAACTGTTCAAATGGTAAGGGGAAATGAAAGCTATGGGATGTAAATGATTGAATTACATTAATTTAAAAAAAATTATAAAAATTTAAAAAAAATAAATTAAATAAAGGAATCGACAATCGGAAAGGAAAGATGGGAGCAATTTTTAGTAATCTAGTAGAGCATTATGTTCCTATTTTAAAGGTAAAGTATACATTGGTATTTTTTATTTGTAAGCAATGGGATATAAATGATTGAATTAAATTAATTTTAAATACATAATAAAAAATATAAAAATATATTATTTTTAAAATAAAGGAACCGACAATCGGAAAGGAAAGATGTGAGCAATTTTTTAGTAATCTAGTAAATGCATCATGTTTCTATTTTAAAGGTAAAGTATACATTGGTATTTTTTATTTGTAAGCAATGGGATATAAATGATTGAATTCCATTAATTTTAAATAAATTATAAAAATTACAAAAAATAATTATTTTTATAATTAGACGAGTGAGCGCAGCGAACGTAGTCTACAACGCTGCTCGATCGGTCCTTGGTCGTAATTAGACGAGTGAGCGCAGCGAATGAGGATTCTGTTACGCTCTACTCGATAGGGCCTTGGCCGTGACCATTGTCCAATGTCTGTTTGTCTGTCCAGGCTCATACGGCCGAACGGCTAAATAGATTGAGCTGAAATTTTAAACAGACATCCGTGACCAGGTAACTGAGAACTGCTAACAAAATGAGCGCAATCCATTCGATTTAAACCTACAATAAATAAAATGGGATTTTTAAAAAATATCGTAGCATTTGTTTAGATTTTTCATATGAAAAATAGGCCACAGCCTACGATATAAAAAAACAATTCAGATATAGTCGCTATCAGTCATTGATTTTTCCTATGTTTTTGTTGTCAACACGGTATGTCATTGTCTAAAGGTTATTTCATTATTCTTGACCAATTGACCAAAATTCATCAATTAATTAATAATGATGACCAATTGACCATCCACAAGATACAGTGCAATACCGCAGTAGACCCTATACAGTATACACGCAGTACTACGCCATATAAAGGTATAATTAAAATCGTAGACTAGACCACCTACTTTATTCTAACCTACGTCATGAATGTGAGATATGTGTACGCTTTACGTAGGCCTAAACCATATGGTCGTGCATTTGGCACAGAGCATTGCTCTGCATATCGTATCTCATCTCGCAAACATCAGCTGGTAAGTACAAAAGAGAAGTATATATACTCCCCGAAAAGATGCGACCTCTGGCAGTCGTCGTCGGGGACCTCTACCCCTTCCCTGACAACCCCCTTGACGACGATGACCATGATAACACGAACGATGCCAAAGACGATGACGACCACGACGTGAGAACCCCCTTTTCTTTCACCTATACTCGTGGCTGGTTCTGACCAGCATAGGATTTTCCTCCCTAAATCCCTTAGAGTGGAGCATCATAACCGAACGGTTGACGCGCCCTGAAACCAAAACTAAAAACCATTTTCTCTGTTCGCCTCCTTAAGCTGAAATTGTCTTTAATTTTTCATTGACGCTGGAGGTAGTATCTATACAAGTGTAGGAGTCGTACACTAGCTGGCCGTTCCATTTAGCCAGGGGTGTATCTGTTGATCAAGTGTCTGTGACCACAAATGTTTGTTCAATGATTATACTAGGGAAACGCTAAAGTTGTTGTTAAACGAGTGAGTGAGCCATGTGTTGAGTACCCGGTAACGTTCCCTTTCCTCCTCATATACCTAAGGCCTACCTAGCCTATCGTAGGCTAGAGTGGCGCATTATGGCCTTACAGTTGACGCGCCCGTATACCAACTAAACTCAAAACCCTATTAATTATACATGTATAATAATTATCATCAAACTTAAATGCAAATGTTCCCGGGTACTCAACACATGGCTCACTCACTCGTCCAACAACGACTTTGGCGTTTCCCTAGTTAATTCTGTATGTTAAATGTTAAATGTTAAATGTTAAATGTTAAATGTCTGTCTATCTGTCCAGCCCCCATACGGCCGAACGGCCAAATAGACTGAGCTGAAATTTTAAACAGACATCCGTGACCAGGTAACTGAGAACTGCTAACAAAATGAGTACAATCTGTTGCGATTTAAACCTGCAAGAAATAACAAACTGAAAAATACGTTGAAAGGTAGAGGGAATTATTTTAACGACAATGGTTTTCATTTTGAAATAATATTTTTTGTTTGTTATTTACCTGGCTGTGAAATGCCGTGTCCAAGGTTAATCGAATGTAGGACATCAAGGTACCCCCAAATTCCGCTCGTAGATTAAATAACCTTGCAATATTTTCACGTATTTCGTACTGGCTATGTTTTCCATAGTATTGCCACAGATGATGGACTACACTGCGTTATATGCATTTCAAAACATGTTAAGTGATTTAAAAATACAATCCAGAACCAGAAATTACAAAATCTTTCCCAACCATTGAACCCACATCACCCACATTTCGGCAATAAGGGCGCTTTAGCCAACTCGACTAGGGAAACGCCAAAGTCGTTGTTAGACGAGTGAGAGAGTCATGTGTTGAGTACGCGGGAACATGTGCATTTAAGTTTGATTATAATATTCGTATAAATAATAGAGTATTTAAGTTTAGGTCATAGTTTAGGCCATAATGCTCCACTGCAGCCTATGATAGGCTAGGGAGGCCTAAGGTAGGGGGAAGAAAAGGAATGTTACCGGGTACTCAACACATGGCTCACTCACTCGTCTAACAACGACTTTGGCGTTTCCCTAGTAAAGGAATCGACAATCGGAAAGGAAAGATGGGAGCAATTTTTGGTGATCTAGTAAAGCATTTTGTTCCTATTTTAAAGTAAAGACTACATTGGTATTTTTTATTTGTGAGCAAGGGGATATAAATGATTGAACTAGGAAAACGCTAAAGTCCCGTCGCGTTGTTGAGCGAGCACCGGTACGTGCAACACGACCCGAGTACGACATTTCCATAATGTTTTATACTAGGGAAACGCCAAAGTCGTTGTTGGACGAGTGAGTGAGCCATGTGTTGAGTACCCGGGAACATTTGCATTTAAGTTTGATGATAATTATTATACATGTATAATTATAGGGTTTTGAGTTTAGTTGGTATACGGGCGCGTCAACTGTAAGGCCATAAAGCGCCACTCTAGCCTACGATAGGCTAGGTAGGCCTTAGGTAGGAGGAGGAAAGGGAACGTTACCGGGTACTCAACACATGGCTCACTCACTCGTTTTACAACGACTTTAGCGTTTCCCTTGTATAATCATTGAACAAACATGTGTGGTCACAGACACTTGATCAACAGATAAACCCCAGGCTAAATGGAACGGCCAGCTAGTGTACGACTCCTACACTTGTATAGATACTGCCTCCAGCGTCAATGAAAAATTAAAGACAATTTCAGCTTAGGGAGGCGAACAGATAAAATGTTTTTTAGTTTTGGTTTCAGGGCGCGTCAACCGTTCGGTTATGATGCTCCACTCTAAGGGATTTAGGGAGGAAAATCCTATGCTGGTCAGAACCAGCCACGAGTAGGTGAAAGAAAAGGGGGTTCTCACGTCGTGGTCGTCATCGTCTTTGGCATCGTTCGTGTTATCATGGTCATCGTCGTCAAGGGGGTTGTCAGGGAAGGGGTAGAGGTCCCCGACGACGACTGCCAGAGGTCGCATCTTTTCGGGAGTATATATTACTTCTCTTTTGTACTTACCAGCTGATGTGTGCGAGATGAGATACGATATGCAGAGCAATGCTCTGTGCCAAATGCACGACCATATGGTTTAGGCCTACGTAAAGCGTACCACATATCTCACATTCATGACGTAGGTTATGATAAAGTAGGTGGTCTAGTCTACGATTTTAATTATACCTTTATATGGCGTAGTACTGCGTGTATACTGTATAGGGTCTACTGCGGTATTGCACTGTATCTTGTGGATGGTCAATTGGTCATCATTATTAATTAATTGATGAATTTAAACAAGAATAATGACATAACCTTTAGACAATGACATACCGTGTTGACAACAAAAAACATACGAAAAATCACCGACTGATAGTGACTATATCTGAATTGTTTTTTATATCGTAGGCTGTGGCCTATTTTTCATATGAAAAATCTAAACAAATGCTACCGATATTTTTAAAAATCCCATTTTATTTATTGTAGGTTTAAATCGCAATGGATTGCGCTCATTTTGTTAGCAGTTCTCAGTTACCTGGTCACGGATGTCTGTTTAAAATTTCAGCTCAAACTATTTAGCCGTTCGGCCGTATGAGCCTGGACAGACAAACAGACATTGGACAATGGTCACGGCCAAGGCCCGATCGAGTAGAGCGTAACAGAATCCTCATTCGCTTCGCTCACTCGTCTAACCAATAAGTCTTTAAGGTCTTGACCGATTTAGCTGAAAATTTGTAAAATAGGAGAGAATGTATAAAATCCACCGCCATCTAGAGGACCTTGACATCATTTCTTTGGAAAAACGATTTTAACTCTTTGATGACAAATAATACACTGCTTCCTCGATAGTATTTTGATTACTTCTAGGTAGCAGTGCATAGTGAGACTTTTCGTTGCCATGGTAACGTTACTTTTGTTAAAATGTAGTTTAGCGAGCGAAGCGAGCGTCTCCACTTGACTCTTATGGCTCGAATGTCTGTTTTTTTTTTTTTTTTTGCTTTTTTTGGTTTTTTCTGTTACTGCTTCGGTACAGGTCGCACCGTTTCTCTGATCGACCTTAAAATTTCACACATGTACATACCACCTAGGCGGGTTGCTGTATAGTTTTTGAACAAAATCCGATCGTTGGTTATACAAAATTTAAAAAAAAAATTAAAAATTAAAATGTTTCGATCGTTATGAAATTTTGCAGGGTCAATAAGTACAACATTCTCTCTTATTTCACAAAATTTCAGCTAAATCGATCAAGACCTTAAAGACTTTTTGGTATGTTACATTATGGGAATGTCGTACTTGGGTCGTTGTTGCACGTACCGGTGCTCGCTCAACAACGCGACGGGACTTTAACGTTTTCCTAGTTACTATCTACACTACTTGACAAATTTAGCTAAAAATTTGTAAAATAAGAGAGATAATGTTGTACTTATTGACCCTGCAAAATTTCATAACGATCGGAACATTTGTATTTTTTTATTTTTTATTTTGTTTTATTTATTATAACCAACGATCGGATTTTGTTCAAAAACTTTACAGCAACCCGCCTAGGTGGTATGTATATGTGTGCAAAATTTCAGGTCGATCAGAGAAACGGTGCGACCTGTACCGAAGCAGTAACAGAAAAAAAACAAAAAAACAGACATTCGAGCCATAAGAGTGATTGATTGATTGATTGATTGCTGTTTATTGTACATAGATCCCTAGAGAATAACATAAATGTACATTCATGGATATTATACATTGTCAAACATATGATCTACAAAATACACAATGATTATGTTGCTAAAATAATGAATAATAAACATTGTGGTAACTCCAGATTTAACTACAGAACTCATCAATTGAATAAAATGCCTTATAAATAAGAAATGCTTTTATTTGCTTTTAAAGCAGTCGTCACTGGTATTAATTGTTTTCAACTCCATGGGCAGGTTGTTGTAAGAGCCGCCTTCCACAACTTCTGGGTTCCTGAGACCAGCTGTAGTAGTTCTTATTGATTCAAGATGCAGGTCACCCCGATGCCTAGTATCATACCCATGAAAGTCAGAATTCTTTTTAAAGTTAGCTAAATCTTTGCGAACATGTATAACTGATTCGTAAATGTAAAGACCAGCAAGGGTTAGTAAGCCGAGCTCGGGAAATAGTAGTCTGCACGAATGCCGTTTACCAACACCCACTAGAGTACGCACCGCTCGCTTCTGTATCAAGAAGATACTGGTGAAAACTCTCTTGCTAGAGAGCCCCATAGTAATAATACCGTAACGTAAAAGAGACTCAAAATATGCAGAATAAACAATCTTAGCAGAACTAAGGCCAATACGCTGTCTGATAATTCTAATAGCAAAGCAGGCTTTACTTAGCTTCTTAATAAGGTTGTCAGCTTGCGAGTCCCACTTAAGTATTGAGGCTATGGTAAGTCTAAGGGAAGCTACAGTTTCAGCCTCGGGCAACAAGTGCCCCTCGAAGTGTAGATTCAGCTTGCTGACATTACTGGCATTACTGGGGTTGAGACTAAAGAGTGTAGTTGTAGTCTTCTCTGCATTCATCGCAAGCTGATTTTCGTAAAGCCATGCAGCTTCCTGGTCCAGTTCTTTTTGCGCGGCTTTGATGACTTCAGTGATGTTTTTTCCCCCAGCAAACGTAAGTAAAGACATCTGCGTACATATAGACTTCACACCTCGGAGTACACGGTTGTAGATCATTCACATAAACAAGGAAGAATGTTGGCCCAAGTACAGTGCCTTGTGGTACCCCGGTAGTGGTCTTCATCCAAGATGATCTAACCAATTTGTCCTTCCGTCATCCGAATCTCTGACTTGTACCGACTGTTCTCTACCCTCCAGGTAGGACGCAACCCATTTTACAATATAGTCTGGAAAGCCCAATGCTCCAAACTTACCAACAAGCCTATTGTGGTTCACGCAGTCAAAGGCTTTTGACATGTCACAGAATACGGCCAGTGCAGAGTCCCCAGCGTCGATGGTTTCGCTTAGTTTTTCTATTACTCCACATAAGGCTGAGGTTTGTAGATCGGCCCTGACGGAAACCGTGTTGACTGTTAGTAAAGAGCAAGTTAGATTCTAAATACTGTATGATCCTAGCTTTCACAAGCTTTCTAAAACTTTGGACAAGGCTGTAACCAAGGCAATAGGGCGATAATTGCCAATCACTGATTTGCGCCCTTCTTGTGTATCGGGACCACAAGGCTGTTCTTCATCGCCTTTGGGAAGACCCCGAGTTGTAGCGATGTGTTAAAGATTGTTGCAAGAACATCCGCAACCGGTCTGGAACATCTACGGATAACGCGGTTCGGAATTTCATCCACACCAGCAGAGAGAGTGTTCCTTAGGGTCCTGGTAATGTTGAGGACTTCAGTCCCTGTAATGGGTTCACAGGGGAAAGGCGCTGAAGTGACCAGCAGGTCCTCCTCCTGTATGCCAGAATTATGTACTCCAGGATCCACCAGAGGGGGGGTCCTACTCTTAATTATGCTTTCTGCCGCTGTTACAAAAAACCTATTGAAGCTATTTGCAACTTCGGTTGGTTCTGAAATAACCTTGTTTTCTAGGCTAAGGTGGATCGACGTAGGCTTTGCTTTATTGCCGTGAAGTTCACCGTTTACTATCTTCCAGACTGCGGCACTCTTGTTAGCTGCTGTGTTTATTTTCTTATTGCAGTGGAGTGATTTTGTTAGTTCAATAATAGTTTTATACTTTTTCTTTATCTCCCTGTAAAGTATTTCCTTGTCTGGAGTTCTCCAAATCGTCCAATCTTCATATGCCTTCCGACATCTTTTACCCCATTCTTTCACTTCTGCAGTAACCCAGGTCTTTGTGTTATCCTGGTGCTTTAGTGGCTGAAGGGGAGATGACCTATCAAAACAGCATTTGAATTTATCAAGAAAGGTATTATACATAAAGTCTACATTATTTGGCTCCGTGAAAACTTCCATCCAGGTTTCTGACGAAATGTTGTTCCAGAATGTGTCGATGCTCCTAACGCTGAAGTTTCTCCGTAACTCTCTACAGTGTGTAGGCCTAGTCGTTTTGTCAAGAGAATCTTCCTTCTTTCTGTGTAGGAGGTCACTACCGTCAATGTGGCACCAGTCAAGTGGAGACGCTCGCTTCGCTCGCTCAATTACATTTATTTTTAAATAAATTTTAAAAATTATAAAAAAATTGTTATTTTTAAAATAAAGAATCGACAATCGGAAAGGAAAGATGGGAGCAATTTTTGGTAATCTAGTAAAGCATTTATGTTCCTATTTTAAAAGTTAGGTATACGTTGGTATTTTTTATTTATAAGCTTTTAATTTTTAGCTGATTACTTTTTAACAGAAAAATGTTTAACAATATTACATATTGTGCTTTTCAAATTATTTAAATCTGTATTGTGAGTACAATGAGGGTCAACATCAGGATTTAATTATAATTCGTGGTGTAAGAGTACAATAAAGTAAGGGTTAGATCGGGTTCTTTGGGGCCGACTCGATAGTCAAAAAAGGAAACCGAATTTCGGATACCATAGAAATAAATTTTTAAAATGGTAGAGGTGCCGGTCCAGGATTTACATACTTTTTTGGTGGAGGTGCCGTCCATATAATTTTAAATTATAGCTTGTATACAAAATGTGATTCAATAAAAATACAATACAGACAACAGAAAAATAAATTGTGTTTTAAATCCTACAATCACAATGTAAACCAGAAATTGAACATTAATTTTCACATGCAGTATTATGACTAGGGCTAGGATTGGTATGTATTTAAATATTTTTATAAAGTTCTCTAAGCCTATGTCCATGCATTATCAATTCTCTACAAATTGTTCGATTGTGATCTCAAATATATATTTTTTTAATAAAATAGATTCGTATATTTGGTTATATGTATTTGGTTAATAAATATATATTTATCTTCCTTGCCAAAATCACATATTTAAAACAAAAAATCCACTATTCTTGACTTTAATAAAATCAAGAACTGTAAATTTACTTCCCAAACCATTTTCAAAACGTATTTCCTAGAAATGAAAGAAATTGGATGTACAAAAATAAATATTTTCCCACAAAAGACACAACTTGTGCAACAGCAAACTCGACAATACGATGTGTGACGCCGTGTTCACACTTCACTCTGAAAACCGGGTAAGTGTTGATTGTTTGGAGTTCGAACCAAGCGGCTGCCATGAATGACCCTACTTTAAGTCGTTCCCAATTGCCCAAGTTTGCACCCGTTACATCCTGTAACGTAGAGCCAAGTTTTTCGCAAAACAAAAATGTGCTCGTCGAAAACCAACATTGATTGAAATTTGAACATTTGAAAATGTGGATTGTGGTGCACACACTGCAACGGGTGTATATAAAGACACAAGTTAGTCCAAGATGGTATTAAAAAGAGACAATGTTACAAACTATTACAATAAGTGCAGCAACAATAAAATTGTTTTAGTGCCAACGTATTTTTTTATTTCTGGTATTATATTGCACCTGACCTGATTTGATTAATGTTTGGGCCGTGGCCCTGAGAATATGGTATTTTGTGGACTGTATAATGAAATGAGCTTGCACTGCACTTACCCTAGTTGTTGTGAGGGCGTAAGATGGAAGTGCAGAGCGTAGTAGGCATGGTGGCGTATATGGTGTGCACACCACGTAGATACTAACAGATTAAAGAAGCTTGAGCTTAGAAGGAGAGAAGTAAGAAATAAGAAATGTGCCTTGGAGGCATCGAACCCAAGACTGCTGTAGAAGGTGATCTGGAAGGCGAGCGTACTGAGAGAGCGTGTTGAAGTCGGGCGACGTGAGATCGGAGATGAATTGATGCACTGTACTTGACACTGAATAAATGTAGTTGAGAAATACTGATATGAGAATGCGAAGAAAAGAAATTTGATCTGCTCTCTGAGCAACCAAGAGAACGAACTTCACCCTGTGAAGGCAGACGGGCAACTAACTGCGAGGTCTAGTCTCGAGAGAAGAGATAACAGAACTGGTCATAATGAGGGGAAAAGAGGGGTAAACAGGGTAAATCAAACCACAACGAGAATAATACGAGAGACAGTACCCGAAATATAAACAACCGTGAAACTATACTATGAAGTATGAACTAAGAACATAGGCGCAAACAATTCATATAATGCTCATATTGTGCTGGGAAGACGTGACTGATGGTAGGTAAACAATATTTTTTAGCACTTTATTTTGTATTCTTAAGCAAATATTTCTGTATATTTAAGCACATTTTTTATGTTTTAAGCAAATATAAAATACATATTTTTACTTTTTTAAGCACATAAAAATACGAGCCCTAGTTATGACGACCTTTATTACCCTCCTGACCCGACTGGCAATACCTGTACCCGCACAGCCCTAGTTAATATCCCCCACGAATACAGAAATTTGTAAAAAAAAAAACAAAAAAAAAAAACGGCAGTCCAGCTCTCCTTCAATAGTCTTCGGCTGTAAACGCTGCGAGATATAGAAGTTGAGCCAAGGATGTAAATTCTTTCTCCCTAGTTTCGCATTGAAAAGAAGAAAGATCATTTCGCCTGTTGACGAGCGCCAAGCCAACATTTTCGTGGTAAAAAAAGTAAAAATTTTAAACTCAAAATCATAAAAAAATTCTTGGCCATTGAATTTGGTTCATTACGAGAACTCTAAAAAGTCAATGGCAAAGTAATTTTTTTGTGATTTTGAGTTTAAAATTTTTACTTTTTTACCACGAAAATGGTTGGCTTGGCGCTCGTCAACAGGCGAAATGATCTTACAACTTTTAATGCGAAACTAGAGAGAAAGAATAAAAAGCTTGGCCAACTTCTATATCTCACGGCATTCACAGCCGAAGACTTTTGAAGGAGAGCTGGGCTGCCGTTTTTTTTTTTTTTTACAAATTTTTGTATTTGGGGGGGATATCACATCTTTTTGTTGTTTGTAGTGTGAAATACGTGAAATACGTGGAAAAGTGGATACAGTGCCTATGAAACAGATTGTCTAGAAACAAAAGCTACATTCTTTTGTTTTTGTTTTCAATCTGTAGTTGGCAATATACAATGTTTTTATTAAATTTCCAATGGTTAATGTCGTCTTGGGTTTTTGTGTGAATGATTTGTTAACCGGACTATAACACATTGACGCATAATTATTATTTTAATCAGCAAGTAAAATATTCAAAATGTATTCAATACGACCTCACGATTTTCCCAAAGTTAAGGGTGGTAGGAAACAGTGGGGTGAAATATCTCTTGCCCACCGGCGGATTATTATTTTTATATTATTATGTACCATCATGCCAAATTTCATGTTGATAACTCATTCGGTGCCTTCATGGTGAATGCTGGAAATCAAAGTAAAATAATATAAACTATTAGGGATGGGGGTTGAAAAAATAAAATGTGGTTTATATAATGAGAATAGGCCAATTTGGTTAAAACACTTAAGAACATATTAACTAATTTGAATAAAACATCAATTTTAGGTTAGAGCTATGAATTATTCCAATTTTAGGGGGTGTTGGGGGTGGAATATCGCATGCCTCTCGGCGGATTATTTTTCTTTGTATTATGTACCATCATGCCAAAATTCATGATGATAACTCATTAGGTGCCTCCGTGGTGAATGCTGGAAATCAAGGTAAAAAAAATTGGATGAGCGAAGCGAAGACTTCAATTTCACTGACCCCCCAAAAAATTTAGCTCGGGTGTTTTTTTTTTTTTTTTTGTATTTTTGTCTGTTTGTTTGCTCTCTACCGGGCAAACGGCATATGCGATCTTGATGAAAATTTGACAGGACCTTCGAAATCTCTGAACTTAGACTTGCCACGTTTTTGGGTACAATCGAAGAAATATTTCTCATGAATATCGTACTTTTACGATTTTTTTCTATTTTTTGTGCGATATTTTCGTGCCATTTGGGCCAATTCTGACCAAACGGGTGGGGCTACAACGTTCATATTATACATGGACATTAAGGTTATGGTGATGTAGTACATTTTGAAAGAAAAAGTTGAAAAAGTTAGCCAGAATTTATAGAAATAAAGCTTTTAACATAAGTTTTTTACGGTAAATAATACCAATTGACAGGTAACAAATAGAAACTTGACAATAATCACTTACAATGCTTAGGCAATAAAATAAAGCACTTGCAAAAGTAAAGATATCCCACGCAAACTAAAAACTTAAAAAAGCTCATCCATCAACGCGGCGGGACTTAAGCGTTTTCCTAGTATAAACTATTAGGGATGGGGGTTGAAAAAATGTGGTTTATATAATGAGAATAGGCCGATTGGGTTAAAACACATAAGAACATAATTGGATGAGCGAAACGAAGACTTCAATTTCACCGACCCCCCAAAAAATTTAGCCTGGGTGTTTTTTTTTTTTTTTTTTTTTTTTTTCGTCTGTTTGTTCGCTCTCTACCGGGCAAACGGCATATCCGATCTTGATGAAAATTGGAGGGGATCTTCGAAATCTCTGAACTTAGACTTGCTACGTTTTTGGATACAATCGATGAATATTTCTCATGAACATCGTACTTTTACGTTTTTTTCGATTTTAAGTGCGAAATTTTCGTGACATTTGGGCCGATTCTGACCAAACGGGTGGGGCTACAACGTTCATATTTCACGTGGACATTAAGGTAATGGTGATGTATTGCTTTCTGAAAGAAAAAGTTGAAAAAGTTGGCCAGAATCTATAGAAATAAAGCTTTTAATATAAGTTTTTTGATTTTTGTGCGATATTTTCGTGCCATTTGGGCCAATTCTGACTAAACGGGTGTGGCAACAACGTTCATATTATACATGGACATTAAGGTTATGGTGATGTTGTACCTTTTGAAAGAAAAAGTTGAAAAAGTTAGCCAGAATCCATAGAAATAAAGCTTTTAATATAAGTTTTTTACGGTAAATAATACCAATTGACAAGTAACAATAGAAACTTGACAACAATCACCTACAATGCGTAGGCAGAAAAACAAAGCACTTGCAAAAGTAAAGATATCCCACGCAAACTAAAAACTTTAAAAAGCTCATCCATCAACGCGGCGGGACTTTAGCGTTTTCCTAGTAATAACTAATTTGAATAAAAATTCAATTTTGGGTTAGAGCTATGAATTATTCCAATTTTAGGGGATGATTTAGGGGGTGTTGGGGGTGGAATATTGCTTGACTTTCGGCGGAAGTATGTGAGTCTGAGGTACATCTAAGTGTGGTCTAAGTTTCATAGTTCTGAGATGTACCGTTTTCTCTTTAGACTCTTATTTTTCTCTCTCAGAATCCCTAGCTAGCCACCACCCACCCAGCCAGCCGGAAGGTTTTCGTCGACTTTTACGCACTTTTATAACACAGAACGGATTATCGGATCGGGCTGATTTATTTTTGGTATGTCATGGACCACATATCAGGTCATAAATATACCGAGTTTCAAGATTTTAAATCTTTCGGGACGGCGTGTGCAGATAGCTAAAAACCCCCCAACTTGGGTAGGAATAAACAGTGTCGAGTTATCATCGCCTACTAGCAGTCGCGTGCGCTTAGCTGTGGGCGAACGACCGTCGCCCTGGATATTCACTTTGTTATTGATTTTTGCTCAGTAGTTTGGGCAGTAAGAGTGAGACCTTCTACCGAGTATGTTGTACTCCGGAAGAGAATTGACCATCTGTTTGATTCAATTACTTTGAGCCAAGATTTGCAATCTGATTGTTTCACGATTGAGGAAAGTATGAAGTATAGCGTGCTGGTAAATGCATACAAAGTATTGAAAGGTATGTATTTCTACCCAATATTTTTTAAATTGTTGATCATGATAGAAATTCTATTTTAAAGTTTTAATTTAAGTTCCTAAATAAATTTCTGAAGAAAGTTGTTTTTGTGCAGAGGTGTATTTTTTGGAATTCAATTTCTTATGATATTAGAAGCCAGTTTACTGAGCTAGGAATCGTACTATTTAAAAGTACAATTGAAGCAATGATTATGAATCAAAGAGCGAAAAAGAATTGATTTTCACTATTTATTTGTAAGTAATTCTATGTGTGTTTGTGTCATGTTATCTTCATAAGTTCTTATTTATGATTTTACTATTCTCTTTGTATGTTCAAGTGTTCATTATCTTATTATTATAGTCGGATCGTCTAATATATCAGTTTTTTCTATTCGGTTTTCTTTTTAATGATTTCTTTCTTTCTTTCTTCTTTCTTTCTTTCTTTCTTTCTTTCTTTCTTTCTTACTTTCCCTTTTAGCTAGGCGGATTAGCCTAACAATTAGGGGTTTTGTGGTAGAGGGCTGAATTTTGGATTGTATACTCAGAACAATATTACAAGAAACTTGCCTCGAGGAGCCATGAAAAAATCCATCCGGTTAAGGGGGTGGAAGGGGGTGAAAAAATGGCATTTTTCAAATATTCAAAAATTCAAAAATCAATCTAAATTTGATCCTAAGATTACAAAATTATTACATACTGAAGATAAAAGTCCAAATTTTAATAAAAAAATATATATCACCATATATGTATATCTAACCAGATTTTGCACCCTTTGTCTTTTTTTCACAAATTTACCCACTGTGCTGGGAGGATTAGCCTACCAGTTACGGGTTAAGTGATAGGGCCGTGAATTTTGTCTAAAACACTCAGATGAATGATCTCAAAAAATTGGCCCGAGGAGCCCTCAAAAAAGTTGCTTGCTTATAGGAGAAAGGGGGGGTGTACTAAAAGGGGTTGATAAAACTAAAATAAAGAAATCCGTATTCAAATATTATATTTAGAACGCCATATTAATGTGTATTGTAGATTAAGGTCTAAACTTTAATTTAAAAAATTAAAATTTCACCATATATGTAAATCTGATCAGATTATGCGCCCTTTTCCCATTTTCATAAATTTCCTCAATATTACGAAAGTGTATCGTGCGACCACTCTTTTTGTCACAAATTCTCCTAATATTACGAATTAGGACGAAAACAAGATTTTGTGATGCTTTGGGTACATTTTTACTCAATGGACTTTGATCCCATTTTAACAAATTCTCTCAATTTTAACGAAAGTGTATCGTGTGACCACTCGTTTTGTTCAAAATTATGCCAATAATAAGAACAAGGATAAAAAAAAGTTTTTTAACACCTTAGGTACAGTTTCACTCAATGGACTTTGACCCCATTTTCAAAAGTTTACTCAATATTAACGAAAGTCTATCATGTGATGACTCGTTTTGTCTCAAATTATCCTAATAATACGAATTAGGACGAAAATAAGATTTTGTCATACCTTTGGTATATTTTCACTGAATGGACTTTGATGCTTTTTTCACAAATTTACTCAATATTAACGAAAGTGTATCTTGTGACCACTCGTTTAGTTCAAAATTATCCTAATATTACGAATTAGGACGAAAATAAGATTTTAACACCTTGGGTACATTTTCACACAAGGTCTTTGACCTATTTTCTAAGAATTTGCGTAAAATAGCCTATTTAGAAACATAGCCTATAATAAATTGGTAGTTTTGTAGTCGAGAGTCATCACACCTATTCGATCAAATAATACATTTATGATGTTTGAATTATGCACTGTGAATACTGGCCGCGTTGCGTATGCTATTTAATACAGTCACGTTGATGGATGAGCGTTTTTCATCAATCGATCCTCCCGTTTGTATGGTATTCATAACTACTGTTTTCTTATGAAGTATCTTATGAAAGAATTAGCAACAAAAATTAATATATATTGCAATATCAATCAGGAACTCTAACAAATTTACCCCGCCTGCGCCCGCCGCCCGGGGTTAAATTTGGCCCAGCGTATTAGCGTAGCTCTGCTGATCATACAAGAAGACAAAAAAGCAGGGTCCTTCTCGCTAACATTCGCTGGTATGTGAGGGTCGTCGTCGGGGACCCCTCCCATTGACTGCGGCTCGATTTGTCCTATCGCCGCCCTACGTTTAACTGTATTCGCTGTGCAAATAAGTTTGTGCGTGTGTGGGAGGAAGGTGGGGGTGGGGGCAGGCGAGGTGATTTGATTAGTAATGCTTGCGTGTGGTTTAATCTAACTCATGGTCTAATGCAAATTATTGAAAAACTTTAAAGATGTTGGGCATTTTGGTTGATATTTGAACTGTTTTTAGGTATTTTTTCGATAACGTAATGACGACCCCATGGTAACGGAACTACACCAGCGAATGTTATATTTAAATTATGTTTGCATATGGTTAAATCTTACTCTTAATGATGGTCTTATGAAAACAAGGGTGATAACTAAACAAGGGAGTCTACTTTACCTACATTTAACACTGTTTCAAAGCAATAGTGTTCAGTAATTCCGTTAACGTAATTCCCTCACCAATGAAATGTGGAGTAAATACATTTTTTTAATAACTTTTTTGATTGAGCTCTGCTTTATTTTCAAAGTGCATGACAATTTATGTTCCCAATGCGTGAAGAATACTTATGTTGTACTAATTCGTATTATTTAAATAATTTGGGACCAAACGAGTGGTCACACGATACACTTTCGTTGATATTGAGTAAACTTGTGAAAATGGGATCAAAGTCTTTTGAGTGATAATGTACCCAAAGCATGACAAATCTTATTTTCGTCCTAATTCGTATATTAGGATAATTTTGAACTAAACGAGTGGTCACAAGATACACTTTCGTTAATATTGAGTAAACTTTTGAAAATGGGGTCAAAGTCCATTGAGTGAAACTGTACCTAAGGTGTTAAAAAACTTTTTTTATCCTTGTTCTTATTATTGGCATAATTTTGAACAAAACGAGTGGTCACACGATACACTTTCGTTAAAATTGAGAGAATTTGTTAAAATGGGATCAAAGTCCATTGAGTAAAAATGTACCCAAAGCATCACAAAATCTTGTTTTCGTCCTAATTCGTAATATTAGGAGAATTTGTGACAAAAAGAGTGGTCGCACGATACACTTTCGTAATATTGAGGAAATTTATGAAAATGGGAAAAGGGCGCATAATCTGATCAGATTTACATATATGGTGAAATTTTAATTTTTTAAATTAAAGTTTAGACCTTAATCTACAATACACATTAATAGGCGTTTCTAAATATAATATTTGAATACGGATTTCTTTATTTTAAGTTTTATCAACCCCTTTTAGTACACCCCCCCTTTCTCCTATAAGCAAGCAACTTTTTTGAGGGCTCCTCGGGCCAATTTTTTGAGATCATTCATCTGAGTGTTTTAGACAAAATTCACGGCCCTATCACTTAACCCGTAACTGGTAGGCGAATCCTCCCAGCACAGTGGGTAAATTTGTGAAAAAAAAACAAAGGGTGCAGAATCTGGTTAGATATACATATATGGTGATATATATTTTTTTTTATGAAAATTTGGACTTTTATCTTCAGTATGTAATAATTTTGTAATCTTAGGATCAAATTTAGATTGATTTCTGAATTTTTGAATATTTGAAAATGCCATTTTTTCACCCCCTTCCACCCCCTTAACCGGATGGATTTTTTCATGGCTCCTCGAGGCACTTTTCTTGTAATATTGTTCTGAGTATACAATCCAAAATTTAGCCCTCTACCACAAACCCCTAATTGTTCTTGTATTTTTCCTTTAATCCGCTGACTATTTCTTTTGTTTTCTTTTCTCTTCTATTCTTTTGTGTTTTCCTTTCGATTTTTTTTCCACCACTTTTTTTATATTTGATACATTAATTAATTGAATCGGTTATTTGAGAAACCGAATAAGTCACCCAAATTGCGTAAATGATTAAGATACCATTTTCTTCAAAATTTTTAAGACCTATCGTTTAGTAGAGAAAACAAAACATTTTTCGACCCATGCCTGTGATATTACGGGGTGTCAATTTCCCTTTCAGTTGAGAAACCCGAAAAAGTCAGTCCATACGTTCTGAAGAAAAAATTGTATTGATTTGAGAAACGGAACAAGTCACTTTCAGTAAAATGAGTCTTGGCTCTCATTGTTGAGAAATTTTAATTAAACAAATTTTTAAAAATATGTCATGTCAACAGGGTAGATTACCCTTGTTAGTAGCTATGCCATGATGATGGATTCATTTGCCTAGTGTTATGGTTTCTTCTGTCGCAATCATGGTAAACAACGAATGTTTTGGTTGCATACATAGGAATGTGGCGACTTTGTTAACGTTTGACAAAAACTAAACAGTCACATTCATTTGATTATTGGAAGAATGCGAACGTAGTACAACATATTTTACTGGGATTTTTATTGAGGTCACAGGGAGAGATTTTGTTGGGGGGAGACCATGTTTTTTTTTTTTTTTTTTTCACAATTGAAGAATAATTACATTTATTACTATGAACAACCATGTGCAACTGCACCGGACATAGCTACAACAGAAACCGGGAAGTCGCCAAGTCCCCTCCCAGTGTGTCGGCATAATAATCGTTTCGTAATCGATTAGTCTAAGAGTCGATTAGTAATGTCACTAATGTAACATCCTCCCCTTAAAGATTTAACTTTTTCGGAGCGGTAACGATTTTTCCTGAACGAGTGTGCACTTTGTCCCAGAGGCTGTTCCACATTGTGAGATGTCGGCACCAATTCTTGAATTGGTTGCTTGTCGTCTGGGATCTTGGGCGATACCATCTTGGACGGTGTTCGTTATTGCACAAAGACTTCCTTCGGATCGTCAAGATACGGGGCCGGTAAAAGGGTTTATAACGATTACGTCGTATTTTTCCCCCTTCGGAGTTTCCACAACATAAGAAACGGGGTTCTGCTGACCTCTCCAGGACTCGTCCATGTGGCTTTTGATCAGTGACCCACACCGGTTCTCCCGACAACAGTTCTGGAAGTTCGCGTGCATGATGTCTGCGATCATAATAAGTCTTTTGCTTCTCTAAGATAAGTTTCTTTCTTCTGCAGGATTTCTTTTGATGGAACTTGCGGTTGTAGATGTTCAGATGAACTTGGAACAGGGGTTTGTATAGTACGATTAAACAGTAATTGTACGGGACTTAATCCATTAGCCAGAAGAGTTGACTGATATGCCAAAAGTGCTTTGTAAGGGTCACTTTCTTTCTTCAGACGTTGTTTAATGATCTTAACCGCTGCTTCTACAAACCCGTTACTAGAACATAGGTCAGCTTGTTACGTGTCTGAAGCCGAAAGTCTTTTGCAAATCGGGCAAATTCTGAAGTGGCAATAAATTTGGGAAAACTGCGGTCCGTTGCCCACTGTAAACTTCTTCGGGTATTCCATGACGTGCGAAGACTTGCTTGGAGAAGTTTATTGCTGATGATGCTAGCAGTGGGGCAACTCTGTTATCTCGAAATATCTTGAATAGTAGTCTGTGATAATCATTTTACCACGATTTATATTTGAAGAAATCCATCAAAACCTTTTGCCTGGCCTTCGTGAGAATTTAGATGGAATTAAAGGCCATGCATATTGTGTTTTTCTTGTACACAATTAGAACATTTTCGGATAAGTTCCTCTTGCCTTTTGATACACCAGGCCACCACACAAGCTGTACAGCTCTGGCTCTACATTTAGTAATGCCTTGATGCCCTCGTGAATGCGGTTTAACATTTCCACACGAAGAGTGTCTGGTATTACTAATTTGTTATCTCTTATAAGAATTCCTTGTTGCTGTGACAGCTCATCACGGTGAAGCCAGCCAATACTTCAGAAGTTCTTGGTTCAGGTGTTGTTTTACTGGCCAACCATGTTGAGTGTACTCGAACAATTTATTCATTAGTGGGTCCCTTTGTTTTGCTCTTTCAAAAGTTCTGCCAGTTTCATGTAACTGATGGGAAGATTACTTGTTCCAAACTGGACGTAAGCTGTCGTCTCTTCCTCTAGTTCATCGGGTTGAGTTTCAGTGACTGTTATGGGCTTACGGGACAAGGCATCAGCTGTGACTAGCTGCTTACCAGGTGTATATGATATCGTGTAGGAGAATCTCATCAATTGGATACGGAATCTTAGTAACCTGGGTGATAGATCGTCAATGTGTATTGTGGAAAAAATAGGAACGAGAGGTTTATGGTCAGTTTCGAGGGAGAAATGTAAACCCTTTATGTAGTTCTTGAGCTTATTGCAAACCCAAGTAAGGGCTAAAGCTTCCCGTTCTATGATAGCATATTGCCTTTCAGTTTTGCTAAGTGTTCGTGAAACATAGGCCACGGGTCGTAATGTTCCGTCAGATTGCTCTTGAAGAAGAACTCCTCCAATCCTTTATGAAGAAGCATCATCTGACATCTTGGTCTTCTTGCTTGGAAAAAAACAAAGCTAATACTGAAGCTGATGTCACTAGACGCTGATGTGTTCAAAAGATTCTTGTTGGGCTTTATCCCAGACCCACTCGTTTTTCCCTTTTTGTAGCAAGGAATGCAATGGTTCAAGAATGCTTGATTTATTAGGAATGCACCGTCCAATGAAGTTTAAACCATGCCTAGAAATCGCAATAACTCCGTGGTGTTGGTTGGAGGATCCCTTGCCACTATGGATTTGACCTTTTCTTCATCGGGTGTGATCCCATTCGCGTCGAGCTTGTGACCTAAATATATCACTTTTTCCACACAAAACTGTAACTTTTCCAAGTTTAAAGTCATAGTAGATTCTTCAAGTCTTTGCCAAAACTTGTTAAGGCGTTGATCGTGAATCTCTCGCGTTTCACCCCAAACGAGGATATCGTCTAGGTGACAAAGAACACCTTCGATACCTTGAAGTACTTTTTGCATGTGCTGTTGAAAAAACTTCTGAAGCTGAGGTAATTCCAAATCGGAGTCTATTAAACATAAACCGCCCAAATGGAGTCCTAAATGTTGTAAGAGGTCTGGACTGTGGGTGTAAATTAATCTGCCAGAACCCCGGGGTTTGCGTCAAGCTTAGAAAAAAAATCGTGCACCTGAGGGGTTGAAGCAAATGTCTCTTCAACTCCAGGAATCGGGGAAACCCTGCTCGTTGGACGCTCTGGTTAAGTCGTGTGAGGTCGACACAAATACGAACGCCTCCTCCTCGCTTCGGAACAACTACCATGGGAGCGCACCAGCTTGTTGGTTCTTCAACGGAAGATATTACTCCCTCTCTTGCATCTTCTCTAACTCGCGCTGAACTTCCTTCCCAAAAGGAATTGGTACTGTCCTAGGACATGAAAAGCATAAGGTGTATGGTCAGGATTAAGAACAATTGTGTGTTGAAAGGAAATATTCCCTAAGCCTTGCCAAAGTTTAGGAAATTCCTTGTATGGATCAACCGGTTTGGATAAAACTAGTAGTTGCTGCTATGCGTTTAACCACACCAAGATTTTCTGCTGCATCTTGTCCTAAGAGTGCTGTGGGAAGGTTTACAACGGTATAAATCTTGTGGTTTAGAATAGATTATCCCGTACTTTCCGAAGTCATAGTGGTCTGGATCATCCCTATCACATTAAGTGGACTTTTATCCGTCCCAAATAACTGAATGTCATTTGGTTGAAGTTTGTCTTGTTGGAACATTTCTGCCGGCATGCAGGTAACATCTGCACCAGGAGTATCTATTTTAAATGTAACAGATTTCTTTGTAGGGCCTACTGTCAGTCGTCCAACCATCATTCAGAACAGCATTGATGAATAAGGACCCAACCATAAAGAATGAATCTGTCGCTTCATTGTTGCTCGACTCAACAACGTTGACTTTCTTATTTGTATTGGTTTTGAGGCCTAGACATGCAAACCAGTCCATAATGCCCAATTTTGCCACATCGGTTACAAGTTTTGTCCTTGGCTGGACAGTTCTTCTTACCTCCGGGATGCATGGAATACCCACACCACTTGCATGCTTCATTTCCCTCGGTTCTCCACTTGGTCTCTCGTTTAAGATTGTTAAAATGGTTTTATTTTTCTTACCGGAATCTCCGTGATGTGTTTGTTTGTTGTGTTTGACCTGGTTAACATCTGCAGTAGGATATAGTTCGGTTTGTTGAAGCTTAACATCCTCTGCTTGCCGTACTTTCAGTATGGCCTTCTCCAGCGTTAGGTCACCCTCCAGTTGTAGGTGTTCACTGAGCTTCCTATCTTAAACCCCTACTACGAATCTATCTCGAATCATTTCATCGTGTAGCCCTTCATACTCACAATCTTTTGCTAGGGCATGAAGTGAGGTTATGTAGTCCACCAATAGCTCATCGTAACCCTGGCACCTCCTGTTGACTTGGCTTGTTCAAAAATTACATTTTTCTTTGAAGAAAAATGTTGCATTAATTTCTCCAATAAACGTTTTTATGATTTGGGTTGCTCTTCATTTAATTTATACTTGAGCAGAATATCATCTGCTTGGTTCCCCATTAAGTAAATCAAAGTATTTACCTGTTCTTCTTCACTCTTTAGGCTCAAACCTGATGCAGTTCGAAACCTTTCGAACCTCCTGTACCACTTAGGCCATTCTTGTGGTAGACTGAATGGAATTTTTCAGGGGCCTCGATTTGATACGTGCTGTTGGGGGTAGGGCTAGGCCTAGGCCCTGGCTCTTGAGGTGTTATTGGCATGACTGTAGGCTAGGCCTATGTTCTGGTTGTTCTCCCGTTTTTTGTACTATCTCTTGAGTTGTTTTACCGCTGCCACCATGTTTTATAATGTTGAAATTATGATAGAAACAAGTACAATTGAAGAATAATTACATTTATTACTATGAACAACCATGTGCAACTGCACCGGACATAGCCACAACAGAAACCGGAAGTCGCCAAGTCACTGCCAGTGTGTCGGCATAATAATCGTTTCGTAATCGATTAGTCTAAGAGTCGATTAGTAATGTCACTAATGTAACACTCTACTTCTCGGAGACGATGGTGGGAGGTAGGGGAGACACGTGTTTGGCAACCAGACATGGGAGAATCCAGGAGGGGACGAGAGAGGGGGTGCTGACAATGGACTTGAGCCTCATGGGAGGGGAGAGTGCGAGGAGTAGGAGTTCGAGGCTTGGTGGTGACCAAAGGGCGAGCGGATCGGGGAGTTGAGTTTCGGCTTGCAGACGACTAGGTGGCGCTTGTTATCCGAGAACCAACTCCAGGAGAATCGACCTATCAACAGGACTAGGTGTCCAAACTGAGGAGTCGAACCCAGAGTCCTCAAGAGCGGGAGCAGTATACATTGGTATCAAAACTAGGTGTCCGGCCAGTGAGCAAGAGAGAGTGCAAGCTACATCAAGTCAAGAGTGAGTAAGCCGAGGCGTGCAGCTAACGCCTGGGTGTGCCAGAAAAGATCACCCGATAAGCCACTCCAGCCACGGGTCCACACACAGAAAGATCAGGAGACATAGCTTCCGCCGACGTCCATCAACGCCCACCATCAACGATGACTACCGACGCTCACCGACGTCCGTAACGACTCCTCCATACCAGGGTACAGGTGAAGGTAAGCTTAGAGCTCACGTTTACTAATAATTAATAGAGTAAAAGGGATGAATCCACGTTTCACGATAGCCGTGCAAGGACGAACAGGACCATATTAGGTTTTATTGCATCAAATACAGTGTGTCTCTTTGGTCGAGTAATTTCTCAAAATAATTCTAAAAGCTTATTTGAGCAGAATTTTATTAACATTTACATGCAATATGTTAAAAAACATTAAAACCAATACCTTACCCAAAATGTTGTGGGAACCTTCCACCCCTTACCCGACTTCAGGGCTGGAAATTGGGTTCGACATTGATTGATACATTCTGAAAACATGAAGAAATGATCCAATGGACACTAAAACGAACTAACACACATAGATTTATTTTGATTTGCAATTTTTTTTAAATAAACTTCCTATCGAGGTGTTAAAATAATGTGGCACCCCGAAATATCGAACTAGCTTAAAAATAGTAGCCACTGAAAACCCATATCACATGGTTTAAACTATCTCTCTATGTCATCGGTAATGATATGAAGAATAAACTTGTAGATTCTTTGCTTCTTTGGAATGGCCTCTCATTTGGGTGGATTGTATTCGCAAATCATAGGTAATGGACCGGTGCTTACTGAAAGGCCATTGGTTTTTACTGTGACGTAGGTAATACTGTAAGATGACGGTTGACCCGGAGACCACGTTCTGTAGCCGGTAGAGGCCAGAGTGTCATCTGGAATAGGAAAACACTAATTTGATCCAAGTTTTAAAATTATCTTTTTAGTTGAGATGAGGTAATTGTTTGTGGTGTATTGGTAGGTTATTCATGTATGGCAGGTCTTTGGGTCGATCTTTAAAGGGTACTTACGAAAACCTGATTCATATTTTAGCCGGATCACTACAGGTTGGCATCTAACAGTCGTAAGCCGGTAGTTTGCTGAGATGAAGTTCACCCAAGCAAGGCCAGGTTGGAAGTGATCGGATCGGACCAGGTTTGCGTAAACCCCTGACAGTACGGATACTCACCGAATATGGTCTTGAAATTGTTGTAAGCCGATCCTTGTGAATCCCCACCCATACTTGTTTTCCGGCAAGATTGAACTTGTTCATCACGGCCTTGAGTTCGTCCACTGAATTGATAATCAACAGGTCAGAGCCTTGATTGTAGCAGACCTTCATCGCCTCTGGCCAGGTGGTTGAGTTTGGAAAGTACTTGTAGTAACCGTGTCTCGGGACGTAATCGTAGTCTAAGAACGCATCACCAACTTTAGGTCTGGAAAATTGTATAGAATATAATATGCTACAGAATCTTAGTGGACAGTGGTTATACACGCAAACCATTTTTACTGGAACTAAGATGTTAGTCAATTCACTTTCTATTTGACAGCTGGCCAAATTACCTTGGATTGCCTCAGTGGTCCAGCCAACTAATCAGTAAAATAACAATTAATACAATTACGAATATGACAAAAAATGATCAAACATTTTATGGTTACGAACATTAAACATTGTAGTCACGTTGATGATGGGATGTTTGCTTTGAACAAACGTTTTTGGACTTCAGCAGAATCATTCATTTTAATCATTCAATAACAAATTTCAAAGTATTTCTATAAATTTATCACGAATAGTGAAGACCTACTGCAACTTTTGGAAAGTGTGGAATCCACACATAAAAGTTATTCTCTTCGAAAATTGGGATATTTTATATTTGGTACCTATTACTGATTACCACATATTAATAATAGAACATTAATTCGTTGTAGGCGTTAATAAAGAATTTAAATGTGTGCCATACAAATTAGACTATTGGAACCGCCTCAGTTGACGCGTTGATAAGCGAGCACGTGCTATAGCTAGACCCACATTGCATATTTTTTTTAAATTGAAAATTTGCGACGTTTGCTGTCCACGAGGCCATGTTTCCAACATCATTTATAATTGCCAGGGTATTTGGGTAAACCCGTGGGTAAACCTTTACTTTGTGGATAAAATCCACCGCCATCTAGAGGACCTTGACATCATTTCCTTGGGAAAACTAT
Organism: Sweltsa coloradensis; assembly: GCA_024449915.1. Taxonomy (NCBI): domain Eukaryota; kingdom Metazoa; phylum Arthropoda; class Insecta; order Plecoptera; family Chloroperlidae; genus Sweltsa; species Sweltsa coloradensis. The sequence continues at coordinate 194,149 of JAMZAV010001365.1, forward strand.
TTTAACTCTTTGGTAACAAATAAAAACACTGCTTCCTCGATAGTATTTTGATTACTTCTAGGTGGCAGTGCATAGTGGCCAGAAACCTCGTGCGACTTTTCGTTGCCCTGATCATGGAGTTATAATAGTACTGGTCGTATAACTCCATGCCCTGATAACGTTACTTTTGTTAAAATGTAATTTCCATCTACACTAGGCCTACTTATCGGATCAAAATAAAATTAACATATTCGTGTCCTGAATAACATTCTTAATGATTTGTTGTCCACCTCAGATTTTGTCGCCGTTTAGTTTGAGAAAAAAACTTTCGATTAACTTAAATGTAACTTTATAACTTTTTGAACGATTTTGCCACAAAACTAATGGCATTCAATGCAAATCGAAGCTTGCGGATGTTCCAAATTTCAACTCGATTCGAACCTCCGTTCGAACGTTTTGGCGAGACACACAAACAAAAAAACGAAAGTCAAAAAACAAAAAAACAAAACAAAACCAGTGACAATTTTTTCCGGCAGAGTCAAATGGAAACGCTCGCTTCGCTCGCTTAAACTTTAATTAATTACTTAATTTTTAAGGAGCCATGTGCTCAGAACATCACAGATGTGCACAGTCTGGAAATAACTAAATGCTCTAATACTCTGGAATGTTGTGAGTTGTTGTTCTCCAAAATATGAAATACTTGCCGTTAATTGGTCAATTAAATACATATTTTTAAAAACTGTTTTTGCAAAAGTTTTGAATGACTAAAATTGACTTTAATCGTCAATTAGTTTTGTGTTAGTTTTAAATGTTAGTTAAAAAAAGTTTACAATAAAGTAAGCATTGCCTATATGAACAACTTACAGCTCGTTTTCTTCACAGATGGACGGACTCATACTATTGCAGATCACGTCCACAAGACCATCATCTCTGAGTCCACCACAGTTGTAATTGCTGCCACCACGAGGCGCCCCAGACGACCACTTGTTGAAGATTGTCTCGTTGATCAGCCTGCCTGAACCAGAGAAACTAGTTTTAATAAAATATAACAACAAACAATGACCAACTAGAGACCGGTATATTTAAGTAAGAAATACCAATTAATGAAGTTGGACACGATTCCACCCGCGGACAGCGCCGAACCAAAAAGATCATTTCGGAACAATCTTAAAATCTAGGATGTACCTCTTTGCTAGGACGGCTCCAAAATCACAGTTTACACATTCCGAAATCAAGGAATAATGGACCTAAGTCCACATAAGAAGTACTAAAAGAATCTGCCAAAGCAGGAATCGAACCCTGCACCTTCTGCTTTGGAAGCAGAGCCACTAACTACAAGCCCAACGATCCACAAGTTATGAAATATTTATCGAAATCTGTGAGGTGTATATCCTGTATTCAATACCTTTAGCAGTGTAATACACGCCCTCTCCAAAGTAGTCGTGAAAGCCGGCGTGGATCTCGTCGACCATGTATCGCCTCATGAAACTCCACAACGCATATGCCTCGGCTGGCGTCTTAGGGTAGGCCAGGTGGCCGTTGTACAGGTTGCAAACCTGTGTGGCATAGATAAACCTTCATCAAAGATATATTAAAATTGTGTTTTAAATATGATACAGAATTTCACACACCTAAGTTATAGTTCTTGATCTATACTTGAGAAAATACAATTTATTATAAGGCAAATGAATTCGTTTTCTGGGAGCTCTACATTCGTATAAATTTAGACCTAAAATGTCACCTTGCGTCCTAGTTGCCAAACCCTCCATTTGTGTTGTTGATCTATCTTCTTGTTTTGATTGTTACTTCATTTTTGGACAGGTCTAACTGTATTAGTTATAAGATTCTCTTAGCTAAAGCTACTTTATTCAAATAATGATTTTTTTTAACTACAACTGGCATACGCACAATATGGCATTACATATTGACGGACGTACTAACTTATTTCAATCCATGTAACATTTCAAGGTATGAACGGCCTCTCGGAAGTCAAAGGGCTAATTTAATCGTACATCATCATCATTTTCTGTTGCCACGTCCAACTCTGCGTTGGGTCGGCATTGAAGACAGGCCTCTCCATCTTCTTCTGTCTTCCACCACTCCTCTCCTTCCACCACATTCCAGTCTCCTCCTCGCTGTTCTACATCCTTTCTCACACTATTCTGCTATTGTTGTCGTGGTCTGCCCCTTGGTCTCCTACCTGGAATTTCCAATTCCATCATTCTTCTTGGTAATCTCGCTCCTTCCATCCTTTTGACATGTCCCAACCACTTTAATCCTTTCTCTCCAATTCGCTCCATTGAATTCCTCACGCCTAATTCGGGATGGAATTTTTTAATTTGTGAATTGTTGGATGAGCGAAGCGAAGACTTCATTCAATGACTCCTCAAAAAAATTTGCTCCAGTGTTTTTTTTCTTTTCTGTTCGCGCTCTACCGGGCAACGGCAAATGCGATCTTGATGAAAATTGTAGGGGTTCTTCAAATCTCCCCAGTAAACACCGAGTGCTTTTCGTGAGCTAAATGTGACAACTCTTAACTTGTCCTCGAAAGTATCGTCGAGTAGTTTTAAAAATGAAACTGATAAGTCAAATGGGTCACCAATCGATTACCAAAGAGCTCTCAAGAGTGCTCACAGAGTGCTACCAGAATTGTATCAGGTAAATGACTCAGAGTGCTCAGAAAGTGTTCCCCGAGTTGTATCAGGTGATTGACTAGAGTGCTCACAAAGAGCTATCACGAGTTGTACCAGAATGCTTCTTGGAGTGCACACATCCACGCGTCTGTAACGCGCTCTAGGAGCAAATAAGCAAACGAAACACTAAAAATTAGATTCGAATAATCATTAAAATATAATATTAATTACTAAATCTTACTATTTATTTCCTATACCTACATCGATCGATAACCTGTAACTGGATATACAACATATTTTAAATTGACACAATTATAAAGTTTCAAGTTTTCATGGTGATTCGAACTCGATCCGCCTGGAACCCTGCATCTGAAAGCCACACCTAGACCGTAGCGCCACAGAAGACGCTGAAGTTGTTCGAGAATAACCACCTATATAGGATACAACAGCAAATCCATGCAACTATCGTAGGCGTTGTGCACTTGCTCTGTGGTCTACCTTATTAATACGTGTATAATTATTGTATTTTAATAGTATTGTTCAGTATTGATAATAATTATGAAATATTTTATTTTTAGTTACTCATGTATATAATGAAGCAGCAATTAATACTTAATTCTTAATAAAAACCAAGACTCGGGAGGATAAAGCTAAAAACACAAACACACGAACATTTACCACAGTCAGAAATAAAAACACCTACCAAAATATATATACTAATACTAATACATATTAATGACACGATTACAATACACATTAATACCTTTGATGTATGAGCAAAACTCTGCAGTGTCAGAATGCAAGTGTTCTTTCTCACACGCTATTGTTTCGAGCTAGAAGGACCTGAAGTTTCAGGTGGCATGTTATTAAATGCGCCACAATTAATTCTTCAAACTTCAGACAACGTACATAGGTTCTAAGCCTAGGGGAAGGCATACGGCCGCTAACTCTACATGTCGAATACAAGCTTCTGTTCATGTAAACATTAAGAGCTTTAACAAAAACAAATAATAAAACGTAGACGTTTTAAAGTTTGTGTTATACCTAACTTTTAATCGTCTGTTCTATAAGATCAAGTCGTCATTACATTTCACTCAAAATCGTGGACGTCGCCATGTTCAAAACGGCCGCGGCGGGAACAAAAATACGCTGATATATTATTTCGTTTCGAGATAGAACATTGTTGCATTGTTATTCCGTTGCCATCTTCAACATACGCTTTGGAGATAGAACACATGCATTTCGTTCTACAACTAAACAGTGGAGATAGAACAGTTGCATTCTGATTCCGTTTCAATCTTCAACATACGCTTTGGAGATAGAACACATGCATTTCGCACTACAACTAAACAGTGGAGATAGAACAGTTGCATTCTGATTCGGTTGCAATCTTCAACAGACGCTTTGGAGATAGAACACATGCATTTCGCACTACAACTTAACAGTGGAGATAGAACAGTTGCATTCTGACACTGCGAGCATTTTGTCTCTATAATATAAATAGCTGTCTGTTGCGATGTTTGATGTGAGATTTTTACTCGTTTTATGAGTAGACGATATTGACGAGAGGCAATCTTTCGTGATTGAAACCTACTTTATTAAGTTTACATTGCAATAAATTTGTCCCTAAAAATTGTGTTCTTGGGGAGAAAAATATAATTAAGTTACATTTGGGCAACATTGGTTTTAGGATTTAAAAGGAGGATTTCGGAATTGTATTGACTTTGCGCACTTGTTTTTATAATATTCGAAAAAATTAATAATTTTTTTTGTAAAGATTTTGCTCCTCTATCTCTCTCTCTCTGCTCGCGGGAATTTATCGTAGGATAATATTAATCCATTATGAGTAGTGTCAGTTATCTCTTACTAATTTAGAGTATTTTACTTTCAGAATTATGATTCATTTAGTGCAATTCCAATCAGGGCATCATCAAACCGGTTCGAACCTAAAACCAAAAAATAGTAAACTATTTTTCCTGAACCGATAATGAAGACATTTGCGTTAACATACTTAATAATTTGTTAACAGTAAATATGAAGTTGGATGTACAATATATGGATGATGCAGTATAAATATCATCACAATGGTACATATCAAATCCTACTCAAACCCCACACAATGTGAGCGAATACAAAAAATAAATAAAAATAAAATGCTGCTCACAAACAGCTTTAAAGTCATATCAGATGTGTGGACTTTTGACGCAAATAAAAAGTGTTATCAAAGTGACAGTTCAGGTACTTCTCTGAGTTTATTAAATTCAGCTTACAGTAAGGTATCCGAGTTGTGTTGGGGAGGTACAATGTGACAAATATTGCTCACAAATAACAACCCTTGTGTTGGGATAAATATCATAACAAAGGTACTTATTAAATCCGACTCAAACCTCACACATGTGAGTGAATTCCATCAAAATAAACAAATACAAATTCTGCTCACAACAGCTCTTAAAGTCATCACAGACGTGAGGACTTTGATGTTAGATAAAATGTAGTAGCAAAGTGACAGTTCTGATAATACTCTGAGAGCAGAAATACATTTGCTCATATGGGTTAACTCTGTGGGCTAATAGAGAGGTCTCAAAGTGTTGCTTTTTGCATGGAATATTAATTCAGTCACATTCTTCTCACATTTGCTCACAATGTGTGGGGACTGTCTTTGTGAGCTAAGTGTTGAAAATAACAACCTCTCTGAGTGGTGTTGTGTTTACTGGCTCTTGCCACGTTTTTGGGTACAATCGCAGAAATATTTCTTATGAATATCGTACTTAAACGATTTTTTCGATTTTTTCCCCCCGAAATTTACGAGATAATTGGGCGGATTCTGACCAAACGGGTGGGGCTACAACGTTCATATTTCACAGGAACATTTAGGTACTTGTGCTGTAGTACTTTTAGAAAGAAAAAGAAAAAGTTAGCCAAAATCCATAGAAATAAAGGATTTTATATAAGTTTTTTATGTGTATAATTAATAATTAACAAGTATAACAGTATAATAGTAGACAACAATCACCTTTAATGCGTACAAAAAGCAAGTCTTCGGGCCTCCAGATATGTTACATTACAACCCATTAGGTGGTATTACCATAGCAATTAATACTACTTTATAAAAAATTACTTGACAATGATCGCCTAACATTGTTTACAAAAAGCAAGTCTTTGACCACTAGATATTTTACATTCTTTTGTTAATTGTTAATTAAATACAATTAAATCGACTTTGATAAAATTATTATATTTTAACAAATAATTTTGCAATGGAACTTGAAAAAGTAATGAGATCCCACACACACAAAACTTGTAAAAATACAGCCAAACCTTACACACTCAAAAGAAATGTGAAAAAAGGGTTAAGCTAATCTACCCTTCCACATTTGTGCATTATTATTCATTAACGTACAGTGTACCGTAACAACATCCTTAAAAAGCTTGGCAAAATAGAATTTGCATGACCATTACGTTTTAAATAGATTAGAAAAAAAGAATTTGGATGAACTATTACGTTTCTTTTAATGTGTAAAGTTTGGCTGTATTTTTACAAGTTTTTATTATGTGTGGTTACTATTACAGATCAAGGCTATAATTATGTAGTTGGAACAGTTCAACTTACATTATATTCCATGAAGCTAATTCACATAAACGTAGGCTAAAAGAGGCTTCATTGATTGTAATATTAGGCCTACCTCATGCAGTAGCTATTGGTTAGATCTCGAAAATTTTGGACTTACATCAGAAGCTCCGGCCCAAGACATCGGTGACGGATTAAAAAAATAACGACCAGCTTGTCTAAAAGCCCTATATACTAGATGGGAGGGGGGCGCTTTGTTCTCCCCGACCGCCTGACCATTGGCGCAGGCGCACAACACCAGAGAGAAGGCCAGGAGCAACATTCTAGAACATATAAACATATAACATATTATATTATACGTCGCTACATTAGTATACACGAGAGGGGTGGGGCCGCTGTGTCCTCCCCGACCGCCAGACCATAGGGAACCTAAGTAGCGAGCGCGGGAGAAATTTGGGATCACACTTGATCACAAGGCATAGGGAAATAACCCGTCTCCCGACTGAGACCAAAATATGACATTTCAAACACACTACGAGAACACTTAATGTTTTAACTACGAATAACAGTCGACAGATTTTCAACAACTGATACCAAATTTAAATGAGAACGAGTTTAAAAAGTATGTGTAATTGCAGCATGTGGAGTACCCCAGGGTTCTATTCTGGGACCATTAGCATATATCCTCTATGTTAATGACCAGGCTGCTGTCCTTGATGAGGGCAAGGTCTGCTGGATCTCCGCCTAGCGGAGGATCGTCTAACTCTCTAGGTTAGGTCGTCGCAGCAGCGAATTAGAAGCCATTCTGGGCCTAACTTTTTGTAACGCGTTATGGCCGACCATGTGTTATTCTTGACATGCTCTTTTAAAATTGTCTTTTTATAAGTATTAAATACGAAATATGCCGGGTTGTGCAGCAATTAATTGTACAGGACAATCTGATGAAGAATTTAGACTTATCGATCCACTGTTTCATCAAGAAGACGGGCGAAATGGCTCCAGTTTAAAAGACGGGACAACTGGACTGTCAACTTCTGATTTCAAGACTGAGGTTAGTTTTCTTTTAAAATACTTTGGCCTTACCCACCTAGGACCAGTTATTATTGTCTAGGCTATTGACCAGGCTTATTTAAATGTTTAGGTTTTTGCTCCCATGCCAATTGAAGGGCTAGGCCTAGGGCCTAGCCTAGGTCCCAACCTTAAGTATTTTGAGGTTACGTCGTAAGCCTAGGCCTTTGTGTAGGGGCCTAGGCCTATCCAATTATTCAATGCCTAGCCTAGGCCCTAGGGATTGGATACACAAAGGCCTAGGCTAGGTCTAGGCCCTACGCCAACCCAAAGCTAGGACTGATCTTAGTACACGCAAATGGGGCCTAGACCCAGGCGACGTAATTTTGTAATAGCTAGGCCTTATTTGATTTACAAAACAGTCCTAGGCCTAGCCCTATGCCTAGGGGCCCTAGGCCTAGGCCTAGGCTTAGTCCCCCTAGGCATAGGGCTAGGCCTAGGCTTAGGCTTGGCCCTACATAGATAGACTACTACTAGGCCTACTAGGCCTATACTAGAATACTAGATCTGCATATGATATGCCTTAAGTTAGGCTGTATAGGCCTAGGCTTATATTTTTTTGTCCGAGGCTGTAGGCCTAGGCCTAGCTGAATGTCACACTAAGGTACACCTTAAGACGGAGTGTAGACGATATGTTGGACATAAAAATTTGCTGTGTACATAAATCGTTCGTTGGGAGAGGCCAATCGCCTTTTCCATTTTTGGCGAAACTCCATTTCGGTTAAAATTCCTTTGTAGGTAGGCCTACTATTTGAAATAGAAACGTTAGGCCTTTGGTTTTGTGGTGTTGTTTTTTCACATCTAATGGTGTATTTTTGAGTATTTCTGTGACAGAAATGAATGATGATTTTATTTTGGACCCCCCCCCCCCCCCTAACCGTGCCGCCAACCGAATAAGTTCTGTGTTATGTGTACCGTACATGGTATCGCTGATAAGGCTAACCGCTATGCTAACCGACTGTCAAATGATGCTTGTATATCTAGGCTTGTAAGATTTCATTTCATTTATTTTTTTCAGATAGGCCTGCAGCCTGGAGATTCTGAGACGTCCAACCTTCACACCCTGACCACAACTATTTCAAGATGAAGAAAACAGATACGCCTACAAAATGTCCAGGTTTGTACAGTTCTACGCTTTAGCACTAGTTGTAGTTGTAGTTGTATATCGTGCACACGTAATTAATAAATGTACATGATAAGTCTGATTATGTTAGTTTATTGATTCACAAGGTTACAACTTATACAATGCTCACGGGTCGCCATGATTGTGCGCCCTCTCTTCTTCTGCCTCGCCTAGGCTCCACCCATGTCACTGAGCCCTTGTCATACATGGCGATAGGCACCAGTGATGCCAATATACTACACCTCCACACTTAAGTTTACATACCATCAAGTTGTAATACAAATATTTCAAAAACCACAATGTGTGAGAGATCAATATAATTAGGATTAAACAGTTTGATAAGTGAATTTCTAATCTTAACACTGACATGATTAATTATACAAAGTCCTTGAATCTTTTTGGCTTTACTACGGTTCTGCCACTTCTGGTTGTGATTATAGAGTCACCAGTACTAGGGGTTATACCTGTGGCAATACTATGATCAGAGATGGGGTTGAGTGAGGGGTTAACCGGGGTGTTAACTCCTGGGTCAATCTCTATCTCAGGATTTACAAATATGGGAGGATTGTTTGTTTCGCTGAGGAAACGCCTATTGCGTCGGAGACATGTGTTGTTCTGGTCTCTAACAATGTAAGATCTAGGAGATGGATGAATGCCTTCTACTTGGGCGGGTTCCCAGATTCTACCTTTCCTGATAAGAACATTAGCACCTGGCTCAAGTGAGTTTAACGACTTGGCATGTGCATCATAGTAGTCTTTCTGTTTAGATTGCCTTTCTAAAAGTTTAGATTTAATATTAGATTGAAGATCTGGATTAAGCAAATGTGACAAGTAGGGATTTTAGTTTTGATGTTTCGGTTTAGCAATAGCTGGGCAGGAGAGAGTCCTATCCCTTTAACAGGAGTGCTGCGATACTCTAGTAGTGCTATATACACATCCTTACCCTCAGCTTTAGATTTCTTTAACATGTTTTTGCAATAGACACTGATTTTTCTGCCAGGCCGTTCGACTGGGGATAATGGGGGGAAGAAGTTACCAGACGGAAGTCCCATTCCTTAGCAAAGTTATGGAATTCAACACTTCCAAACGGCATATTATCAGATACAAACTCATCTGGTATCCCGAACCGAGAAAAAATCGATTTTAATTTGATTATTACTTCTGTGGCAGTTTTATTTTTTAGTTGTGTGAGTTCAAGCCATTTACTGTAATAGTCCACTACAACAAGATAGCTGTCGTTACCTAGTTCTAGAATGTCACAGGCAACCCTCTCCCATGCCCGATTAGGCACTACATGTGGAATCATAGGTTCCTTCTGATTTGCACTGCGAAATCGTTCACATATCATACATTTTGAAACTAAGGTTTCAATATCAGAACTCATACCAGGCCAGTAAAGGGTACTTCTGGCCCTAGCTTTGCATCTTTCAATACCAGAGTGGCCTTCGTGTATTAACCGTAACATGTAATTTCTAAGTTCTACAGGAACAATGAGCCGGTCACCTAAAAACAATAACCCCTCAGACACATGAACATCATCTTTTACATTCCAATAGTATCTAGCTTTGAGAGGTACATCCTGTTTATATTTAGGCCAGCCATTATGATAAAGTTTTGCAAGGCATTGCAAAACTTCATCTTTTTGTGATGCGATTTTGAATTGGGTTTTACGTTCCTCTGTCATAGGTAAGTATTTTACAAGTGAATGTATTATGTACTTCATCTCTAGATCGTCAGTCACTGGATCCTTGAGGTAAGCACGGGACAATGTGTCTGCCAGATAGAGATACTTGCCTGGCACATACGTGACAGTGATTTGGTACTTAAGTAACCTAAGCATCATTCTCTGAAGTCTGGCTGACACCTTGTCAAGACTTTTTAAACAAATAGATTCAAGTGGTTTATGATCCGTGTTCACAGTAACACGAGAACCATATGTGAATTGGTGGAAACGTTCCAATCCAAATACGATGGATGCAAGTTCTTTTTCAATTTGGGCTTACCTTTGCTCACTAGGTGTGAGGCTACGGGAAGCGTAGGCTAGTGGGTGTCCATTTTGAATGAGACAGGCCCCCAAGCCATCCTTAGACGCATCAGTCTGAAGGGTGAGTGGCTTGCTGCTATCATATATAGCTAGAACAGGGGGTTTGATTAAATGTGATTTTATTTTCAGCATGGCTTGATCATGTTCAGGGTACCAACCCCATTGGACATCATTTCTAGTGAGGTTACGGAGGGGGGCACTGATTTGCGACAAATCTGGTATAAACGGGGCTAGATGTTTTGCCATACCTAAGAATCGCATAAGTTCAGTTTTATTGGTAGGAGTTTCCATTTCCAATATTGCCCTAGTATGACGGGGATCAGCGGTCACACCATTGGCAGAGATTATCCGACCAACATAGTTAACCTCAGACACTCTGAACTGGAATTTAGCTTCATTGAATTTTATACCAAGTTCCCTTGCTCTGTCAAAGACTTTAGTCAATGCCTCGTCATGTTCTTCTACATTTTTGCCTGATATTATAAAGTCATCTATATACACATCTACATTTTTTATGTCACCAAACAGTTGTTCAAGGGTTTTTTGGAACACCTCAGGGGCTGAGCAGATTCCAAATGGTAGTTTTAGAAACCTGTACCTACCAAATGGTGAGTTGAAGGTACACAAATTGGCACTTTCATCACAGATGGAAAGATGCCAAAAACCCTCTTTGAGGTCCAACACAGAAAAAACACTTTTACCACTTAGTCTAGCAATAATGTCTTCTGTTTTAGGGATCAGATGGTGTTCCCTCTTCACTACCTTATTGAGATCCCGTGGATCTAGACAGAGTCTTAGAGTTCCATCTTGCTTTTCGACTACTACTAGGCTATTTACCCACTCTGTAGGCTTATTTACCTTTTCTACAATCTTACGAGATTCTAAATTATCCAATGTTTCTTTAAGTTTCTTATGAAGGCTCAATGGTACTCGTTTTTGAGAGTGCACCACTGGAATTGCACCTTCCTTAACCTGAATTGTATGTTCTCCAGGTAAATTACCTTCACCTGTGAACAGGTCTTTATACGTTTTTAACACAGTTTCTTTAGTGTGAACTACCTGTATCTTATCAATTCGCCTTATCAAGTCTAGTTTGATGCAGCCTTGCAAGCCTAGCAATGGCTGTGTATCTACATCAACTATCAAGAATTCAATGTTTGCATATTTAGAAGTTGACTTATTTACATTACATTTTAAGGTTATGGTTCCCTTAGGTTTAACTTTAAAGTCCCTACCACCAAAACCTACTAATACAGTGCTAGTTTTATTCAACTTTGCGTTAGGATCTATCTCTTTTAGGGTGCTGATTGACATAACACTGGCCTCTGCACCACTGTCTAACTGAAGACTACAGGGCAGTTGTTAATGACAATTTTCTCTTTCCATGACCTGATTTCAGGGATGTCTTTATGAACTAGATCAACCTTCTGATACTGATTTGAGTCTACTTTATCAGGAACTTTAGTTACTTTAGGTTTAGGACCTGTACTTATCACTTTTTCCACAGCATAGACAAACAGTTCTTGGTTGTGAGGCTCCTCATCTTCTTCTCCTTCACCACTACTTTCATTGTTATGTTCACTGACTGCATGCACCTTCTTCGGCCAGCCTTGAGAGTTTCTTTTCGGGCACCCCTTGGAGAAGTGATTTTTTCCTTTGCAATACATGCACGTTTTGCCAAAAGCCGGACAGTTTCTAGGCCTATGTGTATAACCGCACTTTTTACACAGATATCCGTTATCTTCGTCTACATTAGACTTACTTGTGCTACTTGTACCCCTAGGCCTTGGTGTCCCCGCGTTCTTCTTAGTGAATGCGTCTACAGGAATTTGTTCTTGTACAGCTTTTGCATGACGTTTACTTTCTTCACTTGTTCTGCAATGGTTTGCTGCCTTTAATAGAGTCAGGGACGGTTCTCGTAGCAGTCGTTCTTGTGTGTTCTTGTCGAGAATCCCAAGCACAATTCGGTCTCTTATTATGCTGTCCTCTTGGTTCTCGAACTCGCACGATTTCGCAGCTATTTTTAGTTCGGTTAAAAATTGTTCAAAGGGCTGATTTCTTTCTGCACAATCGAGAAAAATTTAAACCGTTCATACACAACGTTTTTCCGAGGAGAGCAATACGTTTCAAATTGTAGTAGGACTGGTTCAAGTTTATCTTTGTTCCCAGGCGGATCAAAAACAAAGGTGTTGAAAACGTCAAGTGCATCTTCACCAATAAAACTTAATAATTTTGATACCTTTACAGACTCGTCCTTTTCCTTGTCTCCCCCACTCGCTTTCATAAATATTTCAAATCTTTGTTTGAATTTTTCTCCAGTTTTCCGAGACGTTTCCGTTGAGGTTTAGTTCCCCAGGTGGTTTGTATAACGCGTCCATGGCTGTAGAGTACGTAGGCCTACGCGTTAGGCTAGGCCTAGACCAAACACGCCGATTGAACAGTTAAAATCGTTCGTTATTCGTTATTTTTATCACTTAAGTGATAGTTATTTAGTCACTTCTGACACCATGTTGTATATCGTGCACACGTAATTAATAAATGTACATGATAAGTCTGATTATGTTAGTTTATTGATTCACAAGGTTACAACTTATACAATGCTCACGGGTCGCCATGATTGTGCGCCCTCTCTTCTTCTGCCTCGCCTAGGCTCCACCCATGTCACTGAGCCCTTGTCATACATGGCGATAGGCACCAGTGATGCCAATATACTACAGTGATCAATGATGCTTTATTAGCTCATGGGTCAACTTTCCATGTTACTGGGTAGTATAATAGGCCCACGGATATTCCTCTGTCTGAGCTCGGCACTCATCAGGTCACTGTAATGCGAGCCCTGATGCATGTTTTCAGCAATATGAGCTAAACGGTAGTGGGTTGAATTTGTCCAGCACAAGTTACAAAACTTTGTTATAAGTTGCGCACAAAAAATATTGCTTGCCTTCCACCTTGCTATAGTAGGGGTGGTACATGTAAACGTTAACCGATTTTCCCCTATTTATGTTGAAGGGTGCATCCCGCTGAACTGGATTTGCTCAAGAACCAAATCGTTGTTCATAGGCCTATATATGCATGAGCGGCAAAGTGGTCTTAAATTATGAAAAAGTAAATGCTCCTGTAGGCCCTACACTTACATTTTTAAATATAGCAATAGCAATAGCGATAGCACAATTATAATGCACTACATAATTATTATGTCATTTCATGTCACGAGTTGACACTGGTTTCTAGGTGTAGGGCCTATTGTCCCACTTTTTAATTAATGTGCAGGTACTGGTAGGCTCTAGGCCCTAACAGCAAGAGTTACCTAAAATATGATATGGCCTAATCTTTCATGTTTTACCTTCTGTTATAGGTTCTCTCTCCAGATTGTGAATGTGAGGCCAGGCCTCCCAACTCTGGCGCAGTGAGCTTCTCCAACAGGATCGTACACCTGCAACCGCGCCCCAGGTGCTAAACTTGCCCTATGCAGCCACCTATCAAGACGTCCACCACTGAAGCCACAGGCGTCACCCACCGCATCCTCCATCATCACAACAACACTGCCTCGCTTACAACGTGGTCTACCAACTTAATGCCCTCAGTGTCCGGCAGAATATGTAGGCCTCACCTCAAACGAACTGAGAACCCGCATGACAGCTAGCCCCCCCCCCCCCCCCCCCATCAAAGTGTTAAACCTGTGGCCCAGCATACTGTTGAACATTTACCTGTCTTTTAAAGAGTTTCATACCATAATCATCAAGGCGCTTCCCGATGACTACAAGCAGTTGAAACTCAGAAACTGGGAACTGTCACCTCATACCACCAGGTCCCGCCAGCTTCCTAACCTGACCAACACACAGCAAGCGTGCCCTCTGCGTAACTCTGGATGTGCCGCAAATGTTGATCCTTACTTTTTTGTGTCAGAAAAATAATATTTCTACTTAAATTTTTGTACCAACAGTACAGTAAAGCAGCAGGTAAAAAAAACATGAAATATTGGGTAATAAATTGCAAAAAGTTTATAAAATTTGAGTGAAATTTGAACATGCGACCCTCAGCCACTACTCCAAAGTGAGCGATAAATATTGCGAATTTTGACCACTACGCCCCTATATAAGTTGCAGGTTTGCACATAGGCCTACATTAGTTAGTAAAAGATTGTTGTTAATGTTTTCCTTATCTAGAAATTCTCTTTTAGTGCTAGAATAATTTGTGTCATTTGGGACTGGTATTTGCTTGCACTTTTTATCATCTGGACAAACATCGCCAGAGACAATTCGGCCACTTTAGGATATTGTTCAGGAAGGATATGCTAATGTCTATCTGACAACATTTCCACATTTCACATTCATGTTTCCTACATAGGCCTAAGTTTGGCAAAGTAGGCCTACTATCAAGCAAGACATTCTCTCTATATGGCACATGTATTGCCAGTTCATTAAAAAAATGGGTAATATGACAATTTACTCTGATGGACAACCACACTATCCTTCCTAAACAACCATCTAAAATTTTACAATCTTTAGGGTGAAAATATTGGTTCAAAAGTATTCCAGAATAAACCTTCGCATTCCGCATTGAAGCTTGATTTGACAGTGCATTCAATCAGCCTTATTGGGTCATTATGTTAAAATTTTAGCATTTATTGTACGAAATACTATTAGGATGTTTTACGTACTTTTTTATCACAAAAAAATCCTGTTACTTAAATAAGATTATGAGCCCTGTAAAATTGCCATCACCATCTCAATGTTAGGTGTAGTGTAGGCATGGCATAGGCCTACTGTAAATCAATATTTTTTAAATTTGCAATCTGATAATAGTCCAGTCACAGACATCAATCATCCACATAATCACAAAATAATTATGTACGCCTACAAATAAAATAAATTATGTTGAAATACATGTTTATTGATCCACTGATTTAGCCTGATGATTTTTTATTGGATTTATTCAGTTTTGCGTTTGTTTTAAAAGATAAAGCAACTACAGTTTGCATCAACCATGTTTATTCACAACGGAAGGGACGCCGACAAGTATACAGTGTTGCCAACACAATACAGATAAATACTGTTGTCGTACCAACTAGTAGTAATACCAACTTAACAATTGTAGTTAGATAAGAATAAGAAGATCATTCCAACACTCGCCCTTAATCTAGATACATGATCAGTTGGTCAATAAAGTTAAGAAAAATTAACCATTTTTGTGATTATTTGTACATCATACCTAAACCCTTTACACACTTTACATGATTTGGACCATGCAAACTCTTAGTGAGTACATCTGCAAACATATTTTCTGTTGACAAATATTTTAGATCAATAATCTTATTGGTAACGCACTCCCTAATAAAATGATGTCTTATATCAATATGTTTTGACCTGTTATGATACATTTGATTTTCCGCCAGTTTATGTGCAGACTGATTATCATTATACAAAGTTATAGCATTCTGTTTATTTGCAAAATTCAACTCATTCAACAAATTTTTAAGAAAAATTGCTTCTTTTGCACATTGAGTTAAAGCCATATATTCTGATTCTGTGCTTGAGAGAGCAATGGTTTTTTGCTTTCTGCTTTCCCAAGAGATTACACATCCTCCAAGTACAAAAACAAATCCAGTAAAAGATTTTCTTCCAAAGAACAATTTCCCCAATCTGCATCAGCAAATCCTTCAAGTTTAACACCTTTTTTTCTTGTATACAAGACACAAATCCTTTGTTTTTTTGTAAATACCTTAGGACCCGTTTAGCACATACCCAATGAGATTCATCATAGCAATTATTAAATTGGGCTGAGCACACTTACTGTGTGTGCAATATCTGGTCTGCTGATTACTGCAGACGCATTAATGAACCTATCAGTTCCTGATAAGGCAATGAAGGATCTGGGTATTCAGCCCTGGACAATTTTAACCCTACCTCCATTGGAGTGTTCAAAGGTTTACAATTAGTCATTAAAAATCTTTCAAGTTTTTTTTTTCAATATAAGATTTTTGGTCTAAACAAAATTCCCCATTTTGCCTTCTGATCCTCATACCCACCCACACATTTTGCCTCTCCAAGATCTTTCTTTTTGAACTTACTCATGAGTTTCATTGTTACTTCCGATTTGTTTTTTTTCATCATTGCTAAAGAAAAAAAAAATCATCTACGTACAAGGCGATTATGAAAATACACCCTTTTCGAACTTAAAATATATACATGGTTCAAAATCAGATCTTTTTTAAACCCATTTCAAGCAGTACTAAATTAATTTTGTCATACCAAGCTCTACTCGCTTGCTTAAGACCATACAAAGCTTTCTTAAAAAGACAGACTTTACCTTTCACCGTTCCAGTCCTTCCGGCTGTTTCATGTAAACAACTTCTTTCAATCACTATTTAAAAAGGCCTGTTTTAAATTTTCAAGGTGACCTATTAATAGATTTAGTTCAACTGACAAAGCAAGTAACATTCCTGATTGAGCCGTACCTAACAACAGGAGAGAAAGTATCACTGTAATTATGCCATACCTTTGAAAAAAACCCCCTTGCGACTAGCGGGTTTTTGTATGTTGAAATACCACTAGAGCCCCTTCTTAATCTTAAAAATCCTTTACAATCAACTGGCTTTGATTATCAGGTAAATCTACAAGTTCCCATGTTTATTTCTCACTAAAGAATCTATTTCATTCTCCATGCTTTGTTTTCCACTTCTCTCGATCATCTGCAGCCAAGGCCTCTCGTACAGTTTCAGGCTCGCCCTCCTCGCGTGTAGCCTGGTAGAGTATGAATTCTGGAAATTCCCTTTGGGGAAAGCTTTTTTCTGACTGGATATCTTCTTTCTTGCTCCATAGCAGCGGGCCCTGCTCTGGATCTTCTTCCATAGAATATCATCTTCTGAATCTCCGTCTTGTACTCTGGCGGGCCATTTGATTCGTGGTCATTCACTTCTGTTTCCGACAAAACATCGTTAAGTTCCCACACTTGATTGTCAGGTTTATCAGTATAGCAACATCCTCCGAATGATGTCTTTTAGCAGGAAAAATATCTTCATGAAAATTACGTCCACGTGCTTTTTCAATTCTCTGGGGATTCTTGGGGTCTATAAGACGATAGCCCTTAGATTCGGTGCCAGTAACCCTTTAACCATGATCATTTCCTTGCTTTTCGGATCCCATTTTGTCCTCAGCTCCTTAGGAATGTGCATGTAGGCAGCACACCCAAATACTCGCAGGTGTCTAAGGCACTTTATCTCCCATCCATACCTCTTCTGGTAGTTTTCCCCTCTACTGCTCTGGTTGGTGACCGATTCCTTTAGATAGACAATAACACTAAACCGCTTCTGCCCAGTAACACCTACTCAGTCCAGCATCACTGAGCAGAGCTCGAGCTTTCTCCACTATAGTGCGGTTCGCTCGTTCCGCCACTCCATTTTGTTCCGGTGACCTTGGAATGGGTGGTTTGGTGCACGATTCCACTGCAAGCAAGCAACTGATGCATATCTTGGTTGATGTACTCGGTGCCATTGTCACTTTCGCAGAGACTTCAATTTCTCACCCGTTTGATTCTCTACCAAGACTTTCCATTGTTTTAAAAACTGTATAAACATCACTCTTGCTGAAGAAAATAAACAAACGTCTTTTTTACTAAAGTCATCAATCAGAGTCATAAAGTACTTTGCACCAGACAGTGATGGCACACTTGGCCCACAAATCAGAGTGGACTAATTCTAGAATTTTGTCGCTCTTTTACCCTTTGTCTTTATTGGGAACTCTATGCTGTTTTGCCCATCACACATGCTTCACAAGGTTTAGTGTCCTTTCTTCCAGTAAAATTAACACCTTCAGCCCTACCTTCTTTCAGTAGATCCATGTAACTTTGTTGAGATGTCCCAGTCTCCTATTCCATAGTTCCTGTGTGTTCATTTTGAAATGAGCCTGATGACTAACTGTAGGCATATGTTGTTCCTGTTCTACCTTAGGACTCGGAATCACCGACTGACCAGACTCCTTAGGAACCACATATGACTCTACATCTAGGTGATACAGCCCTTGTCTTTGTGTGGCAGTGGCCAATACATCTCCTTTCACAGAAAATCAGTTTTCACGGTACAATGAGCACCATCAGATCCAAATACCCAAATCAACCCATTAGATGTCACACTGCTAACAGAAACTAAATTCGCAGACAGGTTTGGAACATGCACAACTTTAGTTATTTTTTGTGTTCCGACACATTTGCCAGTTTAATCTCAACTTCACCGATATCAACCCACTTTGAGTAGTACCACCGTTTGCCCCCGGTAACTTCTGCTGGAGAACACCAAAGAACGATTCTGCATCCAATCTGCGTGAGGCGTCATCGTAGCTGTCGCTCCCGAATCAAGAAGCCATGCTCGTGATTCTACTTTTACCGATAGTGCTGAGAACATATTCCATGCAGTTAGACCTTTCTTCTCTGGAGCTGCCTTCTGCTTCTTATCTTGAGATCCACCAACCTTGTTTCCCCTGAGCCTCGTTAGATTCTTTGTCAAGTTTCTTGGAACATTCCGATGACTTGTGCCCTCTTTGTGACATCTAAAACATCTTGAACAGAAATTTCTTTGTCCAGGTTTCCTTTTATAGTTGCCACCCTTTGAAGTGTACAAAGCCGCTGTCCCCTTTTCATCACTAACTCTTCCCGGATTCTCATGAAGCATTTGGTTTTTACTTGATCACTTTTTAAGTTTTTCAGAACTAACCTCCAAAGTCATAACTAGCGGTCATAACTACTCGGCAAACCACTCAACAGAATTACAGCAAGGAATTCGTCATCCATAGGGTAACCTATGTCTGTCAACCCGCAAACTGAGAGACATAACCTTTTTACATATTCCTCCATTGACTGAAATTGATCTGCTTTCATGCTGAATAAACCTCTTAATAGTCCCCAACCTTCTCATTAGACCCGTATCCTCGAAAGCTTTCACAAGGCTTCCCACGTAGTTTTTTGCTGTTGTAAAAACTTCTTACATGTACAAAAGCAAAATGGATGTAGGCTCAGGTTAAACTTGGTTCTTGCCCTTTCATCTGTATCCTCGTCAACAGCTTCGAACGTGCCATCATCTTTCTTTTTAGGCTTGACAGCAGTCCACAACTTTTAGGGACGTAGGGACATTTCCAAAGCAAATTTCAAAGAAGCAAAATTTGAACTACCATTCAGTCTTTCCAAATGCAGGAATTTTTCTGCCACGTGATGTAGGCCTACTATCACTCACAGACCCCCACTGAATGAATGAAGAAAGAAATTTTGACTTACCCGTCGGTCGAACTAGGTCCTAGACCCTAGGCCATTACAAACTAGGCTAGGCCTACCTTCAATGTAATTTTTACTTCACTTTAAAACACGTCCTGGTCCCCATAACCTATTGGATTTATTCAGTTTTGCGTTTGTTTTAAAAAATAAAGCAACTACAGTTTGCATCAACCATGTTTATTCACAACGGAAGGGACGCCGACAGTATACAGTGTTGCCAAAACAATACAGATAAATACTGTTGTCGTACCAACTAGTAGTAAAACCAACTTAACAATTGTAGTTAGATAAGAATAAGAAGATCATTCCAAAATTTTTGCAATGTATTTTGAGTATTTTCAAAATACAGATGTATTTTTGTATTTCAAATACAAATTTGTCAATGTATTTTCATTTTGTATCTTGTATTTGAAAATACTGAGTTTTGAAGTATTTTGTATTTCAAATACAATTTGTTAAATATATCTCTGGTTATACCTGTATTATGTATGTCAAAGAGAATAAAGACTTAGCCCCTATCTACGTAAAATTATTAATTTGTATAAATATTTGTATATAGTACCTAGTCTAGGCCTACATTTTCTGTAGGCCTATCCTTTTGTGTAGGCCAAGAGTTTAACTTCTCATAGCTAGGCTTAACCATTTGAAGGCATGCTATTTCTTGTTATGTATTCATTAGCCAGCGGTTTAGCCGGTTCCCACACAAATACCGAAGTTAAGCAACGTTTGGGTGTGGTCACAGGGAGAGTGGGTGAATGCTCTGCCCTGAAACTCGCGTATTCCACTGGCTAGAGCAGATGGGGGGTTTGAGAGCTAGTGTAACAGCTTTGTTCTCCTCGACGTCTGCTCGGGCGGTCCAGGTTAGTGGAAGAACCTATATGACTGTCAAGGTTACACCATCCTTTCGGATGGGACGTAAAGATGTTTGTCCCCTTTGTACTTGTCGAAAGGAGTAGGCTACGTGCCGGTACCGTGTTTACCCTCTACCTTTATATTCATACTTCATCCTCATCTATCACCACTCATCGGCACTAGGGCCTATCAAATCAATTGTTATATGTATTATATTAATAAAGGTCCTGTCAATTTGCAGTTGCAGGATACAAACCACTAACCACATCCATTGTCAATAATCTATTCAGTTTTTGTAGTAGGCCTACTGTATTATCATTGGTATTAATATTATGCAGCAATAAAGTAGGCTTATCCCAATCCTGCACCACACCATCCTTTTTTATGTTGGCTACGTTGGCTGAACCATATTTTATTGGATCTCTGGATATCATAACTCTGCCTACCATACTCTTTTAAGTGAAGAGGAAATTTTTGCCAAAAAGAAGGGGGGAAGACAGTATTTGGCCTATTATTCATAAATCATAAAAGTCCTGTCACTTAAATAAGATTATCAGCAAATATAGTGAGCCTTACTTATTAAGTAAGCCTGTTGAGTAACTTAATTGTTAATTTAAAAAAAAATGCTAAGTTAAGATAAAAATGTTAAGTAGCCTACTTGCCACCATGTATAATACATATTTGCAAGGTATAAATAAATAAAATAAAAAATGTAGAGCCTTATAATAAATAAATACAATTAAAACCTTACTTCCAAGTCTACTCCTTATTAAACACTATTATTATCACATTGTGTTGCTTTGGGTACAGGCATGTTGGTAATAAATTATCAGAAACGGGCTTTTAGAAATAAAATTTTAAAATCATAAGAAAAATTGCTCATGGATATACACATCACACTATAACATAGGGATTTGAAATTATTTTATTTTGTTAATTACTTTACAACAAATTACTAGCTTCATTATTATTGTGTTGTCAATTTTTCTTATCTCGAATTTCACGCGATTCTTTTCTGGCCTCTATATCGTTATTTTGTGATCAAGTTTTAGGGCGCGCTATAAGTAGATGTTCACTTTGCTTTTTAAAATTCCCTCTATTTCTCGTGTATAAGCCCAAAATGGCCGCTATACATTGTGGAACGGGTTGCGACGACCTAACCTAGTGGCCACACGAGCGAGTTAGACGAGCCTCCGCCAGGTGGCGGAGATGTAGTAGACCTTGGATGAGGGGACTCTCATCCAATATGCTGATGACTCGAGCCACCTCCTTACCCTACCTAAACATCGTCCTTTTCATGAGTTTCCCCCCTTAATTAACAAACAAGTTGCTCAAATGTCATCCTACTGCCTTGGCAATCAACTCATCATCTCACGTTCGAAAACTGTTTATCTCTACTTTCACACTCATCATAAGATCCCCCCACTAAGTCCCCTTGTCCGTCTCGACTCGACTACCATCCCCCGTACCCACACCGCCAAAGTCCTAGGCCTAGCGCTAACCGATAATCTTGACTGGTCCATACATGTTAACCATGTTGCCAACAAAATATTATCGGGTTGCTACGCAATTCGCAAACTCAAACCAATAGTACATCTTCTGCTAGTATACTTTGCCCACGTCCACTCTCACCTATCATACGGTCTGCTTTTCTGGGAAGCTTCTCCCCAAGCTAACCGAATCTTCATTCTTCAAAAGAGAGCCATCCGAATCATAGCAGGTGTATCTAGAAGGCATTCGTGTAGAGAGAACTCTTCAAAAAACTGGGAATTCTTACCCTAGCATGTACCCTAATCCAAACAGCTGCATTATTTGTTCGTACCTACAGCAATCTGTTCCCTCGGAACACCTCTGTGCATTCTCATTACACTAGAGCCAGTCTCCATATCCATAGGTCCTCCCACAACTTGACTCTCTTTTCCCGTGGCCCTGAACATCTTGCATCCACCCTCTACAATAAACTCCCTTATCACATCAAAACCTCCCCCTCGCTGTCCTCCTTCAAACACAACTTGAAATCTTTCCTTGTGACCAATAGCTTTTCCTCACCGATGAGTAAGCTTGCGTGTTCTCCTCTTATTTATTGGATGAGCGTAGCGAGCGAAGCGAAGATTCCATTCTACTACACTGGAGAAAAAAATCCGGAATGTTTTTTTTTTCTTTTTTTTTTTCTTTTTTGTATTTTTGTCTGTTTGTCCACACGATTCCGGCTAAACCGATACTCCGATTACGATGAAATTTTATGGAGGCATTCAAAATCTCTGAACTTAGAACTGCCACGTTTTTGAGCGCAATCGGAAAATTTTTTCTCATGAAAATCGCAATTTTACGATTTTTTTCGATTTTTAAAAAATTTCCTCGACTTATAACACCTACATGCTTTATCCGATTTTAATGATTTTTGCACAGAACCTGTATTTTTTGAATTAAGATATTCTTGTGAAATTTGTGCGCAATTGAAAAAATATTTATCATTAAAATCGAAATTTTACGATTTTTTCTTTTTTTAAACAATTCTTTGACTTATAACACCTACATGCTTTATCCGATTGAAATGATTTTTTCGCAGAACCTTAATTTTATGAATTAATATATTACTGTTAAATTTGAGCGCAATCGAGAAATTATTTCTAATAAAAATTTCAATTTTACGATTTTTTTAAACAATTACGATTAATTAAAAAAAATTAAATGAATAAAGTTTCTTTTTTATTTTATTTAATTTAATTTAAAAAATTTCAATTTAATAATGATTTTACCACAGAACAACAGAAAAGTCGCATAACACATGGCAGCTCAATGCACCAATTACGCTCATCCAACAACGCGGCGGGACTTAAGCGTTTTCCTAGTTTATATCTATAGATAAAGGCCTAAACAGTATTATTTCCAATTGCCATTAATTCAGGTGCTGGCCTACCAAATATTTAATTTTTGTTAAACTAGTATAAAGGGCTACCTAACAAATAACCATTGCCTAGTACTAGGCCTGTTGCCTGTGCCTCCTCATAATCCAATTCAATTGTATGCTGTTGTTACTGTATTTGGAAACTACATGTTAATTGCATTCAGTCCATCACCTCTTTTTTCTATTTACCTGTCCTCTAGGCCATTTCATTGTCTTCTATTTATCTTATTTTTCATAACCAACTATACTTGATTTCCTCTTCTCACTTATGGTATTCTCATCACAAATTTATTACTGTACTGGAGGCATACCTACCATATCTTATTACTATTGTTGTTATTGTAACCATTGTAACTTATCTATATTTTCACTCATTTTTAAGGCCTACTTGTATTAAGCTTACTATTGTTTATATTGTATATATATCGTGTGTATGTGTGTGTCTACTATGTATTTACATTGAATTACTATTTTCTATCTTTCCTGACGAAACCTGTATTTGTATTATGTATAAATCAATCCATGGTAAATAAATTATCTTATCTTCTTATCTTATCTTAAATCATATATATCTTAAAATTCATGCGTACGTTTTATTATGGGTATTAAAAAATCTGATCATGTGACTCAAAGTTACAAGGATCTTCAATGGCTTCGTCTAAATGATCGACGTAACCTCCACTCTGTCTGTCTCGTTCATCGCGTATTATCAACTTCTTTACCGTCTTATCTTGCTACCAACTTCACGTACCTCCATTCAAATCATCTCTTTAACACTAGATCAAGGACAGGTACTCAACTCATTTTCCCCGTTCACAGGACAAACTTACTCGACAATTCATTTACTATCAGCGCAATAAGAACT
The DNA here is from genome assembly GCA_024449915.1 of Sweltsa coloradensis. Lineage (NCBI taxonomy): Eukaryota > Metazoa > Arthropoda > Insecta > Plecoptera > Chloroperlidae > Sweltsa > Sweltsa coloradensis. The sequence goes on from JAMZAV010001365.1 coordinate 218,450, forward strand.
TGGAACGCTCTACCGTCAAACATCAGGGACACCCATATCAATAGTTATAATATCTTTAGGAGTAAAATTCATTAATTATATTTCACAAAATGCCATGGGAATACTGACAAATAAGAACATGCACAATATGTTTCAACTCGCAATAATATGCTTTTTCTTGATTTTAACTTCTGTAGACAATTCACTTAATAATTATGGAATTAATGAGAGTATAACTGTGTAATATGTATAGTTTATGCACTTTAAAAATGTAAATTAATGTTATTTTTTCAAATATTTTATTGTAAATTCAAAATTGTTATTAACAAATTAGTTATCTTAAAATGTATTTATATTAAAGGTTGGATGGAAGAAAAGGTTTAGCTGGCCTTAATCCCGCCTGGATAATAAAGACGATTATCTATCCATCTACCTATCTTATCTTGCCATGGCGAAAAAATAGATAAAGAACGCGTCTCCACGCAGCAGAGAGAAATGAGAGTACCGCCCCCTGGGGCACGAAGGTACAGGCGCATTTTTTGGAATCCCAAGGTCAGTCCGGGGGGGGTGAGGGGGGAGAGTGCTGTTTCCGCACTGAATGGGGCGTCGGGGCCCCTTGTCATAAAAACTCGATTTGCCTGCCTCACCCCATCCCCCCCTCACCCCCAAGACTAGTATCCCGGCAAAAAACGCCCCCCGGGGAAAAAGATTTCTGTTTTGAAACTCGGTATATGACCTGATATGTGGTCCTTTTACCTAAAAAAAAAAAAATTCAGACCGATCCGAAAACCCGTTCGGGTTAAAAAAAGTGCCTAAACATCTTTCGAAAACTTCCGGCTGGGGATTTGACGGAGAGGGTAAGACCCTCCCAGGGAAATTTTAAAAAATTTGGGACCACACTTAGATGTCCCCCAGACTCTTTAACTTTTGTTTTCCCCAAACCCCCCCAAAAACCATTTAAATTTAAACCTTTTTAAAACCCTTTTTAAAATTAAAAACCTTTTAAAAAATATCAAACACAAAAGGCTCCAGGGGCGCAAAATTTTGGCCCTTGGGGGTAATAAAAATATTGAAATTAATATGTCGGGGAAAAGGGGGGGAAAATTCCCCCCCCAAAATCATCCTCTAAAATTGGAAAAATTCTTTGGGTTTTCAAACCCCCCAAAATTAAATTTTTTTTCAAACTATTTTTTAAAAATTATGTATAAATGTGTTTTAACGAAATAAAGCGATTCTCATTTCCAAAACCCACTTTTTTTTAAACCCCCTTTTCCCTAAAAGTTTATATTTTTTTTTAACATAGATTTTTAGCTTTCCCACCATGAAGGCACCAAAATGATTTATCAGCATAAAATTTGGCATGATGGTACTAAAATTGTAATAAACCGCCGAGAGGCAAGCGTATTCCACCCCCAACATCCCCTAAATCCCTCCCCCAAAATTTGAATATTTCATAGCTCTAAACCCAAAAATTGAATTTTGGGTTTTAAATTTTTTTACTAAAATTATGTTTTAAAGTGTTTTTAAAACCAAAAGGCCCATTCCTTTCCTAAAACCACATTTTTTTTAACCCCAAATTTATTTATTTTTCCTTATTTCCCTTCCCCCCTAAAACACAAAAATTTTTTTTTTCAAAAAAAAAATTTTTTTTTCCCAAACTTTTTCCCCCCAAATCCCCCCAAAATTCCCCCCCAAAATTTTTTTTTTTTTCCTTGTTTTTTTCAATTTTTAGGTTTTTAAAAACCAACGGCCATTTTTCCAAAAAATTTTTTTCCCCCCCATCCCAAAATTTAATTTTTTTCTTTTCCGCAACCAAAAGGGAAATTTATTTTTTGGGGGTTTTTTTTTGAAAAAAAAGGGGGGGAAAATATTTCCCCCCACTGTTCCCTCCCACCCTTAACTTTGGAAAAACGTTAGGGTTTTTATACAATTTGAATATTTTAATTGCTTTTAAAAATTTATGTGTCAATTGTTATATTCCAGTCAACAAATCTTTTACACAAAAAAAATTTCACCTCCAACCCTAATAATTTACTTCGAGTGACAACACAGTATAGTAAATTCCAGCTGATTTTAGCATAGTGGTAAGGCCAATATAGTTTCACCCCTATAGTGCTCTCTACCATCCCTTAAAATTGGAATTGTTTTCTAGTCGTATCTATACAATTATAATTATTAAAATACCAATAAAATAATGCTTTAAGCATGTTTTATGTCCATTATCTATAGTTTTACACGTTTTCTACCCTTACCCCTAGGTAGTATTTATTTGATCAACAAGTCTTACCAGCAATAAAATTTGGCATGGTGTTAAACTAGAAAAACGCTTTCAGTCCCGCCGCGTTGTTGGATGAGCGTTAATTTGGTGCATGTGAGCTGCCATGTGTTTATGCGACTTTTCTGTTGTTCTGTGGTAAATCATTTTAAATTGAAATTTTTTTTAAATGAAATTAAATAAAATAAAAGAAGAAACTTTATTCATTAATTTTTTTTATTAATCGTAATTGTTTAAAAAAATCGTAATGGAAATTTTTATTAGAAATAATTTCTCGTTGCGCTATTAATTCCTAAAATTAAGGGTTCTAGCGAAAATCATTTCAATCGGATAAAGCATGTAGTGTTAGTACGTCAAAGAATTGTTTAAAACAAAGAAAAAAAAAACGTAAAATTTCCGATTTTTATGATAAATATTTTTTCAATTGCGCTCAATTTCACAAGAGAACTAATTCATAAATAAAGGTTCTGAGTGCAAAAATCATTAATCGAATAAATCGTAGGTGTTATGTCGAGGTGAACTTTTGTTTCAAAATCGAAAAAATTCGTAAAATTCGATTTTTCATAGAAAAAATTTCCGATTGGCGCTCAAAACGTGGCAGTTCTTAAGTTCCGAGATTTCGAATGCCACCATAAAATTTCATCGTAATCGGAGTATCGGTTTAGCCGTAATCGTGTGGACAAACAGAAACAAATACAAAAAAAAAAAAACTTCCGAATTTTTATCTCCAGTGTAGTAGAATGGAATCTTCGCTACGCTCATCCATGAAAAATAAGAATTACTATTTCGTTGGGGCATCGATATTTTCACTACTCAAGTGACCTCTACCATCCCTTAAAATTGGTATTGGTAGGACATCGTATTCTACACTAGGAAAACGCTTAAGTCCCGCCGCGTTGTTGGATGAGCGTATTGGTGCTGAGCTGCCATGTGTTATGTGGATTTTCTGTTCTGTTGAAAATCATTACTAAAGTTGAAGATTTTTTTTTTTAATTATTTAAATAAATAAAAAATAAATTTAATTTTTATTTTTTTAATTAATCGTGAATTTTAACAAAAGAAACAAATCGTAAAATTTCGATATCATAAGAATTATTATCGATTGTGCTCAATTTTAACAAAATATATACATTCATAAAATTAAGGTTCGTGAAAAAATCATAACAATCGATAAGGCTGTTTAAAGGTTCTCGTAATGACCACATTTTTCCCCCCCCCAAATGGCCAAGTACTTTTGTTATGATTTAAGTTTAAATTTTACTTTTTAACCAAGAAAATGGTTGGCTTGCGCTGTCAACAGGCAAATGATCTTAGTTCTTTTTAATGCGGAATTAGGGAGGAAGAATGAAAAGATTTCTCAATTCTATATCTCACAACTTCACAGCCGAAGACTGTTGAAGTAGAGTTTGCTTCCGTTTTTTTTTTTACGAATTTTTGTATGTGGGGGAAATTTAGATAGATAGATAGATAGATTTGCGTATGATACTCTTCCCTTTAGAACCGGGGTGCTCTGAGTGTATTCATGTCATGATATGTTCTAGGGCTAATACATAAATACAATATATACAAATAATTTAAAAACATTACACTATGTACAGATCTATACTAAGTAGCCTAGTAGGATAATACATCAATTATCTCAATAATATAAAATATTCTATTATGGCCATATATGTATAAAAAGTAACCTCCCCTATATAATAGGCCTAGGCCAATTAGTACTAGTATATTTGTATGTACATTATTTTTTTTACACATTTGTTTAGATAGCATACAGAACTACACTACTAACTAACTACTCATCAAAGAAAGAGGATTAAAAAAAAATAAAAAACCGATAACAAAGCAACATAACACGCACTAGGTAACGGATTATGAACATACAAGTTTTCGTTTCTACTATTAAAGTTTAAACGTTTTACAGGGGACAATTCTAGACGCTGCACTAATCACATCGCGCCATACATTGTTTTTTATATAAGAAGTACTGGTGAATGTTCGCGTAATGACCTTGGCATTGCGCTACATCAAGGGTAAAATGAAACAACAACGTCACTTTGATATCAAAAAAAATATTACCTTCTCTAGTTTATGCTATTTAAGAAAGTAACTGATTAATTACATTATCACTATTTTGCATTTTAACATTTTTTCAGTCAAGGCAGATTTTGTAATGCCCAATAGCTAGAGCTTCAGTATTTGAAAGAAGGTAACCAAAAATATGTTTGTCTGTATGCTTCGTCATTACATAAAAAATACTTTAATTTATTAAAGTGGTCCATTGCACTTAATTTGTGAGTTTTTAGATCGCAGATAGTTGATGTAAAACATTGTTTGAGTCCGAATGCAGTTAAAACATGACGAAATAACTGTAGTATGTGAATGTTTCGCCTTTGGCAAAAGGGCCTCCGGCGGCCTGGGGCTTTGCCCACAACCCCAACGTATCCCTACAAATCTTCTGAATGGGTTTGCCCCCCCCCCCCAACTTTCAAAACGTCTCGACGCGCCTGTGTGCAGTTATACATCGTTTCCGGTTTATAAATAAATAAATAATAAAATTTTTTTTAAAAAAAAAAAATTAAATTAAAACTTGTATTTAGAGTCTACACACTTTCAGTTATTAACGATTTCAGTGGGGGACTTTAAATCAAAGCGACGAAGCAACCATGTAGGCCCGACGTGCAATCGGCGAGTGAGCGGGATAAAACCAACCAAAGATCGTTATTTTAATAGGAAAACATAGCAATCAGTGGTTGGACAAGTTGCGAACACCCGCGAATCAACGCCAGCAATCAACAAGGCCGTTGCAGCCCACTTCTGAATTTATTAATGTGGCTTCGTTGCTGAGGTACGGCTCCAAAGTCACCGTTTACAAAGCTCCTCATACAAGAACTGATGGACTTAAGTCCAATCAGAAGTTAAAAAACTTCTGCCTATTGCGGGAATCGAACCCTGACCTTCTGCATTGAAGCAGATACGCTAACAACACGACCACGCGCCACCGAACACGACCAAACGAGCACAACTGCCATTTGTCTTTACATCCAAAATTACAAAATTAAAAGTACTCGTAAATTATTTTCGAAAAGTTTGAAATAGAAAACCTTTTCATTGACTGGCAGCGTTTAACAGTTGTGCAAAATATCGTACAACTGTAGGTCAGTCGAGCGAGCAAGAAAGGATTTACTTAAAAGCAAAGTTTTTTACATCCTCTAATATCAGGCCTAAATTGGTAGTGTTGACGAAACAGCTTTGAACAATTCTAGTTTTTACAAGATGAATTATAGCGCACAACCTACGCCATTATACAAAGTTGAATGTCAGATGGAGACAACAATGGAATTTAGAGATAATTCCCTGGACTTTTATTGCGAATGCACGTAACGGCAAAGCTCGCACCACACACACACACACACACAAGGCTAATTTATTGCTTATGTTAACACGATTTATTCAATTTTTTTATTGTATTTTTCTAATGCACATTTAACATCCCCAAAATACAAAAATTTGTAAAAACACGGCAGCCAGATATCTCCTTCCAAAGTCTTCGGCTGTGAATGCTGTGAGATATAGAGTTTGAGCCAGCATTTCATTCTTTTCTCCCTAGTTTCGCTTGAAAAGAAGAAAGATCATTTTGCCTGTTTGACGATCGACCAACAACCATTTTTGTGGTAAAAAGGAAAATTTAACTCAAAATCATAAAAATTACTTGATATTGACTTTTTTAGAGTCCTCGATTAAAAAACAAACATATCTTATTTATGAGATTCGAGGGTTTAAAAATTTTTTACCTTTTTTACCACGAAACATGGTTGGCTTGGCGCTCGTCAACAGGCGAAATGATCTTACTTCTTTTCATGCGAAACGAGGGAGAAAGAGGAATGCTTTGCTCAACTTCTATATCCTCACAGCATTCACAGCCCAAGATTTGGCATGAGAGCTTGGCTGCCGTTTTTTTTTTTTTCAAATTTTCTATTTGGGGGGGGGGGGGGGGATAACACTTTTTTTGTTGTTTGTTTCATATCACGGCGTGAAATACTGAAATACGTGTAAAGGTGGATACAGTGCCTTTAAAACAGATTGCCTAGAAACAAAAGCTACATCTTTGTTTTTTATTTACATCTGTAGTGGGCTATAGACATGTTTTTATTACATTTTATGGTTAATATCGTCCCTTTGGGTTTTGTGTGGATGATTGTTGACCGGACTATAAACCATTGACACTAATTTTATCAGCAATTAAAATATTAAAATTGTATGAAATACGACTAACGTTTTTCCCCAAAGTTAGGGTGGTAGGGAACAGTGGGGGTGAAATAATCTCTTGCCTCTGGCGGATTATTTGTTTTCATTTCATTATGTCAATCATGCCAAATTTCATGCTGATTACTCATAGCGGTGCTTCATGGTGAATGCTGGAAATCGAGGTAAAAATAATATAAATATAGGGATGGGGGTTGAAAATGTGGTTGTTAGGAAATGAAATAGGCCGATTGGATTAAACACAACATAATTTACTATAGTAGAATAAAAATTCATTTCGGTTAGAGCCGTTGAATGTCCAAGTTAGGGGATGATTTATGGGGTATTGGGGTGGGACTATTGCTTGCCTTCTCGTCTATTATTTTTCATATTATTATGTACCATCATGCCAATTTCATGCTGAATTAACTGCATTAGGTGCCTCATGTGAATGCTGGAAATCAAGGTAAAAATAATATAAACTTTAAGGATGGGGGTTGAAAAATTGTGGTTTAGGAATAAGATAGGCCCATTTGGGTTTTAAAACACATTAAATAATAATTTTTTTATAACTAATTTGAATAAAACATCAATTTTAAGCTTAGAGCTATGAATTATTCCAATTTCAGGGGTGTTGGGGGTGGAATATCGCCTTGCATTCTCGGACGGATTATTTTCATATTATTTATGTACCATCATGTCCAAATGTCATGCAGCAAACTCATTAGGTGTGCCTTCATGGTGAATGCTGGAAATCAAGGTAAAAATAATATACACTTTTAAGGGATGGGGGTTGCAAAAATGTGGTTTAGGAAAATAGAATAGGCCGTTGATTAAAACACAACATAATTTACTAATTAGATAAAAATTCAATTTTCGGTTAGAGCTTTGAAATATTCCATTTTAGGGGCTGATTTTAGGGGGGTATTGGGGGGGAATTAGCTTTGCCTCTCGCGGAATTATTTTTCATCATATTATGATGTCCATCATGCCAAACTTTCATGCCTGATACTCATTTAGGTCCTTCCTTGGTGATGCTGAACTCAAGGTAAAAAATAATATACAACTTTAAGGGATGGGGGTTGAAAAAAATTGGTTTTAGGAAATAAGAATAGGCCGATTGGTTTTGAAAACACATTAAAAATATTTATAACTAATTTGAATAAACCCATTTTAGATTAGAGCTTATGAATTAATTCCCAATGGTTCAGGGTGTGTTGGGGTGGAATATCGCTTGCTTCTCGCGGATATTTTTCATATTATTATGTACCATCATGTCAATTTCATGCTGCAAACTCATTAGGTGCATTCATGGTGAATGCTGGAAATCAAGGTAAAATAGATAAACTTTAAGATGGGGGTTGAAAAATGTGGTTTAGGGAAATAGAATAGGCCGATGGATTAAAACACAAACATAATTTACTAATTATGAATAAAAATTCAATTTTCGGTTAGAGCTTTGAAATATTCCAATTTTAGGGATGATTTAGGGGTATTGGGGGTGGAATATCGCTTGCCTCTCGGCGATTATTTTTCATATAAGTAGTACCATCATGCCAATTTCATGCTGATAACTCATTAGTTGCCTTCGTGGTGATGCTGGAAATCAGGTAAAATAATATTAACTTTAAGGGATGGGGGTTGAAAAAATGTGGTTTAGGAAATAAGAATATGCGATTGGGTTAAACACATTAAAATAATTTTAATACTAATTTGACTAAAACATCAATTTTAGATTAGAGCTATGAATATTCCAATTTCAGGGGTGTTGGGGGTGGAATATCGCTTGCTTCTCGGCCGGATTATTTTTCATATTATTATGTACCCACATGTCAAATTTCATGATGATAACCTCATTAGGTGCCCATCTGGTGAATGCTGAAATTTCAGGTAACAATAATATAAACTTTAGGGATGGGGTTGAAAAAATGTTGTTTATCCTAGGAAAACGCTAAATCCGCCGCGTTTGATGGATGAGCTTCTTAAAGTTTTTAGTTTGCGTGCCGATATCTTTACTTTGTAAATGCTTTGTTTTGCTGCCTACGCATTGTAGGTGAAGGGGCCCAAAATTTGCTTTCTACTTAACAATTTGAAATTTTTGATTTATTAATGATTTAATGTTTTTTAATACTTTTTCCTCGATCTTTTATGGAAAATATGGCCGAGTTTAGATTTCCAAATTTACATCAAAGTTGGCAAAAAATCAAAATTTGAGTTTACGTTCAAAAATCAGATTTTTTGGCAATTTTTAACATGTTTTTCCCTTTCTTTACATGGTTAATTGAATCTTCTACAGGCAAACAACTATCTGGAACATCCCGTATTTTTTTTTTTGTGTTTTTCCATACACAATTTGATTTATAAATCATTACAAAAATCGTTCTCATCATTAGAATTTAGTGGGAAAAAATCTACCAATTCCAACAAAAATAAAGCAGCTTTTAGCCGGGTTAAAAGTAGGAAAAATCTGACATATTAACTGTGTAGCTTTGAAAAGTGGTGGGAAAATATGTATGTATCCCACGGTCCTAGCCAGGTTTCAATTTCCTTCACTATTTTACTTGGTACATATTAGACCGACGACGTGAGAAACTAGGTGCCGCTTCATCGGTTAGTCATATTGCGCCCGCCTCCCGTGAATGAAGGTAAATTAAAGTTTATGCAGGTATGTGTTTGATGATTAGAATTGTTTTCTAAGGGTATAAATACAAAATAAATTGTAGATGAAGAAAGTAATAGCAAAATAAAGTTATGTATGTAAATGAAATAAAGAAAAGAAAGAAATGTATAGGATTAATAAAGTTTGGGGATAGATTACTTTGGATGAGAAATTTGGGAAAGTTGTCGCCGTTATCATATGATACAGTTCTTCATAGATTGGGAGAGATCAAATCGCGTGCGCAAGGCATCTATTTGTACATTCTGCTAGCATAATGAATGGCATCGGTAAAGGTACATCACATGTGTACACATATGGGAATAACCTTTTTCTTCTGGTTAAGAGATATCCGTGTGTTGAGGCGTGTGTGGCCTATACGAGTCTAAGGGCAATACCAACTCTCTTCTCTACGAGAGATTCGAGACGTAGGTGGAGGACGGAATTTTGTAGTCAATTAGCATCACACTATGCAATTTGTTATTTTTCAATCACATCCAAAATGCTTGTCGCAAATCCAACAATCTTTGCTTGAATGGCCCACTCGTTGACATCTGAACGGGAACTAGATTGAAATCACGGTCGGGCGAAACGCGGGAAGCTTCCCTAGTCAGCCCTATCCTCGGTGTTCTTTGCCCTCTATCCCACGTGTCCATGTAAATCCACAAACTCCTATTATATAACCCTTAGAGGTTAGTTTTTCATAGACTTGAATATTATTAATGATGTGAGCCTTCATTGGTTCGGCTTAAATGTAATATCATACGATACTTAATACTGATAGGCCTATGATTAAAAGTGATCACGTATTGTGCGTTATCAGACTAAAGCTATCGCAAGGTATTAAAAACTGGATTAAACGTGTCCCCCATTGATAGTGTCAGAACACAGTAGTACCCTGCCATGGTTTGGCCAGAGGGAGTGTGTTATTTTCTGTTAGTGGTGCCTGTGGGTCGGGGGTGCTGGGGGGGGGGGGGGGGCAAAGATGTGCCTAGAGGCCAGAGGTAGCAGAGAAAATAAGAGTGTTAATGTTTGTATTTATTTAGTTTACTTTTTTTGGATCTATACTTGTACACACGAGTACTACGTCTACTGGGACAAGGTAGGACGTATAGGTCCACAACAAGAGAAACTACTTTCCTAGATGCAACACATGAGAATGTACCTCGTATCCAGGAATTCATAAAGGGGGTTGAACAATTAATTATAAATGTACCGAAGGCTAAGTGGGGGGTCCAGGGGACTTACCCCCAGGAAACAATTCTCCTTCAAGGTCATCAACTTTGTATCTATTAAAATCCTCTTTTGGTCAGATGGTGATTTGCCTTTTATATTGCGATAAAACAGTTATTTTATATTCTCCATTGAAACGTTAAAGTGGACTTTCATTTTTTTCTTTTGCAAAAGGGGGGTATTCCCCCCACCCCCACCCCCTTGGATACGCCACTGCCTCTATAGTTACATCTCGTATGATTCCATGCAAACACAGCCATGAAGAACCTCTATCATAATATGGCAGACAAACGTTCTGTCTTTTTCGGAAGTACCGTATGTCCCTAGGTTAGCCTTGATGATCGTGAATGCGAGAATAGCGCAAAGTCTCGCAAAACATTAGCCAATATGTCCGGGAAAGCTTTCTTGCGAAGTAGGGCGAAGCTCTTGCCGTCGACATCCCCGATCCTCCCCTCCCCTTCCCGCCCGTGCCTGTAACTGGTGTTTGTTGATGTTTAACATCTATAGTAGGCTATCCGCAGTCTTGGTGCACTTCCGTGACAATTTTGAAGGCCATCTTGAAAGGTCAGTTTGCATGTAAGTAAGGATGGGGAGCGATTTGTACCCAAATATTTTTCAGATGGCTGTCGGTTGACACACCATATGATTAGTAAATTCCCTTATGCCAATACTTCTTTATTGTTTCTGTTTGTGCATTCCGCATGCTGCCACAAGCTAAAAACATACCAACATCCAGAAAAATATAAGCCCATTTAAAAACTAGTGGAAGCATAAATTGAAACGCCAAATCGCCATCGTGAAAAGGTCACTTAACGCTTCAATTTGCTACTTAGCGCCTGTACGGATTTAGTTGAGATTGGGGATCTGCCTACTACAGATGTTAAATTTCATCGCTGGTTCTGACAAGCCTTAGTCTCCCTACCTCCTACGTCCCCAAGGCCAGAGAGGTGCGTTATGTCTACGGTTTGACTCACACGTAAACCAACTTTTTAAAAAACATTTGTGACCTTCCCCCATGTCACGAATAACCGATTAAGTCTTGCTATATGTAGTTGTATTGTTTTTGAGTTTTGCGGACTTGGTCTTGATGTAGATGTTATCTTGGTATCGCAGCTATACTCCTAATCTTTTAATCCTAACTCCCGAACTTAGCGACGATCATTAATCAAGATTGGGAGACGCCCTACCCGTCCTTGGATTAGATGAGCCGAGTTATAATCATTATTCGTTATTATCTGAGCTTTCATAGCCCGAAATAAATGTGACTAAGAATATATTTTCTGGTCATTTCGCTGTGTTCGAATAGCAACAATCCTAGCTCATTCAGTCCATAATTAATTCCAGAAAATTTAAAATTATTCGTGAAAGATTTAGGACCAAATATATATTTTTAAATGTATATAGACCTAATAAGTGCATTTCTTAAACTAGATTTTTTCCGATTTTTTGTTGTGCATATTTTAGATTTTCATAGGTACCTCAAATACCAGATTTATCGGACATTGTTTGATACTGGGCGCGAAAATGAGGAAATCAGCTGGTACTCAAATCAGCAACATATTATAAACCATGGTGGTGGACGTGACCGTTGCCTCTAACGAAAATATGGTAGACACCATTTTTGTAAGAAATTATAAGGGAAATATTTGTCGTGGAAACATTGCGTCTATCGTCCGCCATTTTGAAGATATACTTAAACAACCACTTTTACACAGACATTTTCCAAGATGGCGGCCAACGCTCCAGCCCGATTTTTTTAGACTTTTTTACCTTTGTTAAGGACACTTTCTGGAAGGTCTGTGCAAAAATTCAGCTTGCCCGGAATTTTTACAAAAAAAAATCCTTCATTGCTTGGCCTATTGTCGATTGCGGTACAGAAAGGTAGACCATGTCTACATTCTAGTTCAGGTGTTGATAAACCAAATGTTCTCTCTCTCATTCCAGGCGACAGGATCATGCATCCCGGCTCCGAGAGGGAAGCTCGGGTCGGCCGCTACTCTGAACAGGAGAACAGTAAGAAATTCTCGCTAACACGTTCTGCATAAGCAACGTTTTCTCCGTAAACCTGTAAAGCAATTACCGATTTTGCATTTAATTCTTTATAACTTGAGCAGCAATTAATGTGGTAGGTAAAGCCATAATGTTTTCCTTCCAAAGTTCGTAAAAGGCTCACATCCTTGCCATGAAACAGCTTGATCGTTCCCGGACGACAGCCGACACTGCGGTTAGTATCTCACAACGTAACGTAGATATCTAAAGTGACCTAAAACGGAAAATAATGTGGTGTTGATTTTAGTAGAATGTGAACAACGTGCCTCAGCGTCGTCGGTTCATTCCCGAAGACAAAATGAGAAAACCCCCTGGAAAAAAAACTGTCCAGCACGGGTGGCCCACCCATCATCCCAAAAATATAGAATGGTATATTATAACTTAACGGATGACGAGCCCTTATAACGCTGGCAATAACTCCCACTCTGAACCAGGAATAGAAATTGGCCTGAATAGAAATTGGAGCTAACAATTTGACGTGCCCATAAAGCAAAAAAACAAAATTCCAGTAGAAATAAAATCAACTTTATGTAGGACCTATCGGAACCGAACAAAAATTACAATGTAAGCCGCTTTGTTGCCAGCTGCCGACTTCTGGCATGACGGAGCACAGGCGACCTTGAAGAAGAACGTTGCCGCTGAACTAATTAGGTCGCGAGCGAAGAACGTGATCTTGTTCCTGGGTGACGGGATGTCCATTCCCCACCCTAGCTGAAACCCCGGGGGGGGGGAATTTTTCTCGGGTCAGAAGCCCGGGCTGGACGGGGGGAAAAGGACTCAGCTTCGAGAATTTTTCCTTTCCAGGGGCCTCCCCAAAGGTAGGGAACTTAAATAGAGAAAATTTTTGGAACCCCCTTTTTGTCATGTATAGGGGTTTAATTACCCCCCGGGCTTACTCAAAAGGGCTTTTAAAACTGGGGAACTGGTTTTTAAATTTGGTTTTATATTTTTGGGATAAAAAAGGGTTAAATCGGAACGAATGGGCCATGCTCCGTCCCGGTCCCATAAAAATAATGGTTTTTTGAAGCCCGGGTAGTTTAAAAAATTTCTCTGTTTTAGGGAAATTGTACCCAACTGCGACCCAAATTTTTAAACATCCGGATCCTTCATAACCTGGTGGACTGACTGCAGTCTCAGAAGTCCCCAATTTTTAAAAACCCGGGAAAACCCGTTTAAAGTCCCGCCGCGTTGAGGATGTTTTTTTTTTTTTTTTAAATTTTTTAATTTTTGCGGGGGATATTTTATTTTGCAAGTGCTTTTTTTTTTCTCGACGGGATTTTAGGGATTGTTTTCCAAATTTTTTATTTTTCTTGTTAATTTGTTTTTTTATTTAACGTAAAAAATTTTTACATTTTAAAAACTATATTTCTATGGATTCTGGATAACTTTTTTAAAAATTTTTGTTCAAAAAGTACTACAAAAAACCAAACCTTTTTAAAGTCCATGTATAAAATTTAAAAAGTTGTAGCCCCACCCGTTTGGTCAAATTGGCCCAAAAAGGCACGAAAATATCGCACAAAAAGTCAAAAAAAGATATTAAAAGCTTTATTTCTCTCGATTCTGGGTAAAATTTTTCACTTTTTTTTTCAGGAAAAAACCAAAAACTCACCTTACTTTAATGTCCATGTGAATTGAAAAGTTGTAGCCCCCCCCGGGGGTCAGAATTGGGGCCAAAAGGCACAAAATATCGCACTAAAAATCGAAAAAAATCGTTTAAAAAAAAGATATTTTATGGAAAAAATTTCTTCGTTGTACCCAAAAAAAGTGGCGTCTAAGTTTGAGGAAAAAAGAAGGTCGTGTCAAAATTTTTATCCAAAATCGCATATGCCGTTTTGGCCCCGGGAGAAGCGAAAAAAACGATCAGAAAACCCAAAAAAAAAAAAAAAAAAAAAACACCCGAGCTAAATTTTTTTTGGGGGGCGGGTTAAATTTTAAGTCTTCGCTTCGCTCATCCAAAAATGATCGAGAAGGGTAGGAAAGAAGGGAGTAAAGAAGTGATCTATGTGGGCGAGTATTTATAAACCAAAAACTAGAAGCGAGCTTGGCAGACGAGGTGAGATACTTCCCAACTTTCCCTCCTACTCCCTTGGTGGATCTGCTCAGCCCCGGGCCCACGTGGGGTCTAGCCTAATCCCCTGGGTTTGAGTGGTGCATTATAAGTTATAACATGGTTGACGCGCCTTTCAGCTAAATACATTAACCTTGATTACTTTCAAAAGGTCCCAATGTTTCTAAGTGTTTTTAATAGTCGGGTATTCCTGTTCTGTTCTGCCCGCACCCCCTAGGGAAGAGTGACGCACCACGATCTAACGGTTGGCGCCACCAAAAACAAATGAAATAATTCGGCGGGAGTGTGTGGACGCCAGATCAAGAGAAATGCGTCTTTCTTCCACAAAGCATTTCTTCCATACGGAAGCCGCTGAGAACCTATGTGTGCTTGCGTTCAGATATGCGTGGGGCAGCCAGGTAGCCGACTTCCGCGTGCAGCGCCAACGCCTACTTGTCTGGGTTTAAGAACAACGAGGCCACCCTGGGCTCACCGGGCCGTTTAAGCGAGAGATTGCACCGCATAACAACCCAGAAACCACGTCAGCTCCATCGTGTCCTGGGCGCAGGTGAGTGAGTAGTGTCGCTCAGCCCGTTCTTTCGTGACGTACAAAATGTATTCCTTGTTTAAACAAAACAATGCTGCAAAATAGGCCATTCACACAGTCTGCGCCTACATAGGTAGATACCCCACAATGCTACACAGGCTATGTACGCGACTTCGGACTTCAAAAACCCCTCCGTTCGGACATTCCTTAGATGACAAGGAATCCATCTTTCCGATTCTGTTCAGCGATACTAAGTTACTCCGGGGCAGTGGTGCCCTCTGTTGTTCTATCCAATAACAGTATTACAAGAGATAGCTAGGCGGATTAGCTAACAATTAGGGGTTTTGTGGTAGAGGGCTGAATTTTGGACTGTATACTCAGAAACAACATTATAAGAAAATTGCCTCGAGGAGCCATGAAAAAATCCATCCGGTTAAGGGGGGGAAGGGGGTGAAAAAATGGCATTTTCAAATATAAAAAAATTCAAAAAATCAAACTAAATTTGATCCTAAGATTACAAAATTTATTACATTGTAGATAAAAGTCCAAATTTTAATAAAAAAAATATTATCACCATATATGTATATATAACCAGATTTTGCACCTTTGTCTTTTTTTCACAAATTTACCCACTCTGTGGGAGGATTAGCCTACCAGTTACGGTTAAGTGATAGGGCGTGAATTTTGTCTAAAACACTCAGAAGAATGATCTCAAAAAATTGGCCCGAGGAGCCCTCAAAAAAGTTGCTTGTTTATAGGAGAAAGGGGGGTGTACTAAAAGGGGTTGAAAAAAACTAAAATAAAGAAATCCGTATCAAATATTATTTTTATAACGCCATATTAATGTGTATTGTGATTAAGGTCTAAACTTTAATTTAAAAAATTAAAATTCCCCATATATGTAAATCTGATCAGATTATGCGCCCTTTTCCCATTTTCATAAATTTCCTCAAATTACGAAAGTGTATCGTGCGACCACTCTTTTTGTCACAAATTCTCCTAATTTTACGAATTAGGACGAAAACAAGATTTGTGATGCTTTGGTACTTTTTTACTCAATGGATTTTGATCTCATTTTAATAAATTTACTAAATTTTTAACGAAAGTGTATCGTGTGACACTCGTTTGTTCAAAATTATGCCAATAGTAAGAAAAAGGATAAAAAATTTTTTTTACACCTTAGGTACAATTTCACTCAATTGGACTTTGACCCCATTTAACAATTTCACTCAATTTTAACGAAAGTGTGTCGTTGTGACCACTCGTTTTGTTCAAAATTATGCCTTTAATAAGAAAATTATAAAAAAAAGTTTGTTAACACCTTAGGTACAGTTTCACTCAATGGACTTTGACCCCTTTTTCAAAAGTTTACTCAATATTAACGAAAGTCTATCATGTGATGATCGTTTTGTCTCAAATTACCCTAATAATACGAATTAGGACGAAAATAAGATTTTGTCATACACTTTGTCATACATACTTTTGAAAATGGGTCAAAGTCCATTGAGTAAAAACGTACCTAAGGTGTTAAAAAACTTTTTTTAATAATTTTTCTTATAATAGGCATAATTTTGAACAAAACGAGTGGTCACACGATACACTTTCGTTAAAATTGAGTAAATTTTTTAAAATGAGATCAAAGTCCATTGAGTAAAAATGTACCCAAAGCATCAACAAAATCTTTTTCGTCCTAATTCGTAATATTAGGAGGAATTTGTGACAAAAAGAGTGGTCGCACGATACACTTTCGTAATATTGGGGAAAATTTATGAAAAGGGGAAAAAGGGCGCATAATCTGATCAGTTTTACATATAGGTGAATTTTTAATTTTTTAAATTAAAGTTAGACCTTAATCTACAATACACATTAATATGGCGTTGTAAATATAATATTTGAATACGGATTTCTTTATTTTTGTTTTTTTCAACCCCTTTAGTACACCCCCCCTTTCTCCTATAAGCAAGCAACTTTTTTGAGGTCCTCGGGCCAATTTTTTGAGATTTATTTTTCTGAGTGTTTTAGACAAAATTCACGGCCCTATCACTTAACCCGTAACTGGTAGGCTAATCCTCCCAGCAGAGTGGGTAAATTTTGTGAAAAAAGACAAAGGGTGCAAAATCTGGTTATATATACATATATGGTGATATATATTTTTTTTTTTAAAATTTGGACTTTTATCTACAATATGTAATAATTTTGTAATCTTAGGATCAAATTTAGTTTGATTTTTGAATTTTTTTTTATTTGAAAAATGCCATTTTTTCACCCCCTTCCACCCCCTTTAAACCGGATGGATTTTTCATGGCTCCTCGAGGCAATTTTTTATAATGTTTTTCTGAGTTTTACAAACCAAATTCAGCCCTCTACCACAAAAACCCCTAATTGTTCTTGTATTTTCCTTTAATCCCCTTGACTAAGATAACGTATTTTTAACGTAGACATGATTAAGTTTAGAATGTAGCAATGATTTGCCAGCAGCAAAGCATAGGCCTCTTCAGACAAAGGCTTAAGCATAAAAATGTGTTTAAATTCGATACACGTATAATTTATTTCTCGATTTGGTTGATCGGGAAACACTCCCGTGGGTATAATTGTTTTATTTACTACAAATCAGAAATTAAAAAGTCCGCCCCCAAACCCGGGGAAACGAACCACGGATCCCCACATTCCAGGTGGACGTCTTAACCACTAGACCATCAGGACGGGAACATTTTAATCTCTGAATTGTAGTTGCATTATACACTGAATATATAATATATATATATATATAATTTTTTATTTTTTTTTTTTTTTTTTTTTTTTCTGATTTGTAGTAAATAAAAACAATTACACCCACGGGAGTGTTTCCCGATAACCAAATCGAGAAAAACGCTCGCTCATACCTGCGTAAAGGTAAGACATTATTTAAATTTAAAGTTTGGTGGTCAGTTCAAAGGCAGCAGATATTGGTTGCAGTACTGTTCCATCCATTCAGATGTATAATTTCAACTACAATTCAGAGATTAAAATGTACCCGTCCTGATGGTTAGTTGGTTAAAGACGTCCACCTGGAAGTGGGAGATCCGTGGTTCGATTCCCGGTTGGGGCGGACTTTTTTAATTTCTGATTTGTAGTAAATAAAAACGTATAATTTAATTGCGCTACAGCGCTAGTCAGGTTTTTATAAAGTTTGATGGTCTAACTATCATGGATGTTTAAAACAGAAAAACAAATCAAATGCGTTACTTTTGTAGTCGCTAAACGCACGCAGTAATAATTGTTCGCAACCGGTTGAATAATGCATCGCCGCGCAACTGCGCATAAACAAGTGCACTGCATGCCTCCCTCTCACAAGAACCGCCATTTATACGGGAACATCCACCAAGCGTTATTCAGTGTACCGTACTAACGCAAGGCTCCGCCCCCAGGCCGCGCGTAAGGCGACGGGCGTGGTCACGACAACGCGCGTCACTCACGCCTCCCCCGCCGGAGCCTACGCCCACACCGCCCACAGAAACTGGGAGGCTGACAGCGACGTGCTGGCGGACGGGATGGACCCGGACGTCTGCATGGACATCGCCAAACAGCTGATCAACGAGCTGCCTGGCAGAGACATAAACGTGAGTGTGGTAGCTTGGTTACTAACTGTGGGAATGGGGGACCTGTAGGTTCACTTACCGCCACAAGTTCCGACGGGTTGTCAAATTTATCAATTAAACAGAATACAATTACATCTTTGAAACATTTGGTACAGGGCAAGATATAGGCCTAAAGAAATGGATTGTAATTGCATTGCAATATGAAAATGTATAACTCTCTTAACTGCAGGTTGTGCTGGGCGGTGGACGCAGCGAGTTTCGCTCGAATGCGGTGGTCGACGAGGAAGGTAGTCGCGGTTACCGACACGACCGTCAGGACCTGATTAACAAGTGGGTGGAGGACCAGACGTCCCAGGGGCGTGGTGCGAGGTAAGACTAGACTGAGTGGGACTATTACTTGGATATGTTATCGTTATGACGGTATGTTAGGGAAATGGATGTAGCCGCAACACGAAGTCTCACGCCACACGAACGCTTGCCATTTCACCTGGACACCTCCTGCTCCCTGTTGGTAGCCCGCCAACATTAAAAAATACCTTTCCAGGAACTTACGCTTTGGGTAAATGAGTTTCGTTTGAATAAGGGGGTCAATTATTTGAGTTCATGCACTTATTAATCAATAAGCTGGCAGTGGCAGTTGTCTGTATTAGGGGAGTTACAAAAACAAACAGAGGGACAATTTTTTGTATGTACTTCATAAAATTGCTTTGAAGGTAGCAGCGGAATAAATTAAGTGAAACGGTAGGCCTATGGAAAAAAGAGAGAGTTTGAATGCAAGGTCTTGATTAAGTCGGGGTGAAAGAAAAAAACTACTATCTATATCCTTTTTCTTCCAACCAACCTACCGCAAATAGAGAGGGGTTAAAAGGCGGGTATGAACTTGGCTTTATTGTCTTAGATACGTGTGGAACAAGAAGAATCTTCTGTCAGTTAATCCCAAGGATACGACTTACCTTCTGGGCCTGTTCGAAGGAAGCCACACAAAGTATCACCTGGACCGCGACACCGAGACCGACCCAACCCTCGCTGAGATGACGAAGAAAGCCATTGAGGTGCTGCAGACCAACACCGAGGGGTTCTTCCTCTTCGTTGAAGGTAAAGTTTGTTCATTCGAACAGTTCCGAGGTACCTACGAGATAAGATTGAGAAAATTTCAAATTATGTCTCCTATTGTATGATGGCTCGCGTCTTGAGTCAGACATGATCTTGCAGGTAGCTACAGGGTGGTAAAACCTAGATGTAGTAAGTGGCGTAAATGGTCAGTGTACTTTCAGATGCGCGAGAGAGCAGATCTTTTTGTTAGTTGTGTAGACATCCTGTGGAAGGAGGGGTCAACTCGGTCTCTTTTTATAATTGGCTAAACATTGATTTCTTGCTTCCTATTAGTTGAATTTCACATATTCGTGCTGTGATTGGTAGATAGCCGTCCCTTGGACTCCACGTGGAGTACTTTTTACCTGTCGATCGCTGTCGCCAGACACTTGTAGCAATTATACCACAAAAGGCTGCTTATCGCTTCCTATGAATCTTAGATCTTGTACCTCGGAACCGTTCGAATGAACAAACTTTAGACCAGACGAGCATGAACACTTGCAATTACAGCTAAGGCCCTACTGTTTTAACAACTCGAGCAGGGTCATGTTCTCTTTTTACGTATATAGCAAATCAGATTGCTCGGGTCTCGGTACTGTTAGTTATAAGAGCGTATGACCGAGAGTGCATGCAGCCAGAACAGCCCAGGAATACAATGTTCTGTTTGATTTAGGAGGCCGTATCGACCATGCGCATCATGACACACTCGCCCAGAAGGCGCTGGATGAGACCTTGCAGTTGGCCCTGGCAGTAGAGACGGCTGTGAACATGACCGACAGTGCGGACACGCTTATTGTTGTAACCTCCGACCACGCCCACACCATGAGCATATCTGGGTATCCGGCGAGAGGGAGTCCCATCCTAGGAATCACTGGTGGGTGCAATCAAATACCGTTTATAACAGTGGTGGCTCGTGAGGGAGGGCTGCAGGGCTGTAGCCCCCCTGGCAATTTGATTCATCATGTTAATTTTATTAATACACCAACACCAATCACGATTTGTACAATATGTGTATTTAATTGTTCAAAATGTGTTTCTGAAAATAATATTTTTTCCAGTAAATATTGTTATGAGTATGAACAGTGAATGCGCACGTTTTTGAACGCAGCCTGCATCAGGAACTCTGTGGCCGGTGATACTGTGGTCTGCAGGTTTTGCAGTTCTCACTGTAGAGCCTGAGCGGGGTTGGAGCGGGTGAGCGGGGTCGTAACGCTAGGAGGGGTTGTAGGGAAAATGCTGCTGCTTGGGTCTGCACTGTCTGCAGTCCATTGCCGTAGCCAGTTCCCGCGACGTGTAGGCGCACCCACTCATTTAATGCGTTCAGTGGCAGTGCATTTATTTGCGTTTGTGAACAAATTAATGTAATCAAGATGAATTTCAGTGCAAATACTGTTAATATTTAAAGCAGCGTTCATAGAGACTTTATCGTTGAAATATAAATGAATATTGAAATCAAACGTTTAACCAAAAGTTTTAAGGTTACAATAACAATATGGGTCCTCTGCAAAAAGGACCTAACTAAAAATAACCATTTCGAGATATAGTGAGTTGAAGTTGAATTTTTTGTTTGTAGAATCTCAATTGATTGTGTAAAATTAACACAATGTGGTCGACCTTGGTATCATTTTAAAGCTAGTTTTAAGACGAATGAATGTAATAAAAAATTAATTAATAAATTAATTGATCACCTAATTAATTACATTTTAGTTAAAGTATCCCACTTTTGACACATGTATTGTTATGTATACCTAAAACTCGATCGATCGTCATAAAAATATACTACTTTACTGACATAATGCCAATGAATCCAAAATGTCATGTCCCGAAACAAAATTCCTATAGCTTACCGATTAATTAAGTAATTAAGTGAAGATATACTTATATCTCAATAATTGTTGTTGTCACTCATGTAACACTACAAAATGCCAACAGAAGTATCAAATATAAACATTAAACAATGCGAGTATTTAAAAAATAATAGTCCCAAAATTAAGTTCATGCTAATTTCCCGTTAATTGAATTTCCCACAAATTTATTTTCCCATAAAATAAGCTTGCAAATGGTTCCCTGGCTGTGTTAATTTTACATAACAATTGGTGATTATATCAATTAATTTAATTCATTCATTAATTCAATTAACGGGAAAGTAGCATGAACTTAATTTAGGGATTATTTATTTTTAAAATTATACTCGCATTGTTTATAATCGATACTTCAGTTGGCATTTTGTATGTGTTACATGAGTGTCAATAACAATTATTGAGAAAAAGTAATTTTCACTTAATTGCTTAATTAATTGGTAAGTTATAGGAATTTTGTTTCGGGACTTGACATTTTAGATTCATTGGCATTGTGTCAGTACAGTAGTATATTTTTGTGACGATCAATCGAGTTTTAGGTATACATAACAAGACATAGGCCCTATGTCAAAAGTGGGATAATTAAACTAAAATGTAATTAATTAGGTGATTAATTAACTTAATTAATTATTTTTTTCAATTACGTTTATTTGTATTAAAACTAGCTTTAAAATGATTCCAAGGTCGACCACATTGTGTAATTTGTACACAATTAATTGAGATTATTGTCATTATTTTTAATTAATTAAATTTATTAAAGAATTGAAATATAATTGAATAATTGAATTGAATTAAATAATTATATATATACCAAAAAGTGCAGTAATTGCAATACATTGTAATAATGTATAAATATAATTAAAACTATTGTATTTACCGTAAAATTAATTATAATTACATTTTTTGAAGAAAAAAAAAACCCATTAAAAGAATACCTGGTTTATTTAAATCTGATGATTACTTCTTGAGTTACAGCAATTTTAAGAATTATTTTGGCGGCCATCTTGTGGACGCCATGACATGTGACTTCTTTGTTACCATGCGTGTCCCCCGTGAAAATAACACTCTAAAATCTTTTACCAGCTCCTTAATTTTGGTGCTGGTTTCCGGCTTTGAAATGTTTTCATAGTTTATGCAGCTTGTTCCACGGACTATAGGCCTAGAGAGATCCCACGCATACTAAAAAGATCATCCATCTACTCGACTATAAAAAGCGTTCGCGAAGCGGCCTATAGTTGATTAACAATTATGTGAGTGGAGGAAAACAAAATCAGTGGCTCGTCTGGCCGTCGACGTCGGGGTCCCCTAACCCTCCCCGACGACGTCGATTAAAATGACAACATGATCGATGACAAAGACGACTACTACGTTGCCTGCCCGTGGTTCTGATCAGCATTGCTGGACTGTCCTCGACACATCCATCCGCTATGATCTTACGGATACGACCCTCAAGCCTTTCAATCCCGAATTAAATTTGTCTTAATTAAGTTAATCTAATTAAAATTCCGAATTTTTTCCACGAATTTTGTTATTTTTTAAAATGATTTTTTTAGTAATTTACGGGAAATTTTGAATTCTAAATAAAATCTTCATTTTTGGTAAAAAATTATATTTGAAGTGCATTCCTAAAGCAAGATATTTCTGAATGTTCGTCATATTTTAGATTTTGTGTATCTCAAATAACTGCACCGTACCTACTTAAAATCTATTAATTTTTCGGGACTACCCAAATTTTTACCATTAAGTATTTTTTAACAATTTTTGTTTACAAAATCGGGTTCAAACTGAAAACCAGAACATTTACCCGATTTATTTTAACTTTCTGTTGTCCCGGGACCTCATAAGACGTATAAAGCCACAAATACTAAACCTAGTTAGACACTTGAAGAGGGGCTTGCATTGCACCCAGGGCGCAGGTTTCCCACCAGACATTTCTCAAACACAATTATTACTATGAGATGACTATGTGTCTCGTTGGTCTCGTGGTTAGAAGCCCTGCTTCCAACAGAAAGTCCAGGGTTCGATTCCCCCTCGATACTCCAATTGCGATGAAATTTTATGGAGGCCTTCGAAATCTCTGAACTTAGAACTGCCACGTTTTTGAGCGCAATCGGAAAATTATTTCTCATTAAAATCGCAATTTTACAATTTTTTTCGATTTTTTAAAATTTCTTCGACTTATAACACCTACATGCTTTATCCGATTTTTATGATTTCTGCACAGAACCTTAAGTCCATCAACTAAGATATTCGTGTGAAATTTGAACGCAATCAAAAGTATAGACTATTCTTCACTTCTGAGTTCTGATATGGACTTCAGTCTTTCAGTTCTTAGCTTGTGTAAATGGTGACTTTGGAGCCGTCCTAGCAACGAGGCACAAAATAAGATTCTCAGGTTGTTTAGAATTACCCTTGTCTCTGGCGTTGTCCGCGGGTGGTATCGTGTCCAGCTTGATTGATCGGTGTTTTCTACTTAAATATGCCAGTCTCTAGATGGACATTGTTTGCTCGTCAATGGCGTCGGTGCCTACAGGTTAGGCTCGGTCTTCTTTACATATTTTAATGTCCCCCAGTGAAAATCAGTTATGTGACTGAGTGGGTATGGCCTACTCTAATAAACATACGAATGTATTTAGTTATTTTGTATTCATCTTCCACCAGGGATGTCTGATGTCGACGACATGCCCTACTCCACACTGGGCTACGCCAACGGGCCAGGATACAAAGATAAGACCAAGGATGGCTCAAGGTACAACATGAAATACGACGTAACCGGTAAGTTTGAGTTAGGGAAGTTTATAGGTGCACAGGCATATGAAGAAGGTAGTGAAACGCAGTGTAACGAAATTCGTGAAAGTTTGAACAGGTTTAATCTGTTGGGCATAACATTTTGTTTGCAAAATACAAACTTGTTTGCAGAAAACAAATAACATGCTAGTTAGTCTTCAGCATGAATTGTTCTTTAAATAATTTGTACAGAGGCGCAGAATGATGAATACTGTGTTACACTCTTTTTGTTACATAGTTTACTTTGACGTTGTGGATATAAGAAATTAGCAGCCATCTTGGATTTAAAATTATGTTTGAATTGGATCGTTATTTAAGTCACTTTAATGTGCATACAAATAATTTTGATGCAATTTAGTGCTTAATAATGGACAGTCAAATATGGCATTTTTGAGGAAATAATAAGAATAATGGAATAATAATAATAATAATAATAATAATAATAATAATAATAATTATGGAAAAACCGAAATTCTGGGTAAACGCAAAGTCCGAATCCTCAGACCTAATTTTTTAAATAGTAGTGTGGACTGTGGAAGTTTTCATGAACACCGTTCAAAATTTTTTGTGTTCAAATCGATTTCTCACGGATTTACCGGTCATTGTTTGATGCTGGGCGTGAAACAGAAAATGAGCTGGTACTCCAATAAGCAACATATAAACCATGATTTTGTGACGTACCGTTGTCTCTATAACGAAAATATGGTGAATACCATTTTTGTTAAAGGAATCTTTTTTCCGTTGAAACTTTTCGTCAATCTTCCACCATTTTGAAGATATACAAAAACAACCACTTTTGTGTAGACATTTTCCAAGATGGCGGCCAACGCCCCAGTTCGATTTTTGTGACTTTTTCCCTTTTTTACGGACACTTTTTGGACAGTATGTGCAATAATCATTCAGCTTGCTCGGAATTTTTGTTCTGAATCGTCTCAAATGGCCTGACCATCAAGTCTCAACATCAATATGTACCGTGCTTGTCTCCAGATGACCCTGAATACGAGTTCCCCACCATGGTGCCCTTGTCGAGTGAGACTCACGGGGGAGACGACGTCGCTGTGTTTGCCATGGGGCCGTGGGCGCACCTCTTCTCCGGGATGTACGAGCAGAACTACATCCCCCACGCCATGGCCTTCGCCTCGTGCATCGGCTCCGGCGTCACACTCTGTGACCAACCCCGAGGAAAAGCATAAATCAAACAGTTGGCTTGTAATTTCAACATTAAAAAGTAGCGTATTTTATAGTTAAGCATTCAGACGGTGGAGCCCTGGGTACCAGCGTGTGACAAACGGAACGATGTTTGTGTTGATAGTATTGGGTTGGGTGCCAGTCTGTCTGACCAGACGTTGGTGGACCTGATCCTCGGATATCCCCTGGCGACGAAGGCACGGAGTATAAGTAGCACTCCAGATCCCGCTCAATGGAGCAGATTCTGCGACCTCGAGTAGCTAGTGAGGAGGGGAGGGAACGTGTGGTGTGCGAGGGGTGGCAGCTCTCCTTGTGCAAGTATAGCTGCTGGTTCGTTGGTTTGAAATGAACCCCCGTCCTAATTGTTCCGTTCTCCAGGTAGATGTCGAGAAAGTTGACTTTGTGCTCGGAAGTATCCCAGGTGAATATGATAGGGTAGTTACTGTTGAGGGTCTAGAGTGCTACTTCTAACGTGCCAGCTCCAGACGAAGAACATGTTGTCTATGAAACGAAGCCAGCATAAGGGTTGAAGGGGTTGGCCTGCCCAAAAGTTCTCTTCTAGTCGGCCCATGAACAGGTTGGCGTACGATGGGGCCACAACACATTTAAGCAAGTTTGTAGTAGTGTGTTTAAGTACGTTTATGTGTTTAAGTGTGTCGGGAGTATAATAAGAATTATTTATTAATATTGTAAAACACTGTTCAACATTCTGTATCCTAGCAAAGAGCTCTAAATTGATTAAACAATACAATATAGAAATCATGTTACCTTTTATTTTTATATAGATTCTAAATTTTCATTTAACAATCCCAACATTATCTGATTCCCTGACGCAACTTGGCAGTTTTGTTATACAGCTCCTTCACAAATAACAACCTTTATTCTATGTATACAATATACATTAATCTGAAGATATGACCTGGTGTTATGTATGAATGAATACTATTTCTCATCGATCTTGTACATAGCACAGATATAGCTTCTCTATAAAGATGAAATGATGTCTACAAACTTTGCTTCATCACAATAATTTGGCAATGTAAAAAACAAAAACAAAAATTTGGTAAACAATAAATATATTTCAATAAAAGCAATAATTCTGAGACATTCTGGAATGTGGGAGACTCGGGTTCGAACCCCGATCGGGATGGATTTTTTAACTTCTAAATTCAAATTGTATTAAAATTTAAATAATAACATTCATCATCATTATCTGTTGCCACGTCCAACTCTGCGTTCGGTCGGCATCTGAAAAGTAAAAAAAAAATATTAGCTGCAAATGTTCTTAGAAATGCTATTAGAAGTGCAAGTAAATTATGTACTATATACCATAACCAACTTTTTACTAGACATGACATCAAGTTCAAAGGAGAATGTATATTATTTTAAAGGAGTTCAGTGATGGTGTACAATTTTTTATTTCTGATGTGAGGGTAGGTTACCTATTATTGTAGATCTTGTTGATTGTAGACATTGATAGTGAATCTTTAAAATAAGAACTACTTTCAAAGAATATTCTTTATTTATTTACACATGTACAATTTGGATATTATGAAACTTACAAACTAATCAACTTGTACAAAACTTACAAATTACGCTACACCAGGAACACATTTCCAAAACAGTACTTCATTTTGTTTCCACAGCAGTCAACAAGGTAATAAATACTAATAGTGATTGATAATCAATACGTTCCTTACATATAACTATAAGTTACCGTCAAGTATTTAGTAAATAACATTACATTAAACAATACCTTATTGATTTTTATTTTTGCAACATATATGTAGATTATAATATTACTTAATACTGGTCTGCTGTGTTCAATCTCTTACGGCTAAAACCAATTTAAGTCGCTAGTGTTAGGAAAACAGAATTTCCACCAGACAAGGAAATCTGAGCCTTATTTACAACGTACAATGTGTGTTACAATGTGGTGGCTTACAGTGGCGTATCTAGAAATTTGTAAAGGGGGGGTTAACAAATTAATTCATAGATGTACTGTAGGGTAAGTGAGGGGCCTGGGGGCTTAGCCCCCGGAAAATATTTCTCCTTCAAGGTCATTTTGGTGAAAATCTGCGTTTTAATGCATCACAATAACCAACTTTGTATCTACTAAAAACCTATTTTGGTCAGATGGTAGGTAATTTGCCTTTAGTATTGCGATAAAAAATTGCCAATGGCCTTGCCATGTTGAATACACCGGTTCTCGATAGATCACCGAAGTTAAGCAACATCGGGCGTGGTCAGTATTTGAGTGGGTGACCACTTGAGAACACCACGTGCTGTTTGCAAAAGGGGGTGAAGCAAGATAGTCAAAGTGTGCCCCCGATAGGAAACCATCTTGCACTTTCCCCCTTAGTCACTCTGCGGAGAACAATGTGCAATGTACAAGTTTCTGGTATTGGATAAAAAAATAGTAATAAAAAAAAGTTATTCTATATTCTCCATTGAAACATTAGTGCACTAACACTGTTACACACTTTTTTTGGCAAAAGGGGGGAGGGGTTTGTCCCCCCCTCACCCCCCTTGGATATGCCACTGGTGGCTTCTAATATCATGGTTGACCTACTAGTATTAGTACTAGTATTAGTAGGTTGGGGCCCAGCCCATGTACATCTGGCAGAGATTGTCAATGTTGGTGGCCTCTAATATCAGGTGGTTGACTTGTCCCTCGACCGAGAGCGGCAGACAGAACACCTTGTTGTTTGCGTGGATAAAGCCGCTGAGTCGCGACTGAATGTTGGCGATGTTGTTGAGCGCCTTGTCGTTGGTGGACTCGTCGTCCCTGTGGTCGGGGAGGCGGGGGTGAGGGTGCTTGGAGGCGGACGGCCGGGAGAACGACGACAGACCCTCCGTCTCCGCGCACGGCTCGTACACGAACGGCCGCAGCACGGACAGCAGCGTCTCGCTCTGCGTCTGCAGCACGCGCAGCGTCACCTCGCAGCAGTGGCGGAACGTACCGTCCACGCCGAGCGGACCCATCGCGCCCACCATGTTCTGCGTCAGGCGGAACGGGATCTTCTCCGGCACGTCGAACGCCTCGCCCTTGTTGAACAGACAGTTGAAGTCCACGTGGACGATCTCGCCGCTGGTCGTGTCGAAGAGGATGTTCTCGCCGTGGCGGTCGCCGAGACCCATGATGTAGCCGACCATAGACATGACGGCCGTGGTGCGGATGTAGGAGGTGCGCGCCAGGTACCTGAACAAAGGGTTACGACATTTGATTTTATGTAAATTTCAAGTAGGACAAATATGTCTTTCAAGTTGGATGTCACGGATGTAATTTAGACTTATTTCTTCTATTATTGGCAAGGGCAGAAATAAGTGGAAATATTTAGTTTCAAAATCCAAGTTGACCCTGCCAGAAGCAGGAACTGCAATGGATGATAATGGTGATGATATTGGGTCTGCAATAACCCACATTAAGTTAGTACTAACAAAAAAAGTAGAATGTTTCTTTAAGGCTGAGTGTCACCCGTTCTAATGCCAAAACACACACCACAGTACATAATATTATTTGTTTGTGGTCATTTATCAATTATTACACAAATGTTTAAAATATGGTGTTCGCGCCGATTAGTTTGTACTCTATTTATTCACGTAGAACCCCCCACCCTCCCTTCTTTTCCGGTTTCCTATCATCGCTTATCGCTCACCTTCCTAGTTGTCTCTAGTAAGCTACTCTCCGAGCTGATCGGACGTTCTCTCAGCGTTCTGCCTGCACACGTGTCTCTCAGCGTTGGCTGTTCGAGCTAACATACTATTTTCCGTGTGCTTTACGATTTAAGTGTTTTTTAAGTTGCTTATTTAAGCTACTATAATCTACGTATTAATTTACCACGTATTTTCAATATTCAAGTCATCAATCATCAAATCATTCACTATATTGCTTGCCTGTTTACTTCCCCGATTTGCTCTCTCCAATCATCACAAATCACAAACCATCATTCATTCATTCATTCATTCTCACTGGAAGTGGAACTTCTACCAAGCCGACATCGCCGTTTCACACCTACAAGCAGACAAGGTAAGCGATAAGTGTCCCCTTTTTTTGGCCCCGTTTTTCTCCTCTACCAATGTTGCAGTCATTACCCACTTTTCTGTTTTAATTCGTTTTCGGGCTGCAACATATGGCACTCCCTCAAGAATTTTCTGCTCTTCCTCGTAAACGATGTATTTATTGCATACAACATATATTTTTATTATAAAACTGCAAAAACATTAGACACGTGTTGTTTAATAAAGAACAAATTGTTTGCACTTTTAAAACAAAATTATATGTTCTATGCAAAAAATTAACTGTTTGCGAGAAAAAGCAGAACATTCTCGAGGGAATGCCGTATCTTGAAACATTTGTAACAATATTGAGTTATGACCAGAGACAAATAATATATACCGTGGCGTGTGTTTTGACCCTAGAACGGGCGACACTCGGCCAATATTTTGTTCCAAAGTTTTGAATACTTTGTTTGTTATAGGCCAAATGCTGAATTCCTGACACAAATGTCGATGCTACGAAGGCTACGGACGAACTACCGGCTTCTCCAGCCTTAAAGGGGCTAAAAACCTCAAAAATTATTTTTTACCACGTGATCTATAGCACAATACTACACTTAAATGACCGTTTAAAAAATTATATCTTGTAACTGTGATTTAACACGAATTTTTTAATTTTTTTGATCCAGAAATTGGCGAAAATTGGTGTTTTGGAAAATTTCCTAAATCGGCTTTAACCTGCTTCTCTTTTGGTCCACATAGTTACTAGAGCATAGTACCAATCTAAAATGCCCCTTTATAACATCGTGTCTTGAAACTGTGCCCAAATATACCCTCAAACACGCAAAAATATGCATTCCAAAATCACACCCCATCTTGGTAATCAGCATATTTTGACCGAACTACTTGCCCAAATTACAAAACAAAATAAAGAGAATTTACAGAAAAGGCTGTCGAGTACGTCAATAATGGCCAATATTTTTTTGGATCAAAATCCTCCAAGGTCACGGGGCATAAAGATAGTCACCGTGTTATTTCTTATGGGAGATTTTTGCCGATGGGACCTAGCTCGAAAAATGTCATGTTTGAAAATTTTTTGGGAGGTCATGGTGGCCCCAATAATTTTTCTGTTGATTGCTAAATTCATTACTAGTTAGCCTGAATGAAATATATTTTTTGAGTTAAGCGGTTAAATACCCCTTTAAACGATAGCATTCTAAATTATTTCTGCGCTCCGACGTCCATGACGGGAAATCACCATTATATCCAACAATTATTTGTGACTGCGTATTACTAGTATTTATTAAAAATTCAAATATTCGCATCGGTCTAGCAAATGGCAGTGGATACGTACCAGCTACACGGATCGATGAAGGTCTCTCGAAACCATTCTTTGAACAGCGGTGGCTGAGCGGCTAACATCGCTTTGAACTTTGTCCTTTTCTCGGCGAGTGTTGCGTCTCGGGACTCTTCTACGGACCAAACATTAAAGCAGACACTGTGATATTCCAGTACTTTCTAAGCCCTTATCATGATAGAATGCTAATCAGTGATATGATAGGATCCAACAGCTTACCTTCGAGAGGGTGATGAGGCTGCCAACATCATAGATAAATAGTGACATGAAAAGTAGGTTGGCTTACTGTTAAATAACATAGAAGAACTCAAGATGTTTTGAAATAATAACTTGAACAGGATCACTAAAAAAAAACTGCTACTATATGTACCTATTCATATGATTTTGTCCCCTTAATTTAAGTTATAACTTATGTAACAATTATATTATGTCAATCCATGATTTTTTTTTTAATATTTGCATCTACTGTACATTATATTTTTAGTTCTGGGATTAATTCTTAAATGTCAATTGACACTGAAACATTACAGTGACGTCATTGCATTCGCAAAGTATCGCATCGGACCGAATATAGCGCGATGTTTTTTTCCGAAACTACTATCTCTAAAACAGCACTCGCGTTATTTCCGCGCTCTTGCATTTTAAATAGCGCCTGAACATAGGCCACCTGCAATACAACTCCCGCGCATCGCCCCGCCCACCCACTCGACGCCAGCTGATCCGTGAGGCGGGTGGGTGTCGTCATCACGGTTCACGGGTTCCGCGGAAAATGACCAGCAAAATAACTATGCGTACAATTAAAAGTTTTTCTTTTTTCTTAAGAATCGTTCCAAATCGATTCTAGTTCTCAATGATGGATTTGTAATCCCTTTTTCAGACTGGTGAACTGTGGTTGGCCTATGTGAGCTTGTGCTTGGCCTTCCCTACCCTGTTAAAAAACATAGGACTAGGCCTTTCCATTGTTCAAAATGTTTTGTTAAAAGAATGAAACTTTAGTGTATTCATTCATTGCATTGTAAATAAAAAATGTTTCTTGTACGTTTAAAATTTTCTTTGATTTTTTTCTTTTTCTTGAAATGACTGAAAAATTGGGGGTCGTGTTATATTCAAGATCGTGCTATATTCGGTCCAATACGGTACTTCAACAAACCAGTAAAACAACATTGTAAACTGATCCAATTTACGACCGTATCTAAGTGATATCGGGTGACATTCCAATTTCCAAGGTGTCTAACAAAATTAAAAATAAAAGCACGTGCACGTTAGCTCCTGTACTAAATACGACTCAGTGTCACACTGCACTGGTGTAAATTCTGACCCAGTGCACACCTGAATGTCCGAATGAAAGTAACAATCCCACTCGGTTCACGCTCCAAGCTGCTAGAATAATAAATTAAGTGAAGTACACTCATATCAATAAATCAGTAACCTACTTAGATGTTTTTTAACATCTAGACGATCATTGATGCCCCTTTCTCTGGTGAGTTTCAGAATGATTGGTCGCAGACCCATCAGGTTAGGAACCCACTCGATAAGACCACATTCCTCGTTCAAGGGAACCACACTCTGTGAACAAACAAACACAAACTTGCTCTATATTACTCATGTCAACGTTTTGGTGGCCGCATCATCTAGGTGCCCGTTAGGGCATCTCACTAAACTAACCAATAGCGGAGGTGCCAGGTCGGAGTTTGGACCTGTTTGCATGTGAATGTAGTCAATGTAGTTTGCGACTCAGTTTTATGCATTTCAACTTTCAATTCTATGTGCGATCAACAATTGTGTAAATTCTGTATCTGCTAGGGCTGGGCAAAAAAATCGATACTTCAATATCGATATTTGATTTCATATCGAAATATCGAAATTTACGCAAAAAATGCTAAATTTCGTAATTTTGGTGGAGGTGCCGGGTAGGTAGTCTAAATTAAATTAACCTGGCTTGTGCATTTGGTGGAGGTGCCGGGTCATAAAACGCGTTTGTGAGATCGTAAAAATCGTTAAATAGGTTAATGGTGATACCTTATCAACCCTGTTTGGCCACAAATTATGAAAAATAACCCACTCTAAAAAATTTTTTTTTACAAACATTAGGCTATATTTTGTTTTTTGATAATATCGATATCATATTGAAATTTTTAGTGAGATATCGATAATTGAATGCTATGTCATAGCCTAGCCCTAGTATCCGCTGAAATAATTTTGAATTTGCTTCAAATTTCTCCCTGAGCAAACGAACTCAAGTACAAATGGAAAAATATTGAAGTGGTGCTTCAGAAAGCCTACAACAAGAAAGCACTCACAAAGGTTCTAATGGTGAGGCCGCGCTGCAGAGAGTCGGGTCCTTGGCCAGGTACTTGTTGACGACGTGGTTGAACTCCATCATACGCAGGTCGATCCGGATGTCGTCCTTGGGTTTACACATCACCGGGTAGAGTCGTCCGTCCGTCCCGCGCAGGACAATCTTGCGCGGCTTCTGAAGGGAGGCGATCACGATGATCTGATCCTCCACTCCCTGGATGTAAACCATGTTCCTGGAACAAACGAGCACGGGAAGTAGGGAATAGTCGAGATTAGGAATAAACCACTTTTCATTAGGCCTTTCTCAATGAAGGCCTATCAGTTTCAAGAACTGATTTCAAATTTTGGATTCGACTGTAACATTTAACTTGTCCGTGTTTATAGAAATAACAAAAAGAGTGGCGTGTTGGCACCTGTGGACCCTCTCTCCCCTTGCCCGACGCTGATGACCAACACCCTACCCTACATCGAGTCGATCTTGAGCTCTTTTTTGGGAGCCTGTACAGATATAATATACAGTCGAGCCCACTTATAACAAACTTGACAAAAACTGACTTTTTGGTTGTTAAAAAAGAACTTTGTTAAAACAGAGTTCACTTTACATGTATTTTTGGTGTTTGTGGTTGGGGAAAGGAGAGAGGAGACCAACAATTACCTTAAAGGATGTAGGTAGCTGCTTGAGAATAGGTTCACATATAATTATTAACAATTAACAATTCACAATTCACATAAATGTCGAACGTTTCGGCCTACGCGGCCTTGGTCACCGACCGTTGGAGAAGAACTAACAACTAACAAACAAACAAACAAACAAAAACTAACATTTAAATATTATTAACGACTTACCATGTATTTTTTAATTAACAAGCTTTAAAATTTCTTTGTTAAATCCAGAACTTTGTTAAAAGAGAGTTCTCTATAAGTGGGCTCGACTGTATATATGAACGGACATCGAGAGCGTGCACACACCACTCGGTCATTTTACCGACTTACTGCGGGTCCAAGGCGATGACGCAAGCGCATTTCAGTCGATCGGCGGACGCTGATGTGTTTGTGTCGGATGAGTGGTATTGTCACTCTCGATATGACATAAACCCTTTGAAAACTAAATATTATGACTTTCACTCAACCACCCCCTCCCCCCAGTGCCGTCGGTTGCAACGCAACCAATGTATTTTCTTTTATGAATGTCTATTTGAACTACAATCAATTGTCTTAAGGTCACTCACCTTCTCAAACTTAAATATACTAACAAAGCAGAGATCGCATGTGTTCTTCTTTGCCCGTGCTCACCCCACAACATTACGCAACGTTAATTTGGTTTTAGAGATTCGGTTAAAAGGTTTACAATTTTACTAATCAATGTCACCCCTAGTGAAAATAATACACAGTGTGATGCCGTGCATCATGGTTGCCTGTTGCAAACGCCAAGTTTGGACAATGGTTAGTATTTTCGATGAAATCTGTCAAAGATATATTTAAATTGTTCACTGTTCCATATTGTTTCCCGATTAGTGTAATACTATAGAAGATGGACACATACTTACTTGAAACCATGAATGTTTTATTTGTTATTACTAGTATTTAAAGAGCTAGTTGAGAAAAAATATAACTTATGTATTTAGAATTTAGTTATGTTACGCTCAGTTTGTTAATGCCAATGCGCCCAACAATATCACCCATATGGATTGCACAGTTCATTCATTCATAGCAAAAAATTCAAAATTAAAAAAATGCTCCAACGTTCAATTTCTAGTGCACTAGTCGCTACTAAGAAAACACACAAAAAACAAGATGGCCACCATTTTACCTTCTCAAGATTTTGATTTTTTTATACTTTCAACTAACAACTTATTATCTATCAAGCCTATAACTACTATATTTTTTATACCTAGTTGTTTTGTCATAAATTAAGCAGGATAGATTTGTGTATGTTTTCTCACTGTTAAATTACTTAAAATACACTTTTGCAATTAATTTTTCATCCACAAGTGTGGTTATTGTTGTTCAGATTGATTGTAAATGTCTGCCTGTCGAAGAAAAGTGAAACTTTTCGAAATATTGCAAGTTGCAACATAATTAAAAACTTATTTTCTCACCTAAGAACAGTGTTAAGTTTAATTAATTTATAAATATTAAGAAAACATGTTGACAAAAAAAATTGTTAAAAAAATCATATCTGTGAATTTAACTTCTGCCTTAACCCTTCATTTTTTGGTTCATTTCTGTAGTTAAAAAAAAAGGTAAATAATTTATCTTTTAAATTTCCAACTATGTGAACTTACTTGGGGAAGGGATCGTGCGCTTTTAGCTCAGCCTCAGTCGTGGCCTTTGGTAACACGAGGGACCGCATATCTTCCACCGGCATCATGATCCTACTGAAGTCTTTGTTAGCCAACAACTTAGGTAGTGTCTTCAGATACTTAGTCATCGAAATCTCTTTCTTATGCTGTAATCAAAAGGCAAGAGTCATTGGTTATTCAAATCTAAACAAGGTTGCCAACTGTAAGATGACTGTTGACGGTAGATATTTCTTTGTTGATAAGTTTTAACTTTTAAGTCCAGAGCCCATAATCATTAGTTTATTATAAATAACAATTTAGCCATGAGGTTTCAAAAGCATTATTATTCTATGCATTAAATCCATCAATTTTGGCAAGTGCGTTATGTCCACCATTTTGGGACGAACGGCCATAGATTCACTAAAAACATTAACTCAAGTTAACTCTTTAACTACTGCACATAAGAATATTTTGAGATATTGTAACCAAGGTGAAAGAGTCGTCGTCTCCTAAACAACTTCTGCATACAAAAAATAGATTATAATTAATAACACACTAGTTACTGTACATTGAAATTAATTAAGATTCAACGACGTTAACTCCCTTTACGTTGGTGGTCAGCTACTAACCTCCGATATTTCCATATTTGCCAGCTCGATAAACTTTTCGCACAGCCTCTTATAATCCAAGACGAGCTTGTGTAATTGAGTTTTCCGTATCTTTTCATCACCCAATATCTCTGCGCACACAGAACTGCGAGACGCCTGAGTTGACTGTAAGAAAACACCCAACGTATAATAGTACAGTAGACATGTTTTATTTTATTTTTTCATAGTCAATAGAAAATGGTTTACATGCAAATATACATGTCCACATAGATCCTAGTAATAAGTGCTTGAAATAAACTTAACATCAAACTACATACATTATTGTAGGTCTGCGTACAATAGACTGACAGCCTACACATCAGTCTAAAATGCTCTTCTACTAGAATAGTCCAGGACTAGGAAATGCTAAAAAATTATTAATTGATTTTCTTTCAGAAATTAATGACAAGTAGAGATGTTGGTGTTTAAAGTTATCTTAAAGTTTAGCATTCAGATGTTAAATGTTAATTAGGGCTGGGCAAAAAATCGATATTACGATACGATATCAAAAAGTGGGAATATTTTTGATATCGATATTTGGCTTCATATCGAAATATCGAAATTTACACAAAAAATGCCAAATTACGTAATTTTGGTGGAGATGCCGGATAGGTAGTCGAAATTAAATTAACCTGGCTGGTGCATATGGTGGAGGTGCCGGGTCATAAAACGCGATTGTGAGATCGTAAAAACAGTTAAATGGGTTAATGGTATTACCTAGCTAAGCATAATCTAGCTAGATATGAAAAAGCACCTGTATATGCTGGAACAATTTTAATGAATCTGCTACCAAGCAACATAAAAGAAATTGCAGACATAGATAAATTTAAAAGCTCACTTAAAAAGTACCTAATTGGGAAAGCATATTATCAAGTTGATGATTATGTACAGGAACACAAGTTCAAACATGTATATTTTAACCAGTAAGCCAAGCTTGTATTTTAAATTTTAAATGGATTTTGCACTTCCAGTATATCTATGAAGCTATGAAGCTATGTATTATGTGTGTTGTATGCGTTTGTGTATGTATTTGTTATTTGTGTATGTAAGTATTAGGAATAGTTCTGTAATAGTTTTTAGGCCTAGTTGCCTATATTATGTTCATGACATGTTTCATACATCTGTGATGTAAAAACGAAACTCGAATTAAATAAATAAAATAATAAATAAATAGAGCGTAGAGGTAGTGAAAAATGGTGATGACGAAATTCGCGATATTTTTTAAAATATCCATTTTATTGCCTAAAATGTAATATTGTCGACGAATTACATCATTTAGAGATGGATTTGGAGATGTACTATCTCGCGTATATCGCGAAATAAAGAACAAAATTGTATAAAACTTGTCAAAACGCAAATTAACTCGCAAAATTAAACATTTTAGTACTCAAAATTTGGGGGATGGTGGAGGTGCCGGTCCAGAATTTTTGTGAATTTTGGTGGAGGTGCCGGTCCAGACCGAACATTACGCGCGCAGCGGGCGGTACATCGTTTCGTGACGTCACGGGCTCCACGGAAATAGACCGCCAAAATAACAACGCGTATCACGGACTCCGCGGCAATAGTCCACCAAAATAATGGTGCGTACAAATATTTATTTTTGCTTAGGAATCGATTCTGAATAGATTTGTGGGTCACAATGATCGATTCTAACTCTTTGGAAACAATGTCATCCCTACTTAAAGGGCTACTTTTTTAAAAATTTTGATTTAATTTTTTTTTTTTTTTAGATAGGCCTATTATGTTTTTGACCATTTAAATGAAATCGCAAAAAACGCGAAATTTGGGTTTTTTAAAACGAAATTTGGGTTTTTATATCACCATTTCTCACTACCTCTGATACCTTATCAACCCTATTTGGCCAGCAAATTAATAATTTTTTTATTTTTTTTTTTTTTTGAATTTTTTTACAAACAATAACATTTTGATATATCGATATAATATCAAAATTTTTCGTGTGATATCGATAATTGAATGATATGTCGTAGCCCAGCACTAATGTTCATGTTATTTTGACGTTATGTCTATATTCCATAAATAGCACACAAACATTAAAAAAAAGTAATATTATTAGTGATGCACATCCATACATTTTTCATTATCAATTATGAAAATGCCTATGTCATTATCAATAATAACGATATCACCAACAGAGCCTGATCTGACCTATAAGTGGAACCTCAAGTGTGGCAAGTGCAAGTCAAAACAATACAAAAGCGTTCCGTTTGCCGCCTCGCTGTCATGTGATTGACTTTCGTTATCGACTCAGTCACAGACAACAATACAGATCTTGTGCCGATTGACTTGCGTTGTAGACTTCGTTCGCTGCACTCACTCGTTTAATTATAAACATGAAGTGTTGTTATGACTGAAAGGAATTTTGTGACACCATAAATAGAGGTGCGTGTATATAGCATTTTCAAGTGTCATTTTATAAAAACGCTATTTTCACGTACCTCTACACCATAAACATTGATGAAACAAGTGAATGTTCCACGACAAATTGGCCTGGAGAAGTGTGTCCCGGGCGAAGTGCCCCGGAAAGGGAAATCTACCTCCAAGATAAAAGAAGAGGGGATGATCCTAGGTCGCTGGTTGGATGGTTGCCAGAGAACCGTAGCGTGTATGATGATGACTTTTTGTTCCTTAACGTCTCTATTAATGCACTAGGTCTATTTGAGACAATGAGTGGTGAAAAAAGACGATGAAGAACAAGTACAAAAAAACGCATTATGCGAGGTTTGAACCCATGGTCAAACCACAGTCACAGCGGATGGCCTGTGGCGTTGATGACTTGGGCTGTAGTGGGGTAGTCGTCCATGACATCACAAGCTTCAGGATTATCCTTTTGGAAACATAAGACACCAATTTCTGAGGGTGATAGATGAGAAACATGATCTGGGTACGTCAATGAACTCACCTTTAAGCTAGGAATCAGCATCCACAGGGTGTGCTGGGGGTAGACCAGCACAAGCTTCAGAATTATCCTCTTGACAACATTAGACACCAGTTTCTGCGGGTGACAAATGCGAGACATGATCTGCGAGAAGGCCGTCATGAACATGTACGGCGGTAGAGTTTCGGAGAAGTCATCTGCAAGCAAACACAAAGAAAACTCAAGTATTTTTTCCGTCAAACAGATTTATTTTAAACGCTCGCTAGTCGATGAACAATTGCAGATATGTTATACCTGTACAAGGTTACAAATCATATCATAACATCATCATTGGATGAGCGTAGCGAGCGAAGCGAAGATTCCATTTCACTACACTGGAGAAAAAAATCCGGAATGTTTTTTTTTTTTTTTCTTTCTTTCTGTATTTTTGTCTGTTTGTTAACACGATTCCGGCTAAACCGATATTCCGATTGCGATGAAATTTAATGGAGGCCTTCGAAATCTCTGAACTAAGAACTGCCACGTTTTTGAGCGCAATCGAAAAATTATTTCTCATGAAAATCGCAATTTTACGATTTTTTTCGATTTTTATAAAAAATTATTTAATTTTTGAACCTTAATTTTAGAATTAATGTATTCGAGTAAAATTTGTGCGTAATCGAATAATTATTTCTTATGAAAATTTCAATATTACGATTTTGTCTTTTTTAAAATTACGATTAATTTAAAAAAAAAAAGTTAATTTTTTATTTAATTTGATTTAATTTAAAAAAAATTTCAACAAAGTTCTGATTTTTTCACAGAACAACAGAAAATCCGCAAAACACATGGCAGCTCAACTCACCAATTACGCTCATCCAACAACGCGGCGGGACTTAAGCGTTTTCCTAGTGTATTCAAGTCAATTAATGAAAGAGA
This sequence comes from Sweltsa coloradensis, assembly GCA_024449915.1. Lineage (NCBI taxonomy): Eukaryota > Metazoa > Arthropoda > Insecta > Plecoptera > Chloroperlidae > Sweltsa > Sweltsa coloradensis. The sequence goes on from JAMZAV010001365.1 coordinate 258,382, forward strand.
TTCATACTGCTTGGAATTGAACGCTCCACTACTGACCTATCGGTCTCGTCATGCTCTCTGCTACTAACCTATCTGTCTCGTCAGGCTCTCTGCCACTGACCTATCTGTCTCGTCATGCTCTCTGCTACTGACCTATCTGTCTCGTCATGCTCTCTGCCACTGACCTATCTGTCTCGTCATGCTCTCTGCTACTGACCCATCTGTCTCGTCATGCTCTCTGCTACTGACCTATCTGTCTCGTCATGCTCTCTGCTACTGACCTATCTGTCTCGTCATGCTCTCTGCCACTAGGGATGACTTCGGGTCGAAAAATCCGAACGGATCCACCCGCGCCGGATCCGGTTCGAAACCGGTTCCTACACATATTTTTCTTTCTCAATTTTCGTAAATTTGAATCTGCACGGGCTAATTTCGATTGAAAACATGGGCGGGGCGATAATCGATTTGAATTTCGATAGGGGGCGGAGCCGTGTCCCAGACATTGTAGGAACTGCTTAGTGAGAAACAGTTGAACAAACAATGGCCTACAAGATTGTTTGCTTTCGTTTTCGTTCATAAAGTTTGGATTATGTGATCTTAAACGTGAAAAATAGAATTAGTATATGATTAAAATGTTATTAACAAGTTCTGCAATGTTATTATAACACAACACATGGGCCTAGGCTAAGCCTAGGTCAAAATTGTGACGCAACATCATAGGGCCTAGGCCTAGGCCTAAGAATTTTGCAACCACGGGTGTTTCCGGCTCATTTATTCTCGTCTGTGTCTAGGCCCTTGGCAACTTTTAGGTTAAAAATAGAACCAGTTCCGAAAAAGGGGAACCGGATCGTAATGGAACCGGTTCCGAACCGGTTTCCGGGTACCCGAAGTCATCCCTATCTGCTACTGACCTATTTGTCTCGTCATGCTCTCTGCTACTGACCTATTTGTCTCTTCATGTTCTCTGCTACTGACCTATCTGTCATGACATGCTCTCTGCCACTGACCTATCTGTCACGTCATGCTCTCTGCCACTGACCTATCTGTCTTGTCATGCTCTCTGCCACTGACCTATCTATCTCGTCATGCTCTCTACTACTGACCTATCTGTCTCGTCATCCTCTCTACTACTGACCTATCTGTCTCGTCATGCTCTCTGCTACTGACCTATCTGTCTCGTCATGCTCTCTGCTACTGACCTATCTGTCTCGTCATGCTCTCTGCTACTGACCTATCTGTCTCGTCATGCTCTCTGCTACGACCGCCATCTGCTTGATTCTCTCTGCGAGGGGGAGGCCGTCCACCAGCTGCCCCAGACTTTTCCTGTTACTCTTGGCCGTCACGAGCAGGTCCGAGTAGCGCGTCACGTAGTTCATCCAGAACGTCAGGATCTTGGGCATCGACTGGTGGATGAAGCTTGTCCCATACTGCAGCGACGTACCAAACTGCTTGATGATGTGACAGTGCAGGTCTTTCCTGTGGACAAACACAGGGTCAACCATATGGATCAACCACACAAGGCCTTATCATAGGCGTGAGTGGTACTGGTCACGGATGTCTGTTTAAAATTTCATCTCAATCTGTTTGGCCGTTTGGAATCAAATACACAAACTAACAAACATTTTTACAGTGAGTGCCATTCCGCTAGACCTGCTAAATGTAAGACTTTGTTCACTGTGCTCAGTAGTCTAATTAATAAATAGTTCATACACCGTATACCCTGTGTTATCATTGAGTTACTTATCTTTATAGAGAAAGATTAAGGGACACAAATTACATAAAATTTTACAAAATATAACTATCATTTGTGCAAAAAATAAGTTAAAAACTTGTATAGGCCTAAATATAATTTTTAAATAAAAATACTGTTCCCACTATTACGTTTTAAAAGGGAGCAAGGCCGCCATAAAGAAGATCTGTCAGATGGAAAAATGTCATAAGCCTCCCTGTCCCTTTAAAAGAGTTTAATCAAAAATGTGATGCATGGAAAATTGCTTAAACTTCAATGGGTGCCCAGCCACTGCAACATCCTGGGCAACGAGAAGGCCGACGCGCTAGCCAAGTTGGGCTCGAAGAAGTCTGCCCCTGACACGGCGAGTATCTCCTACAACTCTGCCAAAAACCTTGCCAAGGAGGGCCTCAAGACATCCTATGGAAGACTTCAAGAGGCCAAGATGTATCACAAACCATGGCGGGACGAGGTCCTCAAAGGGCCAGACAAATCCTGGAGAAGAAAGGTAGCAACAGCGCAGTTTCGGCTGGCCACAGGACATGACGTCCTGCAGCACCACCTGAGTCGATTTCAAATCACAAAGGAACCAGCAACTTGTAAACTATGTACATCGGGTTTTCAGGACAGAGCTCACCTCCTCAGCTGCACCGCACTTAAATCTGACATTGACGCCCTGCCAAATAACCTGAGTGGGCCAGAGAAGGAAGCACATACCGTATTTACTGGATAGCGAGGAAGAAAAATGATTGAAAAATCAAGCTTTTGGCATAGGGGAAAAAAAGGTAGTAGCTAATAGAGCAAAAAATTGTAACGATTTTTACATTTACACTAGCGTTTAATGACTCGGCACCTTCACCAAAATCATTACTCTTTTATACTCGATTTCGTGTAGCAAATACTCGATTCAAATAAAAATTTGGGGAACTCTCCTAGTATTTAATTGAAGTGTGGATTTTTTTGTTCCTTTTTTGAGCGAGCGTAGCGAGCGTCTCCACTTGACTCTTATGGCTCAAATGTCTGTTTTTTTTTCTTTTTTTTCTGTTACTGCTTCGATACAGGTCGCACCGTTTCTCTGATTGACCTGAAATTTTTTACACATGTACATACCACCTAGGCGGGTTGCTGTATAGTTTTTGAACAAAATCCGATCGTTGGATATAAAAAATAAAATAAAAAATAATAAAATAAAAAATAAAAATGTTCCGATCGTTGTGAAATTTTGCAGGGTCAATAAGTACAACATTCTCTCCTATTTTCCAAATTTTCAGCTAAATCGGTCAAGACCTTAAAGACTTATTGGTAATCATAATTCGAAAAATGATGTTAACAAATGAAGGAGGCAGTGAAGATACAAAGATACACTTTAGAAGGCATGACGAGAATTAGTACAATGCAAAGATGTTGGAATAGTATATAGTGTACAATGTCAATATCCAGTTAGGCCTACACTGTGTGGTGGGCCTTATGGGAATGTCGTACTCGGGTCATGTTGCACGTACCGGTGCTCGCTCAACAACGCGTCCAACTGAGCGTTTTCTAGTACAGTGGAACTTTAAATTTACGTACCTTGAATCACCGAATTCCTTGATTGTGTAAAGTTTTTTGTTGGTCCCAAAAATTTTCCCATAAGGACAATGTTAAATTTTCCTTGAACTAACGTACCTTGTACCTACGTATTACGGGACTTTACGTATCGTATTTTCAAGTCCCGAGTCATAATATATGGCCTCAAATTTACGTATCTATGCTGCCGAACGCTGTGGGGAACGAGGGAGGTTGTTATTTATTGGTCCAAGTGCCGCCCGCTTTGACAGCTCAACACATGCCCCCGACCGCATGGGTAATAATGCAGTCCCTTTCCTCCCCCTCATTAGCAGCAGTCTGGCAATGTGAGAAGGTCGAGTGGATCACCGTTCACCCCCCCCCCTCCCCCTCCCACCCATACGATCGTAGTATTTCAGCACTGCCGACAAACGCAACCCGATACTTGACCTGGCCTACCCACTCCACTACCGGCCTCTTTTCCCGACGAGCTTGAATGAGTGAGCATATGAATCAATTGATTGAGGAATCAAGCACATGATTCTATGACATGTGATCATTTTATTGTATGTGACGAAATCGACAGAAGTCTTGAGTAGCCAGCCTCAGTTTAACAAGTGTTTAGTGTTGTATTGACAGCATCATTCATTGATTAAAAACAATGATCCTGCAATTATTATCGCGTAAGAAAAACACGGCACTGCTGAGAGAGAATGTGAAGTGTCACTGTGTCTGAGCTGGCTGGCCGGCCGAGAGAGGAGAGTGAGAGCCTCGGCAGCGCGAGTGCGAGGGGAGGGGTAACCGGTCTAGTAGGCGGCAGCTGCCGGCTGGCGGGGTGGGGTGGGGAAGTGAACCTGACACACAGCTTCACAAAAGATCGCGCTTGCTGGAAGGAAATAGAACCGTGGATGCGGGAATTTTTAACATTGTGTAAATGGGACTTTTGCAAAAACTTTTCAAATATAGCGATCATGGCGAGAAAACGGACGATGCGGGAACAATCCATAGGGGTTTTACTGCATTTTATTTACTTCATAATAACTTGGCGTGTGCACATTGAATTGAGATAAGTTATTAAAATGTTGTTTGTAGTTTATTTTTACGTTTTGAAGATTTTATGGAATTTCCAGCTGCTCTCTATGTTTTTTTCCGCTCGTGCGATTTATTTCACCGAACAGAATAATACACAGCATAATTACCCCTCCCCTTCCCGCGCGAGGCCGGCCACCGTGATGTCGCGTAAACAATGCTGGCTACACTACACTCGCCTTTGTGAAGGTGAAGGTCGTTCTTCGCGGAAGTCTTGTCTCTGTGAAGTTTGATTTCAGCGTGTTTTAAAGATTCAGCGGCGTTATTTAAGTGTCCAATATTTATTACGTGACACTGACAGCATTCGGAGATAAAATACATAGCGGGCGGGCGCGAGCACCAATGAATGAACTGATTACGTAAGTTCGGCATGGGGGTGGGTGGGAGGGGGGGGGGGGGCACTGAGATAGCGACAAGGCAATTGACTTGAGCTGCCTACGATCCGATATCAATTACACTACGCAGATGTGTCACATAAACAATTTCGTAATCGGTGCTTGATGTTACTCCTGCTTGCGATTGCACAACACGAAGCGAGCGCCGAGTTAACGATGTCTTACCATCCGATGCCACCTATAAGCAAACAAACTCACTTCTGCAGCCTTCCATGCTCATAATCCAGCATAGGCGCTACCTAGGAGTAGTTTGAAGCACTCAAGTTGATGTTGTCACTTTTTTGGTACAGTAGGCGGCAATTTTGAAGGTTTTTGAATTTACGAATTCCTTGACTTTATGTATTTTTTTTGCCTCTAGTTAAATTCGTAAATTCAAAGTTCCACTGTAATATTAATTTACATTTCTCGATTTGGTTAGTAGGGAAACACTCCCGTAGGTGTAATTGTTATTATTTTCTACAATTCAGAAATTAAAAAGTCCGCCCCAACCGGGATTCGAACCACAGAATTGTAGTAAATAATATTAATTTACATTGTTTTGCTCGTTGAAAAAGGGGAGTAACTCGCGAAGGTGCCCAGGACTCCCCTTCCAGTCTCTGGAGGCTTCCGCGAAGGTGCCCAGGACTCGCTCATAGTACTGCGCCAGACAGACGATGTTCTCCTCTGTGCGATACATGTCCACCGCCTCCTTGAACAGCTTGGTGTTCGTCGTCTCGTCCACATTCTGCCTCTTATTGTTATACTGAGCCAGAAGCAGCTTCGCCTGGGAACAACAAATGAGACGTCTTCGAACAATGCGGTCAGTGTAATTTACTATTTACATGCCCTAAAAACCGTCTAATATTACAAATATTTATATTCTACTAATCAATTACTTAAAAGGCTGAAATTAAAATTATATGCAGCAAACTCGTCCTGTGTGTTGTTTACATTTCTATCATCCTATCCTTAGTGTAGGCGCGGAGGCGAGATTACGAACTAACATTGGACAAGAAGGTCCCAAAAACTGCACTGGGTAGTACAGAGAGCGCGAGAGAATAGTGGACTGTATAGGAGTGTGAATAGAGGGAGATGTAGGTTTGATATAACCCGAGGAAGATGCTGTGAGCAGAGCTATTATCACGTACTCCACGACGTGCTGGTTGGAAGACGTGCTGGCACATAGCGGGCAGTAGACACTCGCAGGCAGGTCGTATGACAGTGGGGGAGTATTCAGCACTATGTTAGAATTTACACTAAAACTTGCGAGAAAGTATTGTTATTATAATATAAATAAAAACACACGTGAGTTTACCCCCAGAGAGAAGGGCGAGAGCGTTGAGAGAGCGCACTGTGAGAGTGTGGAGAGGTGATTGTACTTAAACTGCTCTGGTAGCCGTGGCAGTGGCAATGTTGAGAGAGCTGACAATAGTACGGTCAGCATTTGCTGCAAAAATAGATGCTCACGAAACATAGGTGAGGATTGTGAATTAGGAAATGAGAGGTATATTCGATAGTGCGTAAACATGTAGTTTAAGTAAGTCTGGCATCCAATGAAATGGAACTATAAGAAACATTTAAACATACGCGTTGTGTATACCATGCTTAACTTAAGCTCACCACTGACCTCTGCGCACAGCTTGCGCTCCGCATCCGTCTTGCGAGCCTTGCCGTCCGGGAAGTGATCGTCCAGACCGCGCCGCAACACACAGAACGCAGGTTCGGGCTTGTTCATGTCCCAGTACAGCTTGGCCTTCTCAATGAACGCCTCCTGGGGGCAGTGTGTCTCTGCTCTCATGATGTAGATCTGGGCCTCCTGGAAGTACTGCGTCCTAAGGGAGGGAGAGATACAGATGGGTTCATTACTTACGCAAGTAATGCGTCCTGAATCCTGATGGATGGCGACGAGAAAATGGGCATGACTGTATACAGCAGAAAGAAAACATCATCTACAAACTATATTATAAATGACTTATTTTAGTTAGAGTTCAGACAATGTAATACTGTATGTAATGTAGGTACACATGGAAGTACTTGACGTAAGTAAGTACAACATGTTAGCTCCAGTTTTGACCGAGTTTGTATTAAATACATCAAATAAAATAAAAATAATAATAATAATAATAATAATAATAATAATAATAATAATAATAATAATAATAATAATGAATATATGGTTTTTAAGCATAAGCCCGCTTTAAGGACATAGTTATTGATTCATAGCAGTTGTCGAAAAAGTTTGCCCTGACTGGGGTTCGAACCCAGAACCTCCGGCTTAACGTGCCATAGCTCTACCAATTAAGCTACCGGGACCACAGAACAAACCTTTAGGAAACTGCTATTTGTTATGACTGTTGACTTACATGACATAAATCCAACAGAAGACGGCAATGTAGCTGTCAAATCTGAAAGATTGCATGGATAAATTCAATCACATCTCATCTCCCATGAGTTGGGTAGTATGAATATATGGTTTTTAAGCATAAGCCCGCTTTAAGGACATAGTTATTGATTTATAGCAGTAGTCGAAAAAGTTTGCCCCGACTGGGGTTCGAACCCAGAACCTCCGGCTTAACGTGCCATAGCTCTACCAATTAAGCTACCGGGACCACAGAACAAACCTACTCATGGGAGATGAGATGTGATTGAATTTATCCATGCAATCTTTCAGATTTGACAGCTACATTGCCGTCTTCTGTTGGATTTATGTCATGTAAGTCAACAGTCATAACAAATAGCAGTTTCCTAAAGGTTTGTTCTGTGGTCCCGGTAGCTTAATTGGTAGAGCTATGGCACGTTAAGCCGGAGGTTCTGGGTTCGAACCCAGTCAGGGCAAACTTTTTCGACAAATGCTATGAATCAATAACTATGTCCTGAAAGCGGGCTTATGCTTAAAAACCATATATTCATACTACCCAACTCATGGGAGATGAGATGTGATTGAATTTATCCATGCAATCTTTCAGATTTGACAGCTACATTGCCGTCTTCTGTTGGATTTATGTCATGTAAGTCAACAGTCATAACAAATAGCAGTTTCCTAAAGGTTTGTTCGGTGGTCCCGGTAGCTTAATTGGTAGAGCTATGGCACGTTAAGCCGGAGGTTCTGGGTTCGAACCCCAGTCAGGGCAAACTTTTTCGACAACTGCTATGAATCAATAATAATAATAATAATAATAATAATAATAATAATAATAATAATAATAATAATAATAATAATAATAATAATAATAATATATAATACAGTAAGATCCCTCTTATCCGAGTTGGATGAGACCGGGGGCACCTCGGATTTGCGAAAAACTCGGATGGCGCGTTTCATTTGTTTATTTGCTCTCGTAGGCCTAGCATAGGCCTAGCCACACATGTAATGGATAAAGGAACATAAAATACACACGATACACTTCATACAGGGTATACTAAATGAATTAATAGCTTGTAAATCAAGCTCACAAACACACGTACACAATTAGGCCTACATGTCGTAATAAAAACGTATGTCTAGGCCTAAACTCGACGCAGTAGGCCTAGGCTAGGCCTACAATGCAAACATAGGCCTAGGCTAGGCCTAGGCCTAGCTCTCTTTCTCATGTGGGAAAACCTCTCACTACTATATCCCGCGCTGAAGCTCTCGTCGCAAGATAAGCCTGGGAAAGAAAGAACATAAGCCCAGGAATAACAATCCTATGCGTCGTGATAACGAATTTCGTGAATCGGTTGAAAGATGATTGCATTGCGAATTCTACTTCTACACCCAACCATCTTTGTCAGTCAGCTGTGAGTGTGAGTTGGTTGGATCGTACGCGCATCTCGTACTGCGCAGACGGCGGTGTCCAAGATTTATTGCCGCATCTTTCTCTCTTGCACTCACTCGTGGCATGGGCGCGACTCGCCGAGACGGACGGAAGCACGTGATAGCTTACAACGCGCTCTGTCGTCAACTCCAATTACTCTTTAGGCAGCGGGCACGCTCCGCGGGAAAGACCGCAACCACGTAGCGCGTAATTTAAACTGGTGAATTAGTCTATAAACGGCCGCGAAATATACCGGATCTTAAAATCGGCTCCGGGTAATTTCTGGAACCGGGTACCCGATGTCATCCCTACTCGTAAGGCATGCCTACAAATGTATGCGAGTACATTTAAAAAAGTGCGGCGCGGCGTCTGTAATTATTTTTATGTTTTATTTACGTATTTAAAACTTTAATTTTTTTTTTTTTTTTTTTTTTTTGGGGCGGCTCGGTTAACACGGAATATCGGATAAGAGGAGATCGGATAAGAGGGATCTTACTGTAATAATAATAATAATAATAATAATAATTTCAAATTTAAGGCTTTCGCGGCCCGGTAAATAATTAACACAATTTATTGGTCGGGACATTTCGCCGCGTCGAATCTGCTTTAATTGCTTTTGACGTTTCAGCCCAACTGTGTGGCAATTAAAAAGCAATTAAAGCAGATTCGACGCGGCGAAATGTCCCGACCAATAAATTGTGTTAATATAATAATAATAATAATAATAATAATAATAATAATAATAATAATAATAATATATATATATTATCTGACTCCTGTTTCCAACTTAAGTTAGGTCAGGGGGTGGCTATAGCCACCAATTTTCTAGGGCATTTTATGAGTTGTTAACACCGGCTTGCCAGGCCTGTCATGTCCTCTTCAGGTTCACTCGCACTTCTTCCCACCAGTTCACGCCATCCACTTCTGTCTTCCCACAGTTTCCTTGCTTCGACTTCTTCCCACTTCTCACCTCTTTCCTGTATATCATTTCTTATTTGATCTTTCCACTTCTCTCTTGGTCTACCGACTCGTCTTTTAACTTTGTCCCCACTTTCAATTCTGTCCTTGGAATAATAGCTTCTCAACTCCAACTTTTGTCCTGATTTCTTGGCTTCTAATTTTGTCTAACTTCGATATTCCGGCTATGCTTCTTACAAACTTCATTTCAGCTGCTTGAATCCTACTTGCATCTACGGCTCCTAGTGTCCAGGTCACTGAAGCATATGTAAGGATGGGTAGATAGTATACCTTGTACAATAACACCTTGCATTAATTAGGGAAATCCTCGTTCCAAAGTAACTTCCTTACTTGCTGATAAAAGGATTCTGCCTGGGCCACCCTTTTACTGATCTCACTTCCCATCTTTGCCTCCTTTGTGATAATGCTACCTACGTACGCAAACTCTTCTGCCTCTTCCAGTTCCTCATTTCCAATTTTAATTTTCTCTCTAGTTACTTTACTTGTTCCTTCTTTCTAGATTTTTCCATCACAATAGTTTTACTTTTTCCTACACTGATCTTTAGTCCAAATTCTTCTGTTACACGATCCCACTTCTTCACTTTTGTCTGCACTTCTTCAGCTGTCTCTCCCCACACTAGGATGTCATCCGCATAAATCATTGTCCTTGTGCCAGTTCCCGTCTCTGGTTCCACCTTATTTAATATTTCGTCCATTACTATTGAGAATAGTAATGGGGATATTACACTGCCTTGCCTTAGGCCAGAGTTAGTGTTAAACCACTCAGTATTTCCATGGTTTGTTTGAACACAACATGTGCATTGTTGGTACATACTTTTTATTCTTTCGATCATGCCGTGGTTAACACCCTTCTGTTTTAGGCAATCCCATACTTTCCCTTGGGGCATGCGATCATAGGCTTTTTCTAGGTCTAAAAATACTAGGTGCACCGTTTGTCCTGCCTCCCATCTAGTTTCCATGATTTGTCTAACTAATAATATAATAATAATAATAATAATAATAATAATAATCAATGATAGCAGTTGTAATAAAAGTATGCCCCGACTGGGGATCGAACCCAGAACCTCTGGCTTAACGCGCCATAGCTCTGCCAATTGAGCTACCGAGACATAAGACACACCTTCATTAAACTGCTATTTGTTGTGACTGTTGACATCCATGATAATAATCGAACAGAAGACTGCAATGTAGCTGTCATTAAATAATAATATGTCAACAAATAGCAGTTTAATGAAGGTGTGTCTTATGTCTCGGTAGCTCAATTGGCAGAGCTATGGCGCGTTAAGCCAGAGGTTCTGGGTTCGATCCCCAGTCGGGGCATACTTTTATTACAACTGCTATCATTGACTAATAATGTCCTCAAAGCGGGCTTATGCTTAAAAACCGTATATTAATAATAATAATAATAATAATATGAATAATAAAAATAATAATAATAATAATAATAATAATAATAATAATAATAATAATAATAATAATAATAATAATAATAATAATAATAATAATAATATTCAATCAAAGGTGTAAGAGTTTCGGGTCATTTCGCCGCGTTGCGAGTAAACATTGTACGTACCTCGACGTTTCGTTACCTCTGTGGGTAACATATTCATGAGAACTGAGGCTGATTAGTTTGTTTCAGCCTCAGCCCAACACTCCTCCGTGGCGGTGTCTCCTGATTGGCTGGGGTGGCACACGTGGTGGAGTGGGGGTAGTTATCTCCCCTGGTTGGAGAGGATGACGTCAACACTTGTTGTTGTTGTTTTTGTTGTCGTTGATGTAGTTGTAGCTCCGGTTGTTGTTGTTGTTGTTCTCTGTGTTGTTGACGTTGCTGTTGTAGTTGTTGTAGTTCCTTGTGGCGTCGGGATGCTAGTTTGATGACTGGGACCCAGGAGTTACTCAAGTTTATAGCCGCCTACGTCACCGTTGAAGTTGTTAGGTGATTTGGCTATTTCTATTGACTCCCTGATTAGTGATTAGGCGTTGCCATACGGCAGGTCCGTGGCATATTATTCGGGTTTCAAATCAAATAGTATCTCGTGGTCCGGATTGCTGACGTTGTCGACGGCATGTTTGGCAACAGCCGACAAATCTTCTCTCAACGTGTAACAATGATGTTAAGGTACATGTTTACTTGCTACGCGTCGAAATAACCCAAAACTATTACACATTTGATCTAATATTAACGGATCGCGAAAGTTTAAAATGTGAATTAATAATAATAATAATAATAATAATAATAATAATAATAATAATAATAATAATAATAATAATAATACACATTGTTCAGACGAATCTAAAAAACTATAATATCCGATACCAAACACCTATGAGCGTACCTGCGAGCCACCTCGGCGCTCTTCACCCAGTAGCGTCCGATCTCAGTGTCCAGCTCTTGAATGATGTCCGGCCCGGCGGTGGGACCGACCAGTTCCTTCACCAGCGCCAGCAGCGTCCTCCGCATGCACAGCACCGGCTCCTTGACCTTGGACGTCTGCTGGAGGTTCTCGAGCCGGTCGTCCCACTCGCTGAAGAGTCTCCGGCAGGTATCCGGCTCCCCGGGAGCTTGCTCCAGGATGGACTCCACCAGGACGCTGGTCTTCTCCAGCTCGTTAAGCATGTGCAGCCTGCGAGTGTCAGCACAGGAAGTTGTAGGGGCCACACCATGCACGCGAGCTTTGTAAATTAGTTCTTTAACTAAATAGGATAGACGTTAAATAAACAAATAACAAGAGAAGCCCTAAATTGCACACTTGAAATAGATAAAGCCAAAGTAAGAAGTTGACATCCAAGTAGGGATAGGAAAAAGCGTTTAATTTCGTAAACATTTAACCCCTTAAACTAATAGTATTTAAACGTTGAAACGTTTAAAACCCTATTTTCTCAATAAAAAATAAATAAAAATTTAATAAATTTAGGTAGACAGCAGCTTAGGTTTTACAACAGAAATCGTAATTTTGTACTTGTGACCGGCAGCCGAATAATTAACAATGGTTTTATTCTTACTCTTGCATTTAATGACCCGGCACTTCCACCATGTGTAACAGACAAGATGTCTTAATACAGCCTGGGACCCGGCACCTCCACCAAAATTAAGCACTTTTAGAAAATTATCGGCCTAATCTGTTAGCCCGTGTTTGTGTAGGCTCCAAAAGTGATAGCAAAATAACATTTCATTAAAAAAATATTTTAATAAAAAGATTTTTTTTTTAACTTAACGTTTTGCGAATTTAATAACCTCTAACCGTCCACGAAACGTACCATCCCTACATCCAAGCCTTCCTGTTCTCACTCCTGCCTACCTACCTGACGAGGTCCGGATATCCCTGTGCGTAGGCCGTCCTCTCGAGGCTGGCGACGGCCAGGGAGTTGGCGATGGCGAGCCTGGCGTCGGTGAGGTGCGCCAAGACTCCTGCCTACTAGACACTGGGTGGGCCTACCTACCTGACGAGGTCCGGATATCCCTGTGCGTAGGCCGTCCTCTCGAGGCTGGCGACGGCCAGGGAGTTGGCGATGGCGAGCCTGGCGTCGGTGAGGTGCGCCAAGAGTGCGCCGCGGTCCCTGCGCCTCACGGCCACCACGCTGCGCCCGACCGTCACGCCCCACGAGGCGTTCCCCCTCAGCTCCGGACACTCGAGCAGCCGGTCCAGCTGGTCGAACGCCTGCATCCGCCAGAAACACTCGGCCTCCACCTCCAGCATAGCGGGGGCCAGGTCCGGCTGCTGCAGCATCAGACACTCGGCGAGCTTGAGCGCGGTGTACGGCTGGTCCAGGCCGAGGTAGCACTGCACCATGCCCTTGAGGAAGCCAGGGCTCAGCTCCTTCTCACTGCCTAGACGCTCGTAGCATGCCGCTGCGTCCTGTGTGTATAAAATAAATATACATAACGCAAGAAAAAAACGCCAAGCTGTTTGGCCAAACAGCGCATTGCTCAGTTGACAAGGACGGAGTAAGAGCCGGGTTATCGGGCTTCTTGGGGTGGGAAGGCTTTGCTCCGGGCATTGAGATTAACCAACAAGTCCTATATGTTGGGGGGATGCTTGAATGTAACCCGTGGGATGTCTAGGTTTTTGGTCAGGGATGAGGTGTTCGCTTGATGATGCCGTTGAGGGCACGTACGCCAGGATGCCACCGAGTGATAAGGGGGATGATGTTCCCTTGTGTGCATGTGGCCAGGATACTGAGGGCACGAGTCACCTGCTGTTCCACAAGTTTCGGGGGTAGCCTCGGGTGGTGACAGCTTCAGAGATTTTGCTGCAGTGTCCGAGCATATTCTCTGGCCATGAGTGGCCATGGTAAATGGTAGTTGACACTTGACAGACTGATGTAGTGGAGATACTGGATTCTGTTGGTAAGCTTGAAGTGGACCTTGGATCTGAGCTGGCCCTCCTCCAAGAATAGGTCCACAAGACAAGACCTTCGCACCCCAAGAAGCTTAACCACCCAGCTCGAACAACTGTGACAATATTCGCATTAAAACATGCAAACTCAATTTCCCCACCGAGTCTTTTACAGCGAGAGCCATCGACAAAAACAACACCGTCCAGGGACACAATACCAGCAACATCACCTAGCAGTTGAGGTGCAGTAGATGCCCGGCAGGATTATGCCACACTTACCCTGAGCCGGCCAGTAACCTCGTGCGCTAGAACTAGCTCCGTGAGCGTCGGGTCCCTAACTCAAGGACTCAGGTTAGCAGAGTGTGATGATGCCACACTTACCCTGAGCCGGCCAGTAACCTCGTGCGCTAGAACCAGCTCCGTGAGCGTCGGGTCCCTAACTCGGCGAGCGAGGACTCCGGCCACCATGTCAGGGTCGTCCAAGCGCCCATAGATTTTCTGGAAAAAGTTCAGTTAGGATACTTAATTATTATTGTTAACAATTTACATGATCATTACAGCTTTGTTACACAGTGTTTTCATATAGAATTGCAACCCACTCAAATGTCAAGTGTGAACCTATTAGGACAACTAAGCATATAAAACTAAAACAGTAGCTGTGGGTGGGAATTGAGGAGAGGGTGCTGAAATTAGTCTAAAAAGCGTTTTATTATCGGTGGCAAAGTGTAGTAACCGGGGAATACAATGATTTCATTGCTGGTGTAAGTAAATCAAATGAACGTATTGTTGGTATTGGTTTTTTGGGGAAAAATTAAATCACCTTAAGCATTTAACCTGCTTCTTTTTTGTTACACATAGTCATAGATATTAGAGCATTGAACCAATCTAAAATGTCCCTTTATAACATCGTGTCTTGAAACTGTGCACAAATATACTATCAAATATGCAAAAATATGCGTTCCAAAATTACACGCCTTCTTAATAATCAACATTTCAACTGAACCACTAGCCCAAAACTAAAAAACAAAATAAAGATGATTTACAAAAAAGGCTGTAGAAAATGTCAATAATGGCCAATAGATTTTTGGATCAAAATCCTCCAAGATCTAGGGGCATAAAGTTCGTAACCATGTTATTTCTTACAGAAGATTTTTGCTGATGGGACCTAGCTCAAAAATACCAAGTTGGCCAATTTTTTTTTTGGGTCATGGTAATTTTTCTGTTAAGCTTGCAACTTGTAGTATAGTTTCCTTTCGTTTTTGGATCCCAGTCGCAATTATTAGGGCAGCCTCTCTCGTTGCCATGGGTCTTGGTTCAAATCCAGGTTAAGACATGGTTCTTTTGTCGCCCAAGCACCAGAGTCTAGGAGGGAAGCCCCTTCACTGGTTGTGCTGTTATGTGACTTTCCACCCTTCCTATCTCTAACCTATTCTCTTAGAATGAATGAAGAGGCACCCTGGCCCAGCAATAGCAGGAGGGGCAGCTTTTCTCTTGTTACCAAGTGTCCTGGTTCAAATCCAGGGTAAGTCATGGATGTTTTGTCTCCCGAGCACTAGAGTTGGGAGGGAAGCCCCTTTACTGGTTGTGCTGACGGTGTGGCTCAGTATGAATGGTGTTAGAAGTAACCTTGCTGATGACGACAACATGCATGCAGAATTTGCTTCTTGCGTGGCCCTACCACAGATTTGGTAATGTGTTGTGAGTTTTGTTTGTATGTAGTTACGTAGCTGAATTTTAGTGGCCACCATCCGCCTGTTGAGTCCCAGAAGGACGAAACGCGTCGTGGATTAAGGTACAAACACTTTAAATTAGCTGCAGATGTCATCAGCAGGTGAAAATTTTTGTTGTCGCCAGCTCTTCAGGCTGGGCTTTGTGTTCTATATGCTTTCCCAACCTGTCAACCTTTCTCCAATCAAAACTAAACTAGCCAGTTGGACTTTTCTACACTATTTGTAAATTCACAGCTTGTTAGCATGATAGATTGGAGAAGGGTTGACAGGTTGGGAAAGCAAAGAGAATATAAATCCCAGCCTGAAGGACTGGGGGCAACAAAACTTTTCACCTGCTGATGACAACTACAGCATGATGGGCATGATAAAATAGTATATTTTTTAAGTTAAGCGGGTGAATACCCCTTTAACTGCCGGTACCGTTCATTATTTTATAGTTCAGATTAGGGATGCACACGATAATCAATAATGGATATAATTTTGACAATCGATAACCAAAGTTCATTATCGATTATCGAAATATCAAATAATTGGTCAATAGTGGCACGAACCAAACTCTTAAGTCGGAGATTTCTCACGTTGTGCCATGAACTGGCTGGATTGATGGAGTCACACTCGAGATTAATGTTTGATAATGACTAATGAGCTATCATTCAATAACGGAAGCAAACACATAACATCGAAGACAGCGAGACAGCAAACGGAACGCGATGGTATTGTTTTGACTTACACTTGCCACACTTGAGGTTCCACTTATAGGTCGAAACAGACTTTGTTGGTGATATCGATATTATCGATTCGACAATGAAATTACCATTTTGATAATCGATAATGAAAAAGTATCAATGTGCATCCCTCGTTCAGATATAAAACACTTCGGTGAAACAGCATAAGCATAGGCATAGTACGTAAGTGAGCGCTATTTCTCGGCTGCAGGGTGAATATTTTCAAAATCGAGATCACCCATCCCAACCAACCAAGGTCACCCGATTTCCCAATCGTAAATATGTCGATAAAGTAGAGGCAACAAATATCCCCGCCAATCCTAACCCACAACAACAAAATATATGAAAAATTTAAAACCGGTTTTAAACCGGTTTTGGTTTTTGGAAATCGGTTAGCGATTTCGCTTACCCATGTCATCCCTAAAACAAATACAGTAGTATACCGTATTGAAGGCTTTCACGACCTGTGGAAAACTTTTGATTTTTACCTGGGTTGTTGTGTTGTGTCGATAGCAAGTTGTCACTCAACGTTTCACCACCCATGTTAGTGGCTTCTTCATGACTGATCATGGGTGATGAAACATTGAGCAACAACTTACTATCGACACGACGCAACAACCCAGGTAAATATCAAAACTATACACAGTATTTATATTTTATACAATGGCAAGCCAACACCAAATTCAATCTGACCCCCTGATTGAAAATTCATCTAACAGAAACTGGAGCATGTAAAGTTGATAATTTTGCCACCGATCCTAAGAAAGGGGGCTATTCAAAATAAAAAGTTTAACAACTACTAACATAAATGTAGAAATACCATTCAACTGGACCTGCTCATATACCGATACAGTGTAGACGCCGGAAGGCCACCTACGCTAGAAGTACGTGCAAGTAGCTTACCGCAAGGAAGCTCATCTCCTTCTGAAGGTCTTCAGGATGTTGAAAGAGATGCTCTTCCTCATACATGAGTGCCCTCTGGTACTCATGGCACTCGTAATTACTGCAGGCAATGGTTGACATCGGGAGGCGTTCCAGGAAGCCTAGCACAGAAAGATGTATTCTATGTTTGGAGTTTAGACACTTGATATAGTAACCATGGAGTTATAAATAGTACTGGCGTACTGGAGGCGCAGGTGTGTGGTCGGCGGTGTACAAGTTAGCACTTCAAATCGGCAGACATTTTGATTGTTTACTTTGGTAGTAACAAAGGTAACCTAGGGCCTACCACAGTTCATGGTAGCAAAGATTAACCTGCTAGTAGTGGTTATAACAATCAAAATGGCAAATAGGCTCAAACAAACAAACACGATCGTGGACGTGCTGTTCCATTTGAGCTAGACCTCCTTCTCATCCAACTCCATGATATAACAATGTTCCTAGAACCAGTAGGCTATAATGATTGATAAATAGTGTAACGTTACAGCCCTACCCCTTGTATTTTTATATTTTTGCTGCTTATAAATCTGTCTAATATAATTCATATCATGTGGAACTTTCAATATTTTCGGGACTTTAAATCATATTTTTCTAACAAGTGTTCAAGTCAGTGTGAATCTGCATCTAGGCATGCAAAGGCCAACCTTAGGGTTGAAAGTGTGGAATGTGAAGTTGTGAAGCCGAGGCTCATGTTTTTGGTTTCGGGTTTACCGGAGTGGCCTAGAAGTGACGTCACCCCATGCTAAATTCGGAACGTCCTGGAAAAGTGCGTTGGCTTCATCTTTCGACGGCAGCGAGCAAGGGTTGAGGAATGCGGCAAGCGTAAATGGCAACGTCGGTGACAAAATCCAACGGAAATGTGAATTTTGTTGAATTTGCAGTCGACGAATCGCGAGCCTAGGATGACCCGCGGAGTTTTGAACCAGGAAGACTGACCAATGGCAGTGTCCATAGAGACACACGTGACCGGACGGCGAGGGCGAGAAGAAGCCCCGAACGAGCGCGAGGCAGCAAGAAGCATCCACCTCTACCACAGTGGGTCACGCTTTGGAACCGGACGGTTGAGTCCGAGGTGCACGTGTCGTGCCAGCGTTGGAACCCACCCTGCGAGAGCCATCATGGTCGTGGAGCCTCCGTCTATTACGGAGTGGCCGACTAGGCTTAGGGAGTTGGTCTTATTTTAACATTATTTTACTATTTGAAACTTATTCTGAAGAATACGGCGCGTTTTTGGTGACCCCTATGTAAAGGGTAGCCGCCAACAGTACGTCTGATAATGACGACCCGGCGAGTACACGGTAAATTCTAAACTACTACAGAGTTGCGGGGAGCATGAGCTCATATCAAGTTTACAGTTCCTGTCTTCGGACTGGCTTTGCGGTGTCGAGATAGGGTGCACGTGTTAGTGCCAGTAAATTACAAGACCACGTGGTTAGCCAGTACCACGATGCTAGATCAAGGGCATCTCTCCCTCTACGAGAACATCTGGGGCTGTGGTAAGCGAAACTAAGCATTCTGGGCGAGTAGCTGAGAGGGACGCAGTAGGACACAAGGTCCGCGTCCGCCACTGGACGCCTTCCCCGTAGGCTACCTACGCGCCGGAGCGCGTCGCCGTTTGCAGCCACATCATTTCCCCCCCCCTTCTTCACTCAAGACCAAGGAACAGGATAGGACTTTGGAGTGGGACAGAGAGGACTTGGATGAGTAGAGCATTGGCTTTCATTTTCTTGTATTTTTATTGTTTTCCCTGTATCACATGCATGCATTTTGTTCTCTAAATTCGGATCCGAGCTTGCTAAATTCATTTGAAACATAAATTCATTGTTGTAAACATAACTTCATTGGTGTAATTTAACTTCTTTGTTGAGTCAGTAAAGTCCACTAAAAGCACACAGCTTTTCACTTAGTAGTGCATGTTTGCCCCCTGTTTTCCTCAACTCATAGTGTAGTTTTTGCAAGGACCTTCAGTCCACCCCACGCCGCATCACGGGTGGTTGACCTACTTTCAGCAGGAGTGCCCGAGGCCCAGAACGAGCGTGGAGCGGACCAGCGACGGCGTGGCTCACCACTAGCGTGCCTGGTAAGACGGGTTCTCTACCCCCTGTGGGTAGTGTGCTGGACCGTGCTGGGTTGCACTGTCAGTACACTCTGGCGAGTTGTTGTTATTTTTGTGTTGCGTTTATGTGTTTTCGATTTGCGTTTCTTGTTTTTCGGTCTATGTTAGTCTCATCTCTCCGCGAGCTAGGAACAGGGCAAGTTTGCGAGTCAGGCATAGGGTTAGAACGGGTGACCTTTACCTACACCACCCCCCGACCTAAAGTGACTCTATCTAGTGAGTCACGAGTGAATCACACTCTGGCGCTGGTCGGGTTTTCGGGCGTAGTAGTGTTGGTAAAGGGTTGCGACGTGACTTGGTAGGCACGATTAACCACGAACCGAGACGTACAGGTTAGGACGTCGTGGCTCACGTGGGTCGTGAAGTCACAATAGTGTGCTGGCTTCCAAACATTTGGGTCAGGAATTTGGGAGCCAAACCAATAGGCGATAAAAGTAATTAAAAAAGTGGGTATGCGATTTTTAGGAAACAAAAATATCTTTTTAGGAGGAGGGTGGAGGAGTCAGTCCTGGATTTACATACCTACTTTATTGGTTGAGTCCAGACAAATGTTTAAATGTTTATCATGGGAAACCTGGTATAGGGTGCAATTAGCCCCTCTTCAGGTGAACTAGGTATGTGCGGATAGGGAATTGTGAAGGGATGTCCGAGGGCTGTTTAAGAGGACTCAATCCCTTGCATTCGCCTTAACGACTGAGGAAAACCTCGGAAAAAACCTTCAGTCAGGATTGCCGGTCTCGACGGGATTCGAACCCGGGACCTCGCGAATCAGAGTCGAGCGCTTAGCGCCCGAGCCAACACTGTCGGTGAGTCCAGACAATTTTTAATTGATCTTTAGCCCAACTTTATAACTGCATAAACTGGCTCACATCTTCTAGTCAACCTACTTGTAATGTTCTTGTAGTCCAGCCCTCCTAGATGGGAGCCTGACATCTTCTTCTTAGGCGTCAGAGACTTGTTGTACTCGCGCACCCACCGCTGTAAGAAGTCCACCAACGTGAGGATGGTCTTCATGATCTTCAGAGATTTCTCCTTATCCCACGTCTTGGCCTGAGACTCGGGCGCGAACCCCCTCTGCGTTTGGATCGGCGCTTGCCGACGTTTCTTCGGGCCTTGGGCTTTACGGCTGCCATTGATGATGCCAAACACTTCGTTAAATATCTCTTCTTTAGCGTCGTCAGTCGCGAACACAAGCGCTTGTACTGAAAACGATTAAAGATTTTGTGACCTGTATCTGTACCCATTTAAAAAATAGTTAAGCACTCCTCAAACTAAGTCTTGAATGATAAATGAGCATCCAAAGCTGTGTATGAATTTTGGGAACTTGAATTTAAAATAACCTGTTACAAACGTAGGTTTATACAGGATTAGTTTTATTTTCACATTGGGCATCACTGAGCAACAGCCATGGAATTATGTTTATTATTTGGTTTCAAAAAAAGAAAAAAATGCAAAGTTTTGGAAAATTTAGATAACCTAAATTATATAATTTCTTAATCAAATTCAGACATAGACGGAACACATGTTTTTTTGTAAATCCATGTACCTGTGGAACTTTATTCTGTTACAATTAAATAAATAAATAATCAACTGCTCAATCTAGTGGTACTTGAAACTTACATAAGATATACGGCAAGAAGTAGAGCGCCACCTGAAAATCCCTCTTGAAGCTGAGTAGACACGAGAAGAACATCTCTCGTATGACCTTGTCGGTGATGAGTGACGTGAGTTTGGAGGCCCAGTGGTAGGTCCACTCCGGGAATGTTGAGCCGTACTGGCATCTGGACATACAGCATTCACACAGTTCAGTCAGTCATCTATGAATTAATTGCTTGAATCCTTCCTTTATTAATTTCTGGATACCTACGCTACTGGCACTAAATCCCCCCTTACGAATTTTTTGATTTGTCACTGCTAGATTTGGGCCCACCCCAATCTCTATACTCTAGTGACACTCCTGCTTTGGACAGCCCTGGAGCCTACCTAAATTAACCATTTATTTTTTTTCCCCCCAGAGATGTTTCTGGAAGTTTTCCCAAAAATTAAATTCCAGAAATTTTACATCGTTAGGTATTCGATTCAAAACTCGAATAGAAAATATCTGAATTTTTTAATTATTATTTTTTTTAATTCCTGCAAACATTTTGTAATTTTAAGCCTTGCCCTAGGCCTACCTATCTTGAACTTAGGCCAATTCCTAGCTAGCTTCCTAGCTTCCTGGATTAAGCCCAAAGTGCATAGGATGTGCCTAGTCCAACCTTTCTTGCCTAGGGCATAGGCCCTAGCCGAGCCGTCTTTGCTAGGCTCTTCTAGACTTTGGGTAGATTGGCCTACTGTACTAAATTAGGGCCTACCTATGCCATAAAATAAAACTTGAAAACTATTAATAATTGATTTTTAATTTTTATATATTGTATAACTCGTTAATCTGCACTGTTTTGGCAATTATTTGACAATCGACTTTTTGTGTATCATCACTATTCGCACACCCCTAGTTCTTGATGTATGGATCATCATTGTCATTGTTCGCTTTAAACATGAAAGTTAACTGTTAAATGTACAATAATTCATTTAGTTAGCTTTAGTTTAAAGGCTACTTCAGGCCCACTTTATATAGTAGTCCCAACTTGACTCGCCCTTGTGTGATTTGTATAATCTTAGATAACTTCACCTGTTTGTCATTATTATGTATATTTACTAGATGAAAATGGTTGGCTGAAAGAGAAGGCCTCACAGGCCTGAATCCCACCATCAATAAAGACGGCAAGTCGGCAATCAATGAATCAATAAACTCACCCCAAGACGGTGTCTGGCCAATCGTGTTCTGGGCTCACTTTGCTCTTGTAGCGAGACGTCAGCAGAGGCGTCAGCAGCTCGCGCACCTCTTGGCTGAACCTCTGCCACAGCTCGGAGCTGGAGACCGTGTCCGTAGTCACTTTGTACGTCTTCAGCATATCCTGGCACAAACAGAACACCACTGAGCTCTATATACTTACGTGGAGGGCGCATGCTATACTGTAACCTTGAAGTCTACATGGGCCTAAAGCGATGGGTCTAAAAGGCCTAACCCGATGGGCCTATTATCGACGTCCCTCAATTATATTGTGATTGCACCGCCGTCTAGATGTAAATCTTAATGTCAAGATGGCGGTTTGTGGCTAGCTTATTTTGAGGTTATGTTGACTAGTAGACCTGCATTACAGTGGTCTATTATCAGGGACACTCAAGATGCCTAGGAATAGTGTGTACTGCAGTGTGACACTAAATAAACTAATAAACACAGGCCAGTGACACAGGTGAACGAATCTATTATGTTTAGTTCTTTTGAATCTGCCGCTGATTAGGGACCTAAGAAAATGGCGGACGGCAAACTTCCGACAATTTCATATCTCAACATTTGCCCGGTATATATCAGATCTCCACGTAAGTATATAGAGCTCAGTGCACAACACACGCTTATCGGCGGTACGCGTGTTCGACGGACAAGTTTAAGCTTAATGCACCCGTTTTCAGTGTAGGGAATGTGGTACTGGCATTTCAATTTCCTAAACCAATTTTACACAACAAAACACGGCACACAAGTAAATTAAATAAATTAAGGATTATAGTGATGTGAAATTCCCAGATATTTACCGATTGTTGGTAATTTACAAATTACAAATTGAAATGGTACAATTATTTAAGGTGCCTGGTTTAGGGGAAAATGTTTTTTAAACTAGGAAACGCTCAGTTGGACGCGTTGATAAGCGAGCACGTGCTATAGCTAGACCCACAATGCACATTTTTTTTTAATATTAAAATTTGCGACGTTCGCTGTCCACAGGGCCATGTTTCCAATATTATTTATTATTGCCAAGGTATTTGGGTAAACCCGTATGTAAATCTTTACTTTGTGGATAAAATCCACCGCCATCTAGAGGACCTTGACTCATTGGGAAAAATATTTAAACTCTTTGGTGACAAATAATAGACTGCTTCCTCGAAAGTATTTGATTACTTCTAGGTGGCAGTGCATTAGAAATTTTGCTCGTCTTTTCGTTGCCATGGCAACGTTACTTTTGTTATAATGTAATTTCCATCTACACTACTTATCGGATCAAACTAAAATTAACATATTCGTGACCGGACGGACATTCTAAATGATTTGGCTATCTCAGATTTTGTCGCCGGTTAGTTTGAATAAAAAACTTTCGATTAACTTTAATGTAACTTTTTAACTTTTTGAACGATTTTGCCTCAAAACTAATGGCATTCAATCGAGAACAAAGCTTGCAGATGGTCAAAATTTCAACTCGATCCGAGCCTCCGTTCGAACGTTATGGCGAGACATACAAACAAAAAAAAAACAAACAAAACAAAAACAAAACAAAACGAGTGACAAATTTTTCCGGCAGAGTCAAATGGAAACGCTCGCTTCGCTCGCTTAATGATTGGGGATTTATTTAGTATGGGTAAGGTAAGTGGTATTTAAGACTGAGTAACCATAATTACTATTTACTATGGCTGGGCATCGACATCGATTAATCAATGTTTTATCAATGTCGGGAGTATATTTCGACATTGATTTTTTTTAGAGTAGTTTTTTTGTCAATTAATTATGAATTAAAAAAAAAATTATCGTGCAAAAGTGAGAACACAGCAAAGTTAAACTTTGTGCGGCGCCCTGTTTCAAGCGCTGCCGCACAGACCTCGACTTTCAGAAACTTGTAACACACATAACAAAAACTTGTAGAAATAGGCCTACAGCCAAACCTTACACACTCAAAAGAAATGAGATCTAAAAAAAGGGCCAAGCTCATCTACCCTTCCACATTTGCGCATTCTTAATTCATAAACGTACAGTGTCCCATAACAGCATCCTCGAAAAGCTTGGCAAAATAGAATTTGCGATTATTAATTTAAACGTAATAGTTCAACCAAGTTCTTTTTTATAATTAATTTAAACGTAATAACATGCAAATTTTATTTTGCCAAGCTTTTCGAGGGTGCTGTTATGGGACACTGTACGTTTATGAATTAAGAATGCGCAAATGTGGAAGGATAGATGAGCTTGGCCCTTTTTTTAGATCTCATTTCTTTTGAGTGTGTAAGGTTTGGCTGTATTTCTACAAGTTTTTGTTATGTGTGTGATCTCATTACTTTTTCAAGTTCCATTGTAAAATTATTTGTAAAATATAATAATTTTATCAAAGTTGATTTAATTTCTATGGTATTAGCAATAACAATAGGATGTAAAATATCTAGACCCGGATTCATGTACATCCTGGGTATAGGTGGTATAACCATGGTATAACGACGGTATAAGGACTGGACCCCAATTCTTGAGTTCGTGGGAGATGAGTTGAAAACGAAGTCGTTTTCGTTTTCGAAGGAATTGGTATTCTTGAACGGTATCGTGGAAAACGTCATGGGTTGTGAGTTGAAAGAGTATTGCTATTATTCACGTGGGGTGAGGTTCACAAAATCCAGACACTTTAAAAAGATTTGCGTAGCAAAGAGCTCGAAAACGTTCTATATTTATTCTAGATGGCAGTGCCTTCATAAACGCGGGCCAATCGAAAGACGAGTTGCATGAAATGATTTGATTGTTGCAATTATGTAAACAAACAGATGAGCACGCTCATATTCGACACCTTGCTTCGACATTGTGTGTAGCAGCAAGCTGACTTTGATCATGGCTAAACATGGCTAAAAAGAAAAGAATAGGTGTATTATTTCCGAACATTTTTGTATAGCCTAGGTGGACAATCATACTATTGTTTATCTGCATTAGGCTTTTAGTAATCAAAACTAGTTATTTGTGGGGAAGTGTGTCAGAACAAGGTTGTGCTGGCCTAGGGTTGGCTAGGCTTGTCAAACATCTAATGGAACTTTAGACCTACACTTTTGCATTATAAATAATTTTCCACATCTGGGCCTAGGCCAGGGACGGTTTCTGATTTGTTTTATGAGAGTATAATGACAACTTTTCTCGTTTCACACATTGAAGCAAAATTTAAAATGTCCGCCATTTGTTAACGTATCGCACTTTCCCACCTAACTCTGCTTATACCGTCAACAAGTGTCAAGTAACTATAGTTACTTGTTGATTGTATGCCAAGTGTTTAAGGCTTATTTTAAAACCTTTATTTGGAAGCCTTCCAACAAACTTTTTCAACTTTTTTTTTCAAAAGAGACTATAACCTTAATGTCCATGTAAAATATGAATATTGTAGCCCCACCCGTCTGGTCAGAATCGCGGGCCGATTGAAACTGACGAATTAGATGTTAGTAGCAGTAGCAGTAGTAGCTAACATCCTTAAAGTGATTTTGAGCATGTTTCAAGCCATTTTTTCACCAAGAAGGAATGGTCGTACCCCAATAAAATTTGGCATGTGTTGTCAGGTACCTAAATCCCCTCGATTGTGATAGTTTTCAAGTTCACATCACGTTACATGACGGCTGGGTAACACCTCGAAATCACCCCAACTCTGCTTGCTGTATAAGGTGCTTGAGTGTGTAGCGCACCGCGGCTTGGCTGCGGCGCCCTAACGGGCACCTAGATCATGGGATGAGTAGGCGTAATGTAGAAGATTGTAAGGTAATATAATAACAAAAACAATAATAGTACTTGTCAAAATATTTATAAGCAAATAAAAATATGAGTAGTACCAATAAAATAATGCGCGCGTGCATCTCTCGAAGCTTCCACCCGTAAATAAGCCTGTAAGATTAAGTGGCTACTACGGGGGAGTTAGCGCGACGGAAAATTACCACTAAATAAAGCCCGTAATTTGTTAAATATAGTACCCGAAGAAGATTCAAATCCTTAGGATGAATTCGAGTAATGTTCAGATTTTTGTAACCCGATTACCATCTTTACTATGAATTAGTGATGACGACGGTTAAGGTTTCTCTTAACCGGTTAACCGGGTGTAAAAACCGGTTTTTAACCGGTTAATTTTCAAAAACGCGTAAAATCACGCATTAACGGCGCTCGCTTCGTGTTGTGCAATCGCAAGCAGGAGTAACCGGGAGTAACATCAAGCGCCGATTACGAAATTGCTTATGTGGCACATCTGCGTAGTGTAACCGATATCGGATCGTAGGCAGCTCAAGGTCAATTGCCTCGTCGCTATCTCAGTGCTCCCCCCCCCCCCTCCCACCCACCGCCATGCCAAACTTACATAATCAGTTCATTTATTAGTGCTCGCGCCCGCCCGCTACGTATCTTATCTCTGAATGCTGTTAGTGTCACGTAATAAATATTGGACACTTATGCCATTGAATCTTTAAAACATGCTGAAATCGTATATCACAGAGAACGACCTTCACCTTCTCAAAGACGAGTGTAGTGTCGCCAGCCAGCATTGTTTACGCGTTTTACGCGACATCACGGAGGCCGGCCTCGCGCGGGAGGGGGAGGGGTAATTATGCTGTGTATTATCTGTTCCGTGAAATAACTCGCACGAGCGGAAAAAACCATTTTGAGCAGCTGGAAATTCCATCAAATCTTCGCGACGTAAAAATAAACTACAAACAACATTTTAATAACTTATCTCAATTCAATATACACACGCCAAGTTTATTACGTAGTAAATAAAATGCAGTAAAACCCCTATGGATTGTTCCCACATCGTCCGTTTTCCCGCCATGATTGCTATATTTGAAAAGTTTTTGCAAAAGTCCCATTTACACAATGTTAAAAATTCCCGCGTCCACTGTTCCTCAATCGATCTTTTTCCTCACCGTATCGTACAAAATGTTGTGTTTCTCAATGTTAAATTTACCCTAATGCATCATTTTCGCCTTTTACGAACAAAGACCGGCAACCGACGAAGAAACACCATTTCCTACCAGCCGAGCGCAATATTTTGTGAAGCTGTGTGTCAGGTTCACTTCCCCATCCCACCCCGCCAGCCGGCAGCTGCCGCCTACGAGACCGGTTGCCCCTCCCCTCCCGCTCGCGCTGCCAAGGCTCTCACTCTCACTCTCCTCTCTTCTCACGGCCGGCCGGCCTGCCAGCTCAGACACAGTGACACTCACATTCTCTCTCAGCAGTGCCGTGTTTTTCTTAGGCGATAATAATTGCAGACCATTGTTTTTAATCAATGATACTTACTTGAATGGCCAGTGAGAGTGCGTCCATGTTGTATGTGTCGCGTGACGAGACGTAGAACTTGGCCAGCGTTGTAATGGCTTGGTACGCGAAGGTGTCGCCCGCCAGCACAAACAGGGGAAACTCATCGCTTCCTAAAACAAACATAATATATTCAATATTAGTACACAAACAAGTCTCTCCGTGGAAGATTATTTATGCACAGAGCACTGCTATAGGTCCCACATTTCATACTGTTTGACATACCGGCAGTAGTGATTTCAGATTTCATTTCATTTCATTTCATTTTATTATCTTGTTTTGTATAACTAATACTAGCATATAATGTTACAATGTTATGACAAGATAAGATAAACAAGTTATAAACATTATATTATAAGCTAGCTAGCTATTAAACACGTCTTTTCAAAAGACTAAGACTTGAATATTAGGATGTATAGAAAAAACTAAAACTAATTTACATTAATTACAAAATACACTTTTACAACAATACAATAATAATACACAATAAAAAATATACTTTTACACCAATTGAAGATCGGCTACTAGATAATATAAGTCTAGGCATCTATAATATGCAAAATAAATTGTATTTTCAAGACATATTATTATTGTCCGCCAAGAACTCCTCAATATCGTAATATTCTTTTTCAACAAGAAATGTCCTAAGATCCTTTTTAAATGTATCAGTTGGTTTGTTTTTGATAATGGCAGGTAGCTTATTAAAAAGGATTATTCCTGCATATGTGGGGCTTTTCTCATATACAGCCAGCCTATGGGATGTCACAAATATATCATTTTTCCTCCTAGTATTGTAATTATGAATATTGATGTTTTTTTTATATCTTCCCTATGATTAATTAAGCGAGCGAAGCGAGCGTTTCCATTTGACTCTGCCGGAAAAATTAGTCACTGTTTTTTTTTTTTTTTTTTTTTTGTTTGTTTGTTTGTTTGTTTGTTTGTTTTTTTTGTTTGTATGTCTCGCCATAACGTTCGAACGGAGGCTCGGATCGAGTTGAAATTTTGACCATCCGCAAGCTTCGTTCTCGATTGAATGCCATTAGTTTTGTGGCAAAATCGTTCAAAAAGTTAAAAAGTTACATTAAAGTTAATCAAAAATTTTTTTTTTCAAACTAAACGGCGACAAAATCTGAGATAGCCAAATCATTTAGAATGTCCGTCCGGTCACGAATATGTTAATTTTAGTTTGATCCGATAAGTAGTGTAGATGGAAATTACATTATAACAAAAGTAACGTTGCCATGGCAACGAAAAGACGCGCGAAGTTTCTAATGCACTGCCACCTAGAAGTAATCAAAATACTTTCGAGGAAGCAGTCTATTATTTGTCAACAAAGAGTTTAAATAGTTTTCCCAAGGAGTCAAGGTCCTCTAGATGGCGGTGGATTTTATCCACAAAGTAAAGATTTACATACGGGTTTACCCAAATACCTTGGCAATAATAAATAATATTGGAAACATGGCCCTGTGGACAGCGAACGTCGCAAATTTAAAAATTTAAAAAAATGTGCAATGTGGGTCTAGCTATAGCACGTGCTCGCTTATCAACGCGTCCAACTGAGCATTTCCTAGTTAAAAATAATATTACCCTTTGTAAATATAGAGGCATGCAAGAGTAAGAATATTCAATTTTTTGAAATGTCCTCTACATGTATCCCCTTTCTTAATTTTATCTAGTATTCTTAAAGCTTTTTTTTGCATGACAAAGATCTTATGAAAATTGTTTTTTGATGTATTACCCCACGCTATTAACCCATAGCTCAAATGTGACTCAATCAGGGCATAGTACACTACTAACAGCAAACTTCTATCTGCATATATTTTCATTTTACGTAAGACATATATATTGGAGCTTATTTTATTTGCTACATAATCAGTGTGGATGTCCCACAATAAGCACTTGTCAATATACAATCCTAAGAACTTTGCTGTGTCTATTTGTTCAATAGGAAGGTCTTCATCACATAACCTGATACAAATATTTTGATCTTCCATATTTTTCCTTGGGAATATCATACATTTAGTTTTCTTATTATTCATTATTAGGTTATTTGGTTGCAGCCACTGCGCCACTTCGTTAAAACTGATAAAAGCGGTCTTTCTAATGTTTCTATAAGTGCATGAGCAAGGGTGGTGGTTGCGTCATCTGCATACAGAAGCATATCCCCTTCACTTATTGCACATGGCATGTCATTTATTAGTATATTGAAAAACAAAGGCCCTAGTATTGATCCTTGTGGTACTCCCAGTTTAATATATTTCCTCTCAGATTTAGTTTTTTTGTTCAAATGGTCAGAAATTTCTACATATTGCGTTCTTCCATGTAGATACGAAAATATCCATTGCAGGGCATTTCCCTTAATTCCATATGAAAACAGTTTACTTATTAATGTATTATACTCCACACAGTCAAAAGCTTTTGAAAGATCCATATAAATGGCTACTGGTGTTTTTTTCTGATCAAGCGCTGTTACAACATTGTCAATGAAGGCAGCAAGAGCTGTTTCAGTTGATCTCTTTTCTCTGAATCCATGTTGTTCTTTTGCTATTATCTCATTTGCCTCTTTAAAGATAATTAAAGATCCCCTGATTAGGTGCTAACTGCTAAGAATGTGGAACTGGGTTTTGATTTTCTGCGCTAATTTGAAGCAAAAATGAAAATATGTAGTGCTAATTTAGTTTTCCTTTGTAAATGGCAAGGTTCTGATAAGTTTAATAAAGATTCAGATGCAGGCGGCAGAGATAAGATTCCTGAGAAGCACAGTGGGCAAGACCAGAAGGGATAGATTAAGAAACACGGACATTAGAGAAATGCTAGGTGTAGAAAAGTTAAGTGACAGGATAGGAAGGACACGGTTGAGATGGTATGGACATATGAAATTGAAATGGGAAAAATAGGATGCCCAAGAAAATGTATGAAAGAAGGATTGAAGAAGGAAGAAGAAGACGGAGTAGACCAAGGAAGAGATGGAAGGACATCATAGCAGGAGACTTGGAGGCAAGAGGAGAGAGCTGGGAAGATGTGGAAGAGATACGATTGTGGGAGGATAGAAAGAAATGAAAATATTTGGTTGCTAAACCCAAGCTGACCCTGCCAGAAGCAGGAAACGGCAATGGATAATGATGATGAATAAAGACGTATAAGATTCAAGTTTTAATATCATTCTGTATGTACACATCATTATTTTGCCTGTTTTAAGCTTAAAATTAGGGCTGTGCGAACGGGAGATTTCAATTCGAGTCGAGTACGAGTTCGAGTTCAGTCAAATGTTCGGTTTTCGAGTTCAATTCGAGTTCAATTCGAGTTCATTTAAAAATTAATTTATAATGATGTTGGGCCTAATTATTTTTTTATTTTATTTTATAGATATTTATTTTATTTATATTTAAATCGAGTTTATTTCCAAATTGAGAAAATGTATTCTTTTTTTCAGACTTTCTACTAGGCCTATCAAACAAATTCTTCAGTTTTAAAGCCTAGGCCTAGGCCTACCTTCTGGGTTAAATATTTTTGGTTATGGAGACCTAGGGCCTAGCTAGGCCTACAACTAACCTTGGTTTGAAGGGTGCCATAGGCTAGGTCTAGTGCTGGGTGCATTTTGGTATGGCAATGTGAGTTTGTAAGCCTAGCTAGGGCCTAAGATCGGTAAAATATACTAGGCCTAATCTTGACCAGAAGAAATCCTGGCAACTAGGCTAGGCTAGGCCTACTAGCAATTGTACTGTGCTAGGCCTACTAGGCCCTACCTGTTGTCAATGGTACTGTCACGCAGTGTTGTTTGAATGTTTACCTGCATTGTGACAAGTGTTCCATCTCATGAATATTTCAAAATTGTATTTTATGCTAGGCCTATGCTTTAGAGAAAAAATTACGCCTAAGCCTAGCCTAGTCCGCCGCAAATTTTTACGAATCATCTGGTTGCTCTGCTCTCGCCTCGTGAATCGTGGCAATTTTTGTTGTCAACATACATCTCGGACACAAAAGTGGTGATACACGGTAGACGTGAATTATTTCACAAAAACAGCCAATCAACGCTCGCATGTGACGTATGACTAGCTCCAATTGGATCTCGCAAAGTTCAGCCGGCCAATCATAACGAGTTTCACGTCAGAAGGAGTTCGACTATCGTGTATCACGAACTTTGCCGCGTATGCTGCTATCTAACGGAAGAAACACGTAACTTTTGACGGGTCGGTAAATGAAAATGCTGTTTTTACCGACGTTCGAATATTCGAGTTCAAAATAAATGAAACTCGAATTTGTTCGAACTCGCCGTGAACTCGACTCGTACTCGAATATTCGAGTACTCGCACAGCCCTACTTAAAATATTTATTTATTACCAATGACTAGAAGAAATAAAAATTACCAGGAAAAGAAAAAGAAAAGAGGAATTAGAAGATAAAAAATCTAAAAAACTAATTAAAGGCCCGTGCGTTACACCTCATTACTTAGTAATTACTATTTACTAACCCTTGTGGAATACAGGGCGGGGCACAGTTCCCGGGTCAATTGCCCCGATCTCCCCCAAACACTCCCCACACTTGAGTCCCACCGCTGGTTCGGGGTCCTTGCTCCCGTCTATCAACGTATACAGAACCTGTGAACATAGCGATCGCTTGCATTCAAGCAAAGAACCAGCACAACATGGGCAATGCATTCTGTGTTGAAAAAGTGAATAAGTGCTTGAAAAAGTGCTACTCGCACACTCCTAATTTAAATACATAGTACTAAGTGTTTTTTTGGACATTACACTGCTCTTTTGCTTTGTTGAAATGACTGTTGACTGTAGTTCAATCTACACATGTATGCAAACCATATAGTATTCAACTTTAGGCATATGAAAACTTAGGTGCAAGCAAACACGGTAATTAAATCGTGGGGGCATTTGAGAAGAAGATGATATAAAATAAGAGTCTTACATCAGCGATCTCTCTGTCGACGACCTCGTTCTGGCAGATGGCTTTCTGCAGGTACGTATTCCTTGTGGTGGAGAGGAAGTCCTTGAGCCGAGTGAGTCCAAAGATCCGCACGTCCACGTTCTCGTGCGACGCAAACATACGCAGCTCCGCTAGCTGAAGGTCGGGTGATGCCGGCCGGTGCTCAGCTATGTACCTGTGCAGAGATCGTGTGTTAGCAGTTAGCACAGGCGCAAACTAATTTAAAGACCAATTAATGCTATTTGAAAACGTTAAAATAAGTAATATCGTTAGTAAAACAGTGTTGATATCATATGTTCAATATAATATATTACACTATTTTCAATATTAAGATTTACACTCATTAAACTAGAAACTTTCTTTTGCTACAGAATAACAGAATTCGGGAGGTTCTGGTTAATGTTTACTAGGGCTACTCAACGATAAGAAAAATCAAAATGATATCATGAGGAGACGAGGGGATATCGTGGTACGATATCAAACTTTTGAAGTTAATTGGCGATATTATTGCAGATATCGCAATTATTTCCGTGTGTGATTACGTTCTGCGGGCCAGGCCAAGGTCAGTGGGTGATATGCTAGTCTTCAATGAGCAATTTTTATTTATTTAACGTCTATCCTATTCAGTTAAAAAAATGATTTACATAGGAGGACAACTAAATAAATCTAATTACATAGATGCAGACACAACAATGAACTACAGTTAAAAATGCAATGATATCTAAAAGCAAAAAAATAAAAAATGCAAAAAACCAAATAAAAAGCAATGTTGACATCACTACGTTGGTCGCGATCGAGAGCGGCATATTCAAGGTCAAGATTAGGGCTAGACATTTGTTAGTACAAGCCAGGGTGCTGAAAGTGCAGTGCTAAATCGTGTGGCAGTGTGCCTTCAACTGTTTCAAGTCTAGTATAGTTCTCAGGCCAGGCACCAGAGTGTCATCGTCGCTTTTTTGTTACGACTTATCGTCGACTGATGGATTAGTCGTGAGTTATTGGTCGATACAACAGAGCTATAGTTCAAAATATTCATAAAACAAAAGTCTTAGAAATGCACGTGAAATTAGATAGCTAAAACTATCCACCACTTTCAGGGTTTATCCTCCAATGTTTATCTGTGCTTGATAATTCAATGTGTCCCCTATGTATGCAATAAATATTATTAAATGGCTTCACATAATGTCCGCACCCCACTTTTTAAAAGATAATAATTTTAAATATACCCTAAGCATATATACTTGCATAAATACGCCGAGTATGATATAATCGTACCTGTGAATCGTGTTGTATGTAGACTGAATAGCCGGGTGGTCGGGGACGAAGTACAACTCGTTGAAGTGCGCACAGAGATCTTCCCGCTATACACTGAGTAGGATATACTCGTACCTGTGAATCGTGTTGTATGTAGACTGAATGGCCGGGTGGTCGGGGACGAAGTACAACTCGTTGAAGTGCGCACAGAGATCTTCCCGCTATACACTGAGTAGGATATACTCGTACCTGTGAATGGTGTTGTATGTTGACTGAATGGCCGGGTGGTCGGGGACGAAGTACAACTCGTTGAAGTGCGCACAGAGATCTTCCCGCTTGGAGTTGACGAGGAATCTGAACATCTCCCCGACCTGATCCGGGAAGAGTTCCAGCTGCGGCGTGAGCGAGGCGAACACCGTGCTGAGCAGCGTTCCC
This sequence comes from Sweltsa coloradensis, assembly GCA_024449915.1. Classification (NCBI taxonomy): domain Eukaryota; kingdom Metazoa; phylum Arthropoda; class Insecta; order Plecoptera; family Chloroperlidae; genus Sweltsa; species Sweltsa coloradensis. Next base: position 292,460 of record JAMZAV010001365.1, read on the forward strand.
AGCAGCTCGGGCTGAACGCTGTGGATGAACGCCTCCCACGCCGCGCAGCTCAGGGCGGGGAAGTCTCCGTAGTTGAGCTTCAGCGCCGTGCGAAGCGTTGCAAGCACCTTCAATGGTGATCGCAATTATCATGAATATTTTCATTCAAACAGGGAAAATTTTCAAATGGGAAATAAAAAATACAAGATACAAACAAAATCAAAAAAAAGTTTCACAAAATATTATTTTAAACTAATGTAAATTTTTAAAAAAACAAAAAAATTGTAGATTTTTTTTTTTTTTTAATAACCAGTTAAATTTTTTAAAGAATTTTCAATGAAAGTTTTCAAAAAAATTATGAATCATTTTTAAATTGATGGAACTTTTTAGCCTTGTTAAAAACTTTCTCAGTTTCATGACTAACCTTGAAGCGTACTGGCGTGATGTGCTTGGCACCCATGAGCTGGATGAGTCCGGGCAGCGCCAGCAAGGCCTTCTTCTTGGTTGACTCGCACACGAGGCGCAGCACGAAGTTGTTGTCGAAGCTCACCAGGATACCGAGGAACTGAGGGTGCAGGAAGTCAGCCTGGAAGCAACCACACATTAATTTATTGGATGAGCAAAGTGAAGACATCAATTTCACTGACCCCTCAAAAAATTTAGCTCCAATTTTTTTTTTTTTTTTTTTTCTGTCTGTTTGTTCAAACGGCATATGCGATCTCGATGAAATTGGAGGGGACCTTCGAAATCTCTGAACTTAGACCTGCCACGTTTTTGGGTACAATCGAAGAAATATTTCTCATGAATATCGTACTTATACGATTTTTTTCGATTTTTAGTGCGATATTTTCGTGACATTTGGGCCGATTCTGACCAAACGGGTGGGGCTACAATGTTCATATTTTATATGGACATTAAGGTAATAGTGATGTATTGCTTTTTGAAAGAAAAAGTTGAAAAAATTATCTAGAATTCATAGAATAAAGGTTTAAATATGAGTTTTTAGAGGTTTATAATCACAATTAACAAGTAACAATAGAAGATTGACAACAATCACCTACAATGCATTCAAAAAGCACTTGCAAAGGAAAAGTGGTCGTCCTACGCAAACTAAAAACTTACAAAAAAGCTCATCCATCAACGGGACTAAAAAAAGCGTTCGCGAAGCGGCTTAATAAATAAATACATTCATATTTAGAGTGCACTCACTCAGGGACCCAAGTTTTGAAAACTTACGTTTGCAGTCACCTCAGAAAACGAGTGACTTGGAGGGTCACGTGACTACCAAAACGTATGTTTTGAACCAAATGCAAGTTTTGAAATCATAACGCACGTTTCGAAACGTACATTTCCTCCCACGGCCGAAAAACTTGTGGTTTTATGTAATCGCATCTTTTAATAACTTCAGGAAATGTATGCTTTCATTTTAGATGGCCGTGACTTTGATTTATTATTTGTCATTCGTTTGTTAACATTGTTAGAAAGTAATAATGGATATTTGTGCTGAACTGTTATTTTTGTATTTAATGTACGTATTACCCTTTTTTTAAAAGAAATTTAAAAAAAATCATTATATACTCGAGAATCGACATTCTACACTAATGACAGCCATTGTAAGTTAATCGTAGGCAATGTTATGCACTTTGGTTCCTATTTCTAGCGCTAGGCGTAATAATACGCAATTCTGATTGGTTTGGGGATGTTTACATTCACAAAGCTTAGACTCTTTTGGAACAATCACAACGATGACTAACAGCAACACCCATTTATCCCACAACGTATGTTTTGATTTCAAAACTTGCATTTTACTCAAGTCACCGAAATGAGGTAAGATAGGTTTACGTTTTGACGGTGGCTTGTGGCTGCAAACGCATTTTTCAAAACTTGGGTCCCAAGTACATGCAAGTTTTCAGTGGTTAAAACAGACCAAGTCAACCATGTAGACCTAGGCCCAGACACCATCGACAAGTAAACATAAACATTGAGTCATTGACAAACTAGAGACCTGTATTTCAAATAAAAAACAGTGTCGCAGCCTTATGTATTCAATATTCATAATAAAGTTAAATGCTTGAAAAAATGCCTAAATAATTTACTTGCCTGACCACTTTTTTTAGATGCCCCGGGCATCTCGGGCATGGTATTTATTGAGCCCTGAGCAGTGTGCATTCATTTAAAAGCAAATTAAATTATTAATTTTTCTTTTTTTTAGATTTCTATTACGGTATGTAGGCATATTTCTTTTTCCATTTTAACATTTGTATTCAAAAATAATAATAATATCAGACCCCTATTCCAACATGCGTCATTCAAAAATGTGTAACAAAATATTAATTTCAAAAAATTTCTTAAAAGTTTTCCAAGAAACAATTTTCCTTGAATTTCAATCTAAAAATTAAAATACAATAACATTTACAGTACATACATTGTTGTGGAAAACAATATCCCTGCTTAACTTACTATTTCCGACTCCGACATTTTGGCCTTGTTCCGGAGAGAATCGCCCTGTGCCAGATCTGCGAGACCGTACAACACTTTGTCCCGCTTCCCATGGTAATGCAAGACTAGCTCGTTGGCGATCACTTTCGAGGAGGCTTTCTTCAGTTCCGTCATGCTGGTTGACGTAAGTTCCTCCATGTACAGCTTGCACTGTTCAAACACTTCCGGAGACTCAAACAGGTACGAGTGGGCGTAGATGAACTGAAACATAAGAGTAGTTAATGAATTAATTAAGTATGACAGAAGACCAAGCGGCTAGTAATGAATGGTGTGTGAAGAAACCTTGCTGATGGTGACAACAAGCATACAGAATTTACTTCTTGCAATACACACAAGCTGTTTGGATTTCTTTTTGTGTGTAGCTAGCTAGCTAATTTTTAATAGCCATCATCCGAATGTTGAATCCTCTAAAATAATCCTCAATTGGTCAGCTAGTGCCCCAAGCCTATTTGTGTGTCAGAATTAGGGTCTAAATCCACGTCCAGATGTAAGTCAATGTACAACGTACAACGTAGGACAATACTAGCATACAGTTCTGCTACCTGCCAGGCAAAGCTAGCACAACTTAAAGAATCCAGAGTAAGTCGTAGATTTTTTTGTCTCCCAAGCACCAGAGTTGGGAGGGAAGCCACCTTACTGGTTGTGTTGACGGTGTGCCTCAGTATGATTTATGTGTGAAGTAACCTTGCTGATGACGACAACATGCATGCAGAATTTACTTTTTGTGTGACCCTATCACAGGTTTGGTTATGTGTTGTGAGTTTTGTTTGTATGTAGTTAGCTGATTTTTAGTGGTGTTGAGTCCCAGAAGGACAAAACGCGTCGTGGATTAAGGTAACAAACAACTTTGAATCAACTGCAGTTGTCATCAGCAGGTGAAAAGTTTTGTCGCCCCCAGGCCTTCAGGCTGGGCTTTATGTTCTCTATGCTTTCCCAACCTGTCAACCCTTCTCCAATCTAAACTAAACTAGCCGGTTGGCCTTTTCCACACTAATTGACAACTTAAAGTTAGGTTAGATGTGTATTTGAGGTACGGTGACTAGACGTCCAGATTTTCCCAGGACAGTCCTGGTTTTCAGGTACCTATCCCGGTGTCCCAAGAGGCACCACCCGGTACGGGTAATTGTCCCGGTTTTCCTTCGTAGGACGGTTTTATTTTATTTTGTCATTTTTCAGATTTCCAAATACTATCTTGTTTTAACCTTTTTATTACACAGGTTTGAGGTTTGGTTCAAAATTACAAAATCCAGGTTTGCATAATCCTACAGATTACTGATCGCTGTATTATTACTAGTGATGACATCGGGTAGTAAATATTGGAGTCGACTCTGGAGCCTTTGGGAACCGGGTAGGAGTCGACTCCCCAATCCGCAATAAAAAAAAAAAAAAAAAAAAAAAAAAAATTTGATTTTTTTTGCAAAAGTTATTTTTAGCCCACTACTCTAGTTGCACAACGCTGTCCGGCCGTTCCCCCCCCCCCCATTCTCGATGGGCACTGTTAACTTTAATGTTTTGTGCCCTAAAATCCCAATAACTAACTCCACCCGCTAGCTTGCTTGTCTCTTGGCCCGGCCAAGACTCTCGCTGATGTTTTATGTTTACGTTTTGAGATAAGATAACGACTAACGAGACAACAAGTGCAATCTCATTCAATTTATCATTAAAAAAATTTAAAAAAAAAAAAAAATTGGGGGGGGGGGTCGACTCCTTGAAAATGGAGTCGACTCCGATAGGAGTCGGGTAGGAGTCGGGTACCCGAGTACCCGATGTCATCCCTAATTATTACTGTATTGTCCTGAATATAAGCCTACCCTTTTTTAATTATTTTAAGTCTCAAAGTCCCTTGCCAGCTAATATTTGCATATGCTTTTGCATGTTTTTGAATATTTCAACAAGAAAAGTTTGGGGGTCGGCTTATATTCAGGGTCAGACTATATTGGGCACAATACGGTATTTGTATTTGTAAAACATTTGAGACGAGGTAAATTGTTGGTTTGGAAAGAGCACAACTCACCGGGAAGTGTTCGCCTATGAGGCACGGCATGGTCGTCGCCAGCAGAGAGGTGATGTCATCCAGGAAGGTCTTCGCGCCCGGATACTTCACAAGAAGAGGAATGAGACGCGGCAGGAAACTCCGCGCGTCATTCGAGATGAAGTCGATGGAGCCGCTGAAGCCGGCGGCTCGGGTCATGTTGCGGATAGCCGTCGAGAAGTTCCAGCCGCGAGCGGCGTGGTTGAAAACGGCAAGTTCCGCAAATGTCTACGGAAAGAAATAATATGCACTTGACTTGAAACAAAAATCCCGAAAGCCTAAAACCAAGGAGGGAAGTAAGAATGCCCACAAAGTGCTCGACAGATGGCTGAATTAGATATGTGTTGATCAACGTGATGCGCAAAATTCAGGGACTTTTATACCTATTAACCTATTTTTCATTGTTTAACAAATACTGTAGTTGATGACAACTCTACTAGGCCTCAGGTATATTTTTTTATATTTTTTGAGTATCAATTTCAAAAAGTGGGGTGTGGCCACTACTTAATGGCAGTGTAAATAATTTGTTTTAAGTTTTAGTTATAATATCAGTACTGTTAGGTAGGCCTACAATTCAACAAGTAGAGTACCGGTATTCATGTAAATTTAAACAAGACAAACAAAAAAAAAATTTTAAATCTTATTACTAAACAGCCTGTTACTCCAACCCCTACCACACACAATATTCAACGAAAGTTACACACCCACATATTATGCAGGACAAGGTACTAATGACTAACTAGGCCTAGGTATAAGGATTGGTGGGTTTGGTACACAGTTACGTATTTTGCACCCTTAATAGCTTAAGTTAAAAAAATTAACAAAACTTCTTGAAAATGGAAATGCCTGTCTACAATATTTGAGCACTAGTATTATAGGGCCTATAGTTGTTCTGAAGCAAGTAAGCAGACGCTGACATCACCAGCAGGTGGATTGCAGCCAATCAGCGGTCCCCAATTTAAAATACAGGTCGCTCACTGGCCCGCTGAGGGCGCGCGCATCGGCCTACTTGCTGCGGAACAAATATGACCATACATAATTGAGTGAAAAATCACCAAAAAAAGTTAAGAAAATAAATAAAATGTTACTAACATTACACATTTCAGCCTTGTATCTGACAAAGAGGTCCATTGGCTTGCAGTTGTGTGCGGCGGCTATTGCGGTGATACACTCTTTAGCCGGTAAAACCATTGAGCTGGAGTGGTGGCCGACCAGCAGCATCAGCATGCTGAATGCAGGGAGGAGGACACAGTCAAGCGGGACACTGGAAACAACAAGGTGAATGTAACCGTTAGTACTTAAACTAGGCAGGGTGTGTGATTTTTTTTTTTTTATTAAAAAAATCAAAAATCATGATTTATTTGATTTAAATCGGATTTATTTGATTCAACTTTTCAATTTAAATCAATAATATCATTGTTTCAAAACTTGTCAAGTTAGTGAGCGGATCAAATACTTTCACAAGCGTTTCAGAAAATATAATTCAAAAATTACTTTACGGAAAACTTTGCCTAAATAAATCATTTGATTTAAATCTGATTTAAATCGATGATCTAAATCAAAAACACCCTGAAACTAGGTATTGAGAATACAGTAGAGGCGGCAGGTGTATTTTAAAATAATACATTCAACTGACATATTATGCAGCTGAGGCTGTGGACATGAAGTTTTGAAGAAGCATTATATGTAAGACCAGATGAGACGGAATGAGGATATTTGCGTAGCGACTTTGGAGAGAAGATTTTAAAGTTGTTCGGACATGTCAAAAGGATGGTCGATGGACAGAGCAAGATTGCCCAGAAGGATGATGAGATTGTAAATTCCTGGTAGGCGACCAAGGGGGCAGACCAAGACAACGATGGCAGGACAGTGTGAGGAAAGATGTGGAACAGTGATGAGGAGACTGGAATGGGGTGGAAAGGGAAGAGTGGTACTGGTGGCAGAAGAGAAGAAGTTGCAGTGCCCTATCATCAATGCCGACCCAACGCAGAGTTGGATGTGGCAACAGATAATGAATGATACAGTTCAAAAAGTCGGGTGCTGCCATCCTGCGTAGCATTTGTCAATACCGGTGTATATTAATTCATACAAAATATACAAATGTAAGTGAAAAACAAACATTGACCATTTGCATCTACATAACAGATTTAAACAGTAAATAAATGCCGAGGGTATGAAATGCTCTGCTCACCAGCCGATCTCCCTGATGGTTATCATGAGCGTCTCCTGGCGCAGCTTGTCGCAGCGCTGCAGACTCTGTTGCACGGAGCGTAACAACAGTCCGCCGAGTGTCTTGAGCCGGGGGAGTGAGCCGGTCAGCTCGCGTCTGTCCTCCTGCGTGAGGGGCTGATACAGCTCGTGGAGGGAGTCGGGCTCGCCCTGCTTCCCGAGCATCCAGCACCGGTCAAACACCAGGTACTTGACCACGCGCGCGAACGCCTGGCGCACACGCTCGTCGTCGTCGTCCGCTAGGAGGGCCCAGCGCCGGGGCAGGTCCGGGGCGACGTGGTTCGACAGCCGGGGCAGCGCCAGGGTCAGGTGGCGGCGGACCTCGGGACGGCCGGAGTCCACCAGGAGGAGCAGCTCCGACACCAGCTCCGGGGAGCGGGGCTCGGAGGGGCACGCCTCCGTACGGAGCCCGTCACACGTCACGCACTGGGTCTCGTACGTCACGTGGCACGCACGCACCCGCCTGTTCAACACATCACACAGTGTAGGTTCATATTTTTTTTTAGAACACCAAAAACATGTTTTAAACATTGTTCTCCACAGAGCGGCTAAGGGTGACAATGCAAGATCAAAAAAATATTATTGCATGAGCGAAGTGAAGACTTCAATTTCACTGACCCCCAAAAAAATTAGCTCAGGTGTTTTTTTTTTGTTTCATTTTTCATTTTTAGTTCATTTTTAGTTGTTGGATGAGCGTAATTGGTGTATTGAGCTGCCATGTGTTATGCGGATTTTCTGTTGTTCTGTGAAAAAATCATTACTAAGTTGAAGATTTTTTTAAAAATTAATTTAAATTTAAAAAAAAAACTTTAATTTTTAATTTTTTTAGTTAATCGTAATTTTAAAAAAGAAAAAAATCGTAAAATTGCGATTTTCATAAGAAATAATTATTTGATTGCGCTTAAATTTCACACGAATATATTAATTCATAAAATTAAGGTTCTGTGAAAAAATCATTACAATCGGATAAAGCATGTAGGTGTTACTTATAATTCAAAGAATTGTTCTAAAAAAGAAAAAAAAGCTAAAATTGCGATTTCAATGAGAAATAATTTATCGATTGCGCTCAAAAACGTGGCAGTTCTAAGTTCAGAGATTTCGAAGGCCTCCTTAAAATTGCATCGCAATTGGAGTATCGGTTTAGCCGGAATTGTGCGGACAAACACACAAAAATACAAAAAAAAAGAAAAAAAAAACATTCCGGATTTTTTTCTCCAGTGTAGTGAAATGGAATCTTCGCTACGCTCATCCAACAAAGAAGAGGCAAAGGCTACAGGAAATGCCAAACGTAACGGAAATAGGCAAACAGCTTATACACAGTTAAGACTCCAAATAGGACATGATCAGTTTGGGAAGTGTGCCTATAACGGATAGGAATCATCAATTGCACTCTATGGAAGCAAAGTATAAAATAAGGAGATCCAATGAGATGTTTAGGTCTTGAAGATGAAATGGATGCGCTTCCATGTGGCTAGAACTATTAAGAAGAGATGCCCGTCTAGAGGGAAAAACCAATAAATGGTGGAAGAAGAAAAAATTAAGTTTACAATGTCAGCTTAAGAAATTAAAGTAAATTAACTAAGTATTTATCTACACCTATAAAATAAATTAAAATAAATACATGACTCTTACCTAATGGAGACACAGCTGCCAGCAGCGAGGCAGATGACCTGGCCTATAACGCTGGCGAGCGCGACGTGAATCGCTGGATTCGGCGAGGCGACTGCCGGCCGCACGAAGCTGTCCATCGCTCCGTGCATGACGGCCGGCAGCGATAGGACAAGCTCGGAGTCTCCGGCCTCGATGCTCCGTCTCACGAGGCTCGATACCCAGGGCTGGGTGCGCGGCAGACTTGCCAGGTGCAGCAGGCAGGACCTGCGTAGGCCGCTATCTGCAAGACAACCAGGTGAGAGTCAGGGGAGAAGCTCGTGCATGTTCAGAGGATAGGCGGGGGCAATACACTCGATGCTCTGGGAACCTGCGTAGGCCGCTATCTGCAAGACAACCAGGTGAGAGTCAGCTCTAGGAGAAGTTCAAGCGTGTTCAGAGGATAGGTGGGGGCAATACACTCGATGCTCTGTCACGTCACACACAACAGCGCTTGATTTGATAAGCTTGGTTCCTACCTGCTAGATGCTTGCTGCAGCGCTGGGCGATGGTCTCGAGATGACTCGTGTCGCCAACCACTTCTAATATCTCCTGCTTCTCGTGGAGCCAGGGTAGCAACATGAAGCCGACGAGCTGGTCAACAACCGGTCGACATTCTGATATAGTACGAGGGTCCGCTGCGTAAAGTTCCGGCATCCAAAGCAGATCTCCCGACGTTTCTAACACTAGTCGGACAATGTCCAGGCCGACATCTTCCTCTGTAGGAGCTATCAAACAAATTCGTCGGAACAAGGCGATGATTTCGTCGACGTAGATGCCGTAGTTGAAGCTTTCCTTGCCGGGAACATAAACATCGCCTTCCCACTGGAACGACAGCATACTCTTCACCGCGCACATCACTATCAAATGAATCACGCGAAGTTTGCTGATGATGTCCGCCATGGGAGGATCGTCTCGATTGACCTCTTGCGTTAGCTGGTCAACTTGTTGTCGGAGGTGAAGTGAGAGAGCTGCCCACGTGATACTGGCTTTCAAAGCACTCTCACCATGTTCTCCAAGCTCCTGGGTCACGCAGTATTCCAGAATGGGCATTCCTTGCTGAAACAGGAACGGGATGTAAGCTCCTTGCAACTTCCTTAGATTAAAAAATACAAAGTATAAAAAAGAATTGATACATGCAAAGACATTTTGTATCAGTATGGAACATACGCCATGTACCTAAATACTGGTTGAAGGAAGTTAGGTGACATGCTGGGAACGATGTGGTTGAGGTGGGTTGGACATGACGAAAGAGAGGATTCCCAAGAGAATGCATTGAAAGAAGAATTTAAGGAAGATGTTGGAGGCCGAGCAAGAGATGGAAAACCCCCAGGCAAGAGAAGACAGCTGGGAGGATGTGCAAGAGCAAGAGACAATTCTACGTTTCTACATACGTCGATCTTGCAACTCTGCTTATACCGGTTAAAAATTTGAGTTTCAGGGCAGTAAGTCAGTAAAGTCAGTACGAAGTAGTCAAGACATCATATGTTTGCATACATCCGTTCATGGGCGCCGACTTTAAAAGTCGAGGGGTGCCCAAATGTATTTGACGTTTTCATGTATTATTTAGGCGTAAAATACGATGTACAGTTTCTCTTGACTACTAGTCTAGTGTACAGGTATTAATATTCAAAGAATCTACTCCCTACAATTTTTGGTCAGAGCTATGTCAGTCCAAATGATGTGTACAACATTGTTTATATTATAGAAGAAAAAGAAGAAGAATAGAATCGCAAAGTGATGTAGTAATATGAACAGAAACCTTGCAAAAATTCAGGTTGGCGACAAGTTTGGTCAACACGTCGACGTCAACAGAACTGCCGGTCACGACCAGAAGTTTCTTGGTTAGGTCGCCGACTCGCGTCAACAGTTGGTCCGAGCAGTCTTTCATTCGCTTTCGGAGACAAATTGGGAGCAGCATTTGCAGTAGACACAAGTTGTCTCGTCTTGAGAAGGATTCACACAACAGGTCGACGCTTTCCAAGAACTGCAACGTGGCGTCCAAGAAAGTGCCCCGCTTGTCTACGCTCTTCCGGTCGGAAGCGAATGGATCGCTAGCCACCAGTAACTCTACGCAACGCAGGTATCTCAGGCGAACCTACAGGAAAACAATCAAATTCAGTTAGTATCGTATACGTGTAATAAATCAGGTTGAGTTTGTACTAAACCTAGTCAAGCCACGTACTGCTAGATTTTAAAATATCAATATCGCATGGCAATAATCAATACAGTAAGACCTCGATTATCCGAGTGGATGGGACCGAGCTATACTCGGTCAACGAAAAACTCAAGTGATCCGGACTTTCTTGTTCATCTCATTCTCCACTCACCAGGGCCCTAGTATATGAAAGTGATATTTTAAGTGTAAAACTCTTGAATTACGCCCTACCATTAAAAGAACATAAATATAAACAGCATCTTAGTGATGACATCAGCCACCAACAGCTTTGCTGATAGAATGAAAGAGATTGTACTTAAGGCTATTGTACCACCTCTGTCCAATAATTTGAAAGTTGAAGAAACAAGGCTGAAATGTTTTGTGAATGAAAAGGGCCTAACTTAAAACAGTAAAAAAATGTTTTTTTTTTTTTTGGCGGGACATAACCTCACTATGGCCATTATATGTAGCTTTTTTTGACAAAAGTGAAGCCAGCACAGCTATGTACTAAATGTGTCATTCACTAATGTGTAGAGCGTCGCACAATTCTTTTTATGTAATACGACGCGTTGAGACCTAGCTGCCAGGTAGGACTACAATGTTTGCATGCGAATGTAGGTCGCACGGCTCGCACCACAGTTTTATGCCTTTAATTTTTTTAATTCTATGTGTGAACTACAATCGAGAAAATATGGTAGTCCTACTAATAAGTTGTGCACAAACCAACTTATCAAAAAAAACATATTTTTTTACATTTTTGATCAGACATACGTAGGCCTGCAACTAGAACTTTGTTCTGCTACTTAATAGGCTTTATCTCACCACTTTGGGGCGTGTAGAGTATTACAGTCATTTAACAAGTTCTCTTGTAGGTATGTGTGGGTGTGGGATAAAATATAACAGCTCACTTAAACTCAATAAATATCTCTCTGCATGAAATGTAATGTAACATAAATAGAAATACCTACCTATCTATTCATCAATCAATTATTTTATTACAGAGTTTGAGGCCCAGCTCAGTTATAGGCCTATTTTTCATTTTTTGTACATTAATATTATTATTAATTAAACCTATGTTAATATTAAGAATTATTCACTTCACTCTACTATCTCTCTCATAAGAGGATAAGTGTGTGTATACTTTTACTATGTACGTATTGGTCAAGCAAATAAAAATTACTCTACTCTACTCTAATGACACACACACACACAAAACAATCACCTCTTTCAGTTCAGGCAAACACAAATACAGAGTAAAACTTACCTACATTTAGCATTATTTTATTTTATAATGTAGAATTGAAATAAATACAATAATGATATCCTCACATCTGTGTTGGTGGCGAAGCCGGAGATGTGCAGCACTTTACATGAGAACTCGAAGGCGCGCACTTTCACGAGGTATTGTGCGTTTTCAATAAGGTCGCATATAGTTTTCCAGACGACTTCTCGGTCGAACAGAATATACATCAACAGCTCCTTCAGCACCTTGGCTAGAATCTGAACAAAGAACATTTTAGTACAACAGCGCCCTGCAGACCTGTACTCTTATTTATATTTTTAAATATTTAGTTTTAAAAAACAACCCCCTCCCCACCCCTGAATGGTAGTGTGAGAGGCTCGTGCCTTACGTACGATTCCAGCCTCTCAAAGGGCTCCCAAAGGGAGGGTTGTCATTTTCCCGAGCATAGGGTTTTTAATTTAAATTTATTATTATTTTTTTTTTTTTATATTGCTTAACGTCTCATATTTATGCAACTTGGCTAATCGAGACGAAGGGAGGGCCGTAAGGGATGACGCGGGGGGACAAGGGGTGAGCAGGCCTGTGCTGGTCAGAACCAGCCACAAGCGTATGGGGAGGGCAGGGGTTCCCCCACGTCGTGGTCGTCTCCGTCTGTGTCATCATCCGTCCGTGTTGTCATTGTTGTCGCCGTCGGGGAGGTAGTCAAAGGGAAGGGGAAAAGTCCCCGACGACGACCTTTGTAAGTACAGGAGTTAATTTAATATGTCTGCGAGCTTCCAAGATGCATTCCTACGCCACTGGACAATCCTTTCACGAAATAATACGCAAAATACTTGGAAGCTATTTTCAAGGATTTCTCAGGATTTTTAAACTATCTCCTAGGATGACGAAATCCGACTTTTTTATGACCCGTCACGATGCGTTGGCGCGGGGGGTGGGGCCGATTGCTTTTGACTTACTAGCAGATTGACAGACCTGGTAAGTTACTTTGAAAAGTAATGAAATTAGTATTACATTACTCATTACTTCAGCCAAAATGTAACTAAATTACTATTTAGTTACTTTTCCAAGAAAGTAATGAAATTACGTTACTTTTTATGAAAAAAAGTAGTGAAATTACTTTCAAAAATTACTTTTTAATTTAAAATGTATCTGACGTGCTGACGAGTATGACGCAAGTGCTTTGTCTGCCGATGGCGGGTCTCAGACAGGGTGTTATCCACGCCCACACTTTAAAACCAGCGGAGGCCTATCACAGAGATATTGTAGATATCGACGTATAGAAAATTATTGATTACGCGGGTGACATCTATCGGCGAAATGTTGTAACTACACTACAAGTGTAACAATTCGACTATCGATTTATTTGACACAGACTTGAATGTTTGATGTCAAGTAGATAATTACGTCATCAACGGCGCTTGTCATAGGCGGAAGTACCAAAAGTAAACATGGCTAGGTTCTGAAATAAAAACTCGGGACTCGAAATCTCTCGATCAGACCTACGAAATATCAGAAATGCTGCATGCACATGCACATTGTTCAAGCGGCGATACGTAGAAAGGTAGCAGGCGCACTGGTACAATGACTGATATTTGATACACAAAGGCGCGGGCTGCGCGGCAAAAGTAACGCGTTACTAACGCCAAATTACAATGATAAAAGTAGTGAAATTACTCTTCCGTTACATTGAGAAAATTGTAATTAAATTACTGGCTCGTTACTGAAAAAAGTAATTTCGTTACAGTAACGCGTTACTTCCGTTACGTTACTACCCAGGTCTGCAGATTGAATACATTAGAGATAAATAGTAGGGATGTGCAAACGTTCGAAATTCGAACTCGAACTTTTTTAAGTTTGAGTTCAGTTCGAGTTCGAAAAAAAAGTTTGAAGTTTGGAAAAAATATAATTTTTTTTTACTAATTTGTAGTGGTGTGCGGTCAAATGTCATTTGACAAACTTTCAAAAAATGGTTCTCAGTTTATACAGGTACAAATTTAAAAACAAAAAATGGATGGTGGAGATGCCGGTCTAGAAGTTACATACTTTCTTAGTGGAGGTGCCAGTCCAGACTTATCACTATACCTATTATGACGGTTTGATATACCTGTAAGTTGAGTTCGAGTTCGATACAGTTCAAAATTTTTGTAAAGTTCGAAGTTCGTTTTTTTTTACTGGGAAAGTTTGAGTTCGAAGTAAAAATAGTGGGTTTGCACATCCCTAATGTTGAGTAATTAATTATTTACTCGGTATAATTCTGGAAGATCGTGCAAGGGGAGATAGTACAGATACTCAGCACACTGCCACAAGTTGGCAGCATGCATGAACAAAGCAAATTATCAATCAAAAGAAAAGTGCCGCCAAGCACAAAAGATAAGAGAAGGCCATGTTTACAATAGCCTTTGGCCTACAATAAGACACCTCAATTCAGGAACCAGGTTTTACAGGTAAATGGGTACTGGAAACTCTGTCAGGTGGGTAGGGATGGCAAGCCGGTCAATTGACTGGTCAAATAATTGGTCAAAGTAATATTTTGTTTATCTAGGTGCCCGTTAGGGCGCCGCAGACAAGCCGTGGCGCGCTACACACTCAGGCACCTTATACAGCAAGCACAGTTGGGGTGTTTTCGAGGTGTTACACAACCGTCATGAAACGTGATGTGAACTTGAAAACTATCACAATCGATGGGATTTAGGTACCTGACAACACATGCCAAATTTGGTTGGTGTACGAACATTCCTTCTTGGTGAAAAAAATGACTTGAAACATGCTCAAAATCACTTTAAGGATGTTAGTTACTACTGGCTACTACTACTACTCCTGTTTGGCCTACACGTATTTTCGAAAATGTTTGCTATTTATTTTCATTTGTTCATACTAGGAGGCAGTGATGAGATTTCTGTCTTTTGACTTTTAAAACATAAATTTGGGATTGTTACTTCGGTCCATGGCATCTGTTCAATACGTGCCTTTCGTTTTGTGTGGAAAATATATCATTTACTCACTTTACAGCTTACATATTCATTTCCTCTGGAATATTAACAACATTTATTGGTCCTCCGGAAAGCCGGATAATATCGTTTTATCCGGATTATTTGGTAATTGTTAACGCCCACGGGGAAAAAGTGTGAGCTAAAGTGAAGTTTGTGAAGCGGGTTTACGCCAATCTTCCTACTGCTGCAATAAATCAACTCCTAGCAAGGGAAACGTGTTCTCAAGTGTAATGTGACTCGTCTTGAAAAACACCATCAACAACGTGCAGACCGGTGAGTTATCAATATCATCAATCAAAGTACATAAAGAACGAGTGCATCAACTTTCTACAGAAAGCGACAGCCTACTGCACGCCGTCAGTGCTGCGTCGGAAGATGATGCCGAATTCGAGCAGTATGAGACTGATATTAACGACGTTTTGAAAGGTTGGTGGCCATTAGGATTAGATTATTGGACCTAGGAACCGATCACGTCGGCGCTGTGACAACCACGTCCACCGAAGCTAGGCCTAGACCCAGTGAAGTAAGGTTACCTAAGCTTCAGCTGCCGACGTTTGATGGCAGCCTACAGTGCTGGCTATCATTCAGAGATCTCTTCGAGGCGGCAGTACACAACAACAGTCAATTGTCTGGAGCTGAGAAACTGCAATATCTTAAGTGTTCCCTACAAGGTGAGGCTGCTGCTTTACTCCAGTCTATTCCTGTGACCAGCGCTAATTACAGCGAAGCGTGGGAATTGTTGACGTCACGATACCAAAATACGCGGGAAATCGTAGACAGAGTTCTAATGCGTATTCTCCCAGTCTGTCCTACAACAGGAGTCAGCTGTAGCATTACGCAAGTTGTTAGACACAACTTTGGAATGTACCAGGTCCTTGGCAGTTCTTGGTCAACCTGTCGAACACTGGGACGCTGTGCTTGTGTTCCACACCGCTGGTAAGATGGACAGTGAATCTCGGCGTCAATGGGAGCTGTCACTCACAACTAAGGAGCCGACAACTTTCAAACAGTTAACTGACTTCATTGAGCACCGTGCTCGAGCACTCGCTGCTGCGGGTAGGCCCACCCTTAATCACAAGGGTCCTTCACCCAGTAGTACAAAGTCAACGCACCCGAAGCAGACGACTTCACATCTCAGTGTGTCTCAGCAACAGGGGATTCCATCATGTGTCAAGTGCGCAGGAAGTCATTTCCTTCACAAGTGTCGTCACTTTCTTAACGACAACATACACGACCGTCATTCATTTGTCAAGAGCAAATCATTATGTTTCAATTGTTTACGGGCAAAACATACTGCTAGAGACTGTACTTCCGGTAGTTGCCGCATGTGCCAAAAACTGCACCACACATTGCTGCATTTCAATGAAACAGTCTCAGGGGAACAACAAGATGAGGTCATGTCTACGGAGTCTACTGCCGTCTCCTCCCATTTCTCAACGGAATCGATTTCGTCAATGGTGTTGCTTTCAACAGCCATAATCAATGTGCGGGATATACATGGTGTAAGCAGACCATTACGAGCGTTGTTGGATTCAGCATCTGAGGCTAGTTTTGTTACAGAAAACTGTGTTCAAAAGCTTGGATTGCGAGCACAGTCGACTCAGGTGTGTGTCTCAGGTTTGGCCTCCACTAGCGTAGGCAAGTGTCGTGGCGTCATACAATTGAATTTTACTTCAACATTCAATAATGAAGAGTCCTTTGCCGTCGAGGCTTTAGTTCTGCCCAAGGTAACAGGAACTCTCCCGAGAAATCAAGTCAATATTGAGGGTAATTGGTCACATCTTAATGGCTTAAGTTTGGCAGACCCATCATTCAACATTCCAGGAAGTATCGATGTTCTTCTCGGAGCAGATGTTTACCCATTGATTTTGCGCTCTGGTCGTTGTTCAGGAAACATTGGTTCACCCATAGCACTGGAAACAGCAGTTGGATGGGTACTTTCGGGTCCCATTACTGCACCTGGTCCTAAGTCAGTGTCACCAATAACAACACTGCATGTTCAGTGTGACATGGACAATACTTTGCGTAGATTCTGGGAACTAGAAGAAATACCTACTGCAAACTTACTGACTCCAGAAGAGAAGCTGTGTGAAAAGCATTTTGAAAAGTCTCACCGGAGAGACGATTCTGGTAGATTTATAGTTGAACTTCCATTTCGGAAAGACAGCCCGAGGCTTGGGCTATCCCGCAATCAGGCGGTCCATCGACTCGCTTCCCTGGAGCGTCGGTTGAAATACCAACCTGATAAAAGGCAGCAATATGATGAGTTCAAGTCTGAATACTTGTCACTGGGTCACATGGAGCTTGTTCCTCAAAGTCAACTAACCAAGCCCTTGAGTGAAGTTTACTACATTCCTCACCATCCAGTCATGAAGGAGAGCAGTACAACCACAAAGTTGAGGGTTGTATTTGACGCTTCAGCGAAGTATTCTTCGGGTGCATCCTTGAATGACAAACTAATGGTTGGACCTAAGCTGCAAGACGATATCGTTCCTATACTGATTCGGTTCCGAAAATACATCGTTCCTCTAGTAGCCGACATCGCCAAAATGTATCGACAAATTCGGGTTGATCACTCACAGGTCGATTATCAAAGAATAGTGTGGAGAACGAAGCCAGGTGAACCAATACAAGACTTTAGACTGTTAACAGTTACTTATGGTGAAGGTTGTTCTTCTAATCTTGCCACGAAATGCCTTCAACAACTGGCAAGGGATGAAGAAAGGTTATTCCAAAGGCAGCACCTGTTGTGATAAGGGACTTCTACGTCGACGACTTGATGACGGGTGCTGATACCATTGACGAGGCTCGTCAGCTTCAGAATAAACTTATTCAACTAACGAACAAGGGTGGTTTCGAGCTCCGCAAATGGTTATCGAATACCCAAGAAGTTATCGAAGCAGTTCCGGAACCAATGCGAGAACTTAAACATGCCTTTGATCATCGATGAAGATAAATCGGTAAAATCATTGGGACTTCAGTGGCATCCAGCAGCTGATCAGTTCTCATTTACTGTAAACCAACCCCCTAGCCAGAGTGTTATCACCAAACGCAAGTTACTATCTGACCTTGCCAAGGTGTTTGATCCCCTGGGATGGCTTTCACCAGTGACCATTAATGCCAAGCTATTGTTTCAATCATTGTGGAGATTAGACGTTGGATGGGACGATGAGCTTCCAGAAAACATCTACAATGCGTGGAGACAATATTGCGAAGATCTTCCCCCATACAAGACATCAGAATTAATCGATGCTTTCAAGCACCCAGCCAACAATGTCAGAAACTGGTAGGCTTCTGTGATGCCTCTGAAGCTGCATATGCTGCTGTAGTCTACCTGCGCACTATGTACTCAAGATGGTACTGTCATGGTTCAACTAGTGGCTGGTAAAACAAAGATGTCACCGATACGACAGGTCTCCATTCCTCGTTTGGAACTGTGTAGAGCATGCGAGACATTGCAAATAGCAGAATGACACAACGCTACGCAAAGCTACGCAACGCACGCACGCAACGCTACGCTACGCTACACAACGCAACCCAACGCTACGCTATGCTACACAACGCAACGCTACGCTACGCAATGCTACACACGCAACGCAATGTTACGCAACGCAACGTAACGCACTGCAACGAAACGCACTGCAACAAACTTCCAGCAGCACGAGTACGTCCGGCTCGTCCTTTTCTACATTGTGGTGTGGACTACGCCGGCCCGTTCCTTCTGCGGAATACGAAGGGTAGAAGCCGAATAAATACAAGGGGTATGTCGCCCTTTTCATTTGCTTCTCCACGAAGGCTATCCACTTGCAGCTAGTAAGCGACCTTTCAACACCTGCTTTTATAGCAGCTGAAATACGATTTGTCTCTCGTCGTGGCAAGCCGTTCCCGAACCTGACTTGATGTCCCTCAAGGTTAACTAGCGCTCAAGGTGGAAGCTGCTCCAACATACAGCTCAGCACTTCTGGCGTCGTTGGTCCTCGGAGTACCTTTCTCGACTTCAACAACGACCCAAGTGGTGGTCTACGCAAGCCAATATCCAGCCTGGAGTTATGGTGCTCATCAAAGACGAGAGGCTTCCTCCTCTTCAGTGGAAACTTGGCCGAGTCTTGAATACTCACCCTGGTTCTGACGGTTTGGTGAGGTCCGCTACTGTGAAGACATCGAGTGGAGTTCTGCAACGACCTATTGTTAAGCTATCCTGCTTACCCTTTGATGGGAATTAACTCCTTTACCTTTTGTTCTTTCTAACTTCATTGTTATTGTGTTATGTTAAATTGTATGTTTCAAGGTGGGCGGAATGTTTGGCCTACACGTATTTTCGAAAATGTTTGCTATTTATTTTCATTTGTTCATACTAGGAGGCAGTGATGAGATTTCTGTCTTTTGACTTTTAAAACATAAATTTAGGATTGTTACTTCGGTCCATGGCATCTGTTCAATACGTGCCTTTCGTTTTGTGTGGAAAATATATCATTTACTCACTTCACAGCTTACATATTCATTTCCTCTGGAATATTAACAACAACTCCTACTATCTAATTCGTCAGTTTCAATTGCCCAGCGATTCTGACCAAACGGGTGGGGCTACACTTTCATATTTTACATGGACATTAAGGTAAAAGTGATGTAATTCCCTTTGAAAGAAAAAGTTTTAAAAAATTGCTGGAAGGCTTCGAATAAAGGTTTCGTCCGATGAAATACAAGGTCTTGCCATGCCTGCTTGCGCTATTAAGTCTTCTACAATATGATTGCTTATAGAGCCCTAAAATCTCTTTTTGATACTACTATTATGAATGGGTAATGTTTTGTTAATTTGTCTCTTCTATGTTTGTGTCTTTTATGTTTCTTCTATGTTCTATGTTTTATAAGTGATTGTTTATTCTCACAATTTGTTGTGTAGAGGCTGGTAGAGACCTTGTGCTTTTCTGACAAACCTTCCTACTAAGCCGGCTAATAGTGGAAAATAAATAATAGATAAAACAGCTACCTCAAGAGAATACAACTGCAGTGTTGCACAGTGGTTGAGATGATGTATCTCTATCGAAACTTGTTCCAAGATGATGGGCTCCGCTCCCAGCTTCACAGTCATCTGCCTCGGGATAAAGCGTTCCAGGACAATCTTCACTTCCTCGTCTGATTCACGTTCCTGAATCTCTGCAAGATCTAGAGTTAAACAAAGAGAATACACAGGTGAACACTAGTTGGAGAATGGGAAGAGTTCACTTTAGGCGGTGGTTTCTTATTATTTTATTTTATTTATTATTTAAAACGTCTATCATATTTAGTTATAAAGACATTTACAAAGGAGGACAACTAGCCTAAATAAATCTAATTACATAGATGCAGAAACTACAATAAACTACATTTAAGTAGGCCTACAGTGGACTTCACGGGAAGATTGGTCCGCAGGTACCAGGAATTTCCTCCCCTCTTTACCACCACCACCTTCCTCGGACGGGCAGAGTGCACAAGATTTAGATCTTACCTATCCTCGACCCTTCTATTGATGGTATTGGTCTCTAAACCCTTGAAATAGAGATAAATTAATTTTCTTTCATTACATAAACTGTTGTAATTTACCTTTAAGTGTTTTTAATGTTAATGATTTTAACTTTAATGTTTCCCTGAAATAAAATTAACACGAAAATGTTTTTAAACGCAAAAAATTGATGGAGAACTAGGGGTAATGTGGGTAATTGGAAACAGGGCGTAATTGGAAACGCCCTTTATAACTTCCGTATGTGAAGTTCAAATTTTAAAAAAATTGTTCAGATAGCATGGTCCAGACCTTTATGGAAAATGTGCAAGTAGGCCTAGTTACAGCTTCTTCTGTTAGATGATATGCATGTCATACACATTGCAACCAACCTCTACACTAAAAACTTGTTTCAATTTGAAACACTTCTCAAAATTTCCCCTGTTATGGTCTTACTTTGTTTTTAAGAAATTTGTTTTCGGATGGAAATTAATAAAGGACACATTAGTCAACAATATGGTACAGGTGAAATTTAGATAATTATCATAGTTTCTCTGATAAGCAATGTTTCCAATTCCCCGATTATCTCATACTTGGGGGTAATTGGAAACATGAATTAGGTGTAATTGGAAACATACAGGGAAATTGGAAACAAAGCCAAAAGATCCATGTTGAGCTATGGACAAATTTCAGGGGTAAATGGAAACACATTTAAATGTTTGGTTTAAAAGTACGGGTAAGGTAAGTTGTCAACAGTGTCTGACTACACAGCCTTCTTACTTAGGCTTCAGATTATCGTGTTTTGGAAGGAAATATACCCTCGAAGAGATGACCACGATTCGGTATTGATAAATAATATATTTGCTGGTCCAATAAAGATAAACTTGGCACAGTGGACTTTGTCTTGGACCCACACCAAGATGCCATTGAAAATATGTGCATTTTAATTTTTTTTTCCAAAATCACAGGAAATCCAAAAAACCGCAGCTAACGTTTCCATTTGCCCAATCGATGCATGTTTTGTTTTTGTAGGTAATTTACCAATCTGTTGATGAAGTTTTTGTAAATTTAATTTTAAGTGATGATTGTATTAATATTTAAATACAAAATACAACTTTTTTATACAACAGCTTATTTTCATGCTTGTGATGCTTTTGAGATTTTCCGTACAAATTCTGCGTTGCGACGGAAGGTTTTCTTTAAATGTACACAGAATCTACAGTTTGTATCATAATGTATTAATTTTTTTTGTGTTAGAATCACAGCTTAAAATGCTTTGTTTCCAATTACCCTACTTTAGTTTCCATATGGGTCTACGAGTTGTACCATGGCTGTTTCCATTTACCCCAATATCCGGGGTAATTGGAAACAAATTCGAGTTTAAAAAAAAGCAATAAAAATACCATACAATATTCTTCCATGAAATTCTTGTTGGTGTAATGATTTAGTTTACATCCCAAAGCACAATTTTGCTCCTTACATTTTTTCTCTACTATCAATACCCTAGCCTACAAATAAGGTCAAAGTTTAAAAACACTTAAAGTGTTTCCAATTACCCACATTACCCCTAACAATGTTTACAAAATATTCTTAGCACTTCTGATGAAGAAGTGTGTTGTATATTTTGATGTTAAGTTCTTCATTTTCGTGTTGATTTTACTTCAGTGAAACATTTAAGTTAAAATCATTAACATTAAAGGGCATTTAAAAGGTAAATTACAACAGTTTACGTAATGAAAGGAAGGAAGGATTTAACTCTATTCAAGCAAAAATAATTTAATTGGATGGTTTCGAGACCATCAATAGAAGGGTCGAGCGACTATTAGATAGATACGATCTACCTCTTGTCCACTCTGCCCGTCCGAGGAAGGTGGTGGTGGTAAAGAGGGGAGGAAATTCCTGGTACATGCGGACCAATCTTCCCGTGAAGTCCACTTTACATATTTGAAATTATTTGCAAATACAACAACAATGCATTTAAACACAACAATTTTGCTAACAAATGAAAATAGGCCCTAATATAAAATGTATTTAGGCCTAATTAATGAATCAAATATAAAAAGGGTGGGGAATGAAAAGAAAAGGAAAAAAAAGAAAGAAAAAGAAAGTAGGCCTAAGAAAAAGAAAAAAGAAAGAAAGAAAGAAAGAAAGAAAAAAAAACATTAAAAAAGAAAAAAAACGAAAAGAAAAAAAAGAAAAGAAAAGAAAAGAAAAAAACTGATTTATTAGACGATCCCGCTCAAACGAATATGAGGTTTGCCAAAAATCAGGAACAGCAAATCAGGGAGTATAATCAAAAATCTTTTGCGGAAAGAACCACCGAACGCGAATCTTTTATTCTTGTGTTCAATCTTGATCCTAACAGTTTAGTCCAAAAAAAATCTTGACTCTAATATATAATTATATCAGATATATAATTATTTAAAATTGTTCATGTCTAAAACTGATCACAGCAATGATAAAGGACACCTAACTCAAGTTGCAAGCTCCATCCAGTGGGCGGTAACCAGTGTGTAATAAGTGTGTAGCTAGTCATCATTAAGTACGGTACGTAAAGCACTCCAAATAGTAGGCTACATTAAAATGGAAATAAATGAAAATAAAATAACTCACAAAAACTTCAGCACCGCAAAAATTAAACTTGATGTTAGTCAAGACCAAAAAATGTATTTTAGTGGTAGGATTACACACTTACTTGCCAGGGCAAGCAGATATTCTCTGGCCAGATGCTGGAAGATATAGCCTCGCTTCTTGGCCAGCAGTTTGAGGACGCTGCCTTGGATGTCCACGCTCCTCTGGTGGATGTCACTGTCCGTTCCACGAGTCAGGAGGGAATAAAAACTTCCCAGCAGCCAGGTCAAGTAAGCTACAACAAGCGTTACAAGACATTCACATAATCATTGTCGGTAGGCCCAACTTTCCAACAAGAAAAAAGTAAAAAGACAAAACTTTAAATTAATTTCAAACCTGTATATTTTTCTTCTAGTGCACTGTATTGATGTGGCGTGCAACCTTTCTCGGAGGGAATGAAGAGGTTTGTCTCCTTGAGGCTGTTAGTCGTGGAAACTATTAGACCAAGGATGACTCTGTCGGCCTCCCTTCGAGAGTCTCTGAATGAATTGTGGACCGCGCGGATGATCGACCTCCACACTTGGTCCACTCGCACCAGCTGGCTGGGCTGCGTCGGGGCTTCTCCTCCGCCGGACTCGACATCCTCCTGCTCCATTTCTTCCATCTTACTACTTGGTGGGAATACTCGGCGCTCATCTGAAAAAATGTAGGCCCCCAAACTTGCCCGGCCTAAACCCCAAGATGGGATGGAAGAAAAGAAATTATCGAAAAAAGTTGGCCTAGCTACGGAGGGGGTGTGCCCCTAACTTGTTAGGGCCTAGCTAAGGGTGGGGTACTACTACGGTTTTAGCTTGTACTCGCCAAGGTCATGAGAGATCATGTAGGCGGACGACAACACAGAAAATTACTCACACGGACTTACTTAAGTGCAGAGAAACCAAGTAGGTCCCACTGCCACTGGCATTGATAAAAGGATATGCTAGCAACTAGAGCCTATGCTTGTCATAGGCTAGGCCTACAGTAAGTTCAACTGTACCTATTGGCTTGGCTTAGATTAATTTTGGAAATAATCTTACAATGAGTGCGTAGGCTAGGCCTAGAGGCCTTGGGCCTTCAATAAATATTGGGCGTGGATGTTTGTATGGTCAGCCGTAATAAAATGTGCAAAATTATTTGTACGGTCAAAGATTTGATTGGCTCCAATGAGTGCCGTAGGCGTAGGCGTAGCCTAGTAATAGTGTCTTACGGTCACAGATAAAAGTGGTACCTAGGGCCTAGGCCTACAGTGATATGTGAGAAGGGAAATTTAATGTTTCTATTTTAAATCGTTGATTACCGTACGATTAGTATACACTCTAATAAATTTTGAGTAGGGCTTAGCTAGGCTAGGTAGACTACTAGCCCTATAGGCCTAGTGCTAGGGGCCTAGGCCTAGGCAACAATTTATGTCCATTGAGGACCGCCCAAATGTACCCCCCCCCCAGGCCTACCAAAGAAGTTCTGAAAGTTCAACTTGGCCTAGGCTAGGCCCCTAGCAATGCCCTAGGGGTCCAAATGTAAACCACCCTCTTAACCCCCTACAAACTCCTTTTCGAGCAAAAGTAAACCCAGGTCCGGTAGCCTAGGCCCTACTATAACCAAGTTGGCCCCCCCCCCCAAAAAAAAAAAAAAACGAGGAAGTTCCCACCCCTGGTCTTTGGGTGTAGAATGTAGGCCCCTGGGCACAGGCCCGGCTAGGCACAGGACCCACTCATGGGTAACACATGGCCTAGGGCCCTTAGCCCCTTGTTAAAAAGTAGATATAATGCAACTACTTACATGTCACTACTTAAAGGTTTCTTGAGTTGTAATAAAAACGGTGTATTTATTATCTCCACTTCTTTCATTCACGAATGGTTTGACCTACAACCTCTATTTCCACAACCAAAGTCGCCAAACATAATAACAACACAGAACTGTCAGCTTTTAGCGCCAATTCGCCATTTTTCTTTATTTATGCATGTCTACCAACGAAGGCACAAGCAATGGCTTAATGCCTGCATGAACAATCTTCAAAAATACGTAATTAATGCTAGCCTACTAATCTACTCTACTTAAATTATTTATTGTTTTTAATTATGCTATTACCTTTAAAGGTATATACCTATCACATTTGGTTGGTCATCAAAGACCTATCACTATAAATTATAAAAATATTTACACCTATTTTACTGTCAACTTGATTTATATTCGCCATCAAGTTGGCGTTAGTGGTTTCTACTTTTTAGTTTTTCAGTGCTTCTGCCGCTGATCTAGGCTAGTTTTGTTTTTGTCTTGGTGGTGTAAGTAGACATTAGCCTGGCTAGGCCCTAGCAAATTATTATAATTTAAATTAGCATAGGCCTAGCAAGTAAGTATTTAAGCATGATTCTCTAGTAAAGTTAACCTAAGCCTACATTATTATTGTAATTACTGACCCTGTTATCCCTAGCCCTAGCCCACCGATGCCATTGAACCTTCGGCCCACTTGGCCGGCTTCTGACAGGTTGCCGCACAATATTGCAGGGATTGCAGACCCTTATATCGAGACCCTAGCCTAGAAGGCTAGGTAGGTACGCCTAGGCAAAGGCCCTATGCACATCATGTTGAATCGAAATAGCGTTAGAACTTCGTCAAAACCAATGCCAGTGAAAGTACAAACTTGCATAGGGCCTAGGGCCTAAGGCTGGGCCGGCCCCAGTTACCAGAACCATATGCTAGGCCTAGGCTACTAGGACTGTAGGCCTAGCCTAGTATGGAAGGAACTAGGTCTAGACCTAGGCCCAGGAAAATATATATTTAATACACAAAGCCAATGGCCTTGCTTTGCCTAGCCTAGCCTAGTATAAAAGGAACTAGGCCTAGCCTAGGTCTAGATCTAGGCCAAGGGAAATACGTATTTAATACACAAAGCCAAGGGCCTTGCCTTGGCATTTACAAAGGCTTAAGGTTCTTAAGCCAACGTAACGTCGTAGCAACTAGGCCTAGGCCTAAACTGTTGAGCAATCAGGTTTTGGAACAACCCTCCCCTTCCCCTGTTATCGTCAAAAATAAAAATTATTCCTACGCCAGTGTAGCCGGCGTAAAAACCCTTAGTTGATGTAAAAAATGGAGCTCTAGCCAGGCTAGCCACCTGTTTTTTTTTATTCCAATATGACATTTTACAACCACATTGCTGGTGGTAAGAATTAGAGCATAGGCCTAGCCCCATAACACAAAGTGTTATACCACCAGTAGGCTACAATACCTATACACTATGACAATAATAGGAATATAGCCTACAAAACACATCCAACAATATAAAACACATAGGTAGGGGCCACTAACAATATAGGCCTAGGCCTACTCAATAATCTCAGGGTGCAAAAAAATCACAAAATATTACTTACTCATAGACTAGGAAGGAAGCTTCGCAAACGCTTTTTCAGGCGCATTGTTGGATGAGCGTAATTTTTTTAAAACGAAAACAAGCGTAAAATTGCGATTTTGATGAGAAGTAATTTTTCGATTGCGCTCAAATTTCACAGGAATATATTAATTCATAAATTTAAGGTTCTGTGAAAAAATCATCGCAATCGGAAAAAGCATGTAGGTAGGCCTAGGTGTTAGGCCTATAAGTCGAAGACATTTTTAAAAATCGAAAAAAAATCGTAAAATTGTGATTAATAAAAGAGAAATAATTTTTCGATTTTGCTTAAAAACGTGGCGGTTCTAAGTTCAGAGTTTTCGAAGGCCTCCAGAAAATTTCATCGCAATTGGAGTAGGCCTATCGGTTTAGCCGGAATCGTGTTTTAAACAAACACACAAAAATACAAACAAAAAAAATAGGCATTTTTTTCTCCAGTGTAGTGGAATGGAATCTTCACTTCACTCGCTACGCTCATCAAAAACTATAGAGCCAGGCTAGACCCACTCAGGAGCCACAGGTTTCCGATATTACCAACCTTTCAGCAGAAATCATCAACACCTGAGTGCGCACATTTGAGTTTAGCCAAGCTCAGCGCACCGCCCCCTCTTAACTTTTTCACCGTTATTGCTCGCAAGTCGCACCGATTAGGCCTACACTGCACCAAGCATTGAAATGTTGCACTGCCGTATCAGTGGACTGACTGGCCTTCCTCGTCTTTCGACCAACCTCATGGACAATGAGCTCCTAAAGAAACAGGGCCTAGGGCGTAGGCCTACCCTATGTAACTAGATCCACGCTTTCAGGACCTCTAATGTAGACCTACCTCGTGCTTTGCAAAATATTAATGTTTGCCTTTTTAAATATAAGTGTCGTTCATGTGAACAACCAATGATGGTGGCAAAGACCTTTTACTAAGTCATTTTCACCATTTAGGCCTTTAGGCCTAAGTGTGATAAGATAATATAGTAATAGTATCATTGGTCTACAAGTAGCCTACAACAGTCGCAGGTGGCAGGCCTAATGTTGGGTTCAAGCCGAAGTCAAAATAACGCAGGCGGAATGACATAGGTGTTCACAGTGTTTCCGATCTAGGCTAATAACAGACTCACTATTAGGCCTCAGGATTTGAAGTGGAACATTCAGATTGAAATCATGAGGAAAAAATCTGCTAGGCCCTAAGCTTCTAGACTTTTTATCCAGAACTTTGCATGGTGCACGTAGCCAGGTCAAGCGCACTGTGTAGGCCTACTTATGCTTAGTAAAGGCTCGTTTTACAATCACTTAGCAACACGTTAAAACATAACGTAACGTACGGTAACATTATGTGGTGTTTAACAATCACATAACAACACGTTAAAAATAAGCATATACATGCCTATGTGTCAAAAATTCCTATATGACTTACCGGAGTATACTTGAGAATGCAACCAATATCGGCCCACAAGTTTTGCTCCTTAATAGAATCTTTAAAATCATTTCTCTTCTTATCATAAATAGTAGGACACTTTGCACCAGTTCAATCAATGTACCATCATCCATGGTTCACAATTGTAGGTTATGTGTGTTGTTGTTGTTTACAAACAATCACATAACAACACACAATGTAAGACTCGGCAACGGGCTGTGATTGGCTAAATTAAGAAATAAATTAACATATCGTACAGTAAAGGTGAGATTGGATCAACTTCTTCATACGACACGTGCGTTTGCGTTTCTTGCTATGTGATTGTAAACAACACCACTGTTTACATGGTTTCAACTTTCTTACGTTATGTTTTAACGTATTGCTAAGTGATTGTAAACGAGCCTTTACACCTACACTGTCCTATGGTTGTCCTGCATTGCATCCAACCTCGAAGGCCAATGCTTACAAATTAGAATCTCTACAGAATAGAGCGACAAAATTCATCACCAAAAGAAAAGACTTGAATAGGCCTATGCAACAAAGAACAAAGATTTGTGATATAGGCCTACTCACTCTTGAAAATCACCTAAAGGAGTTGGGATTCGTTTTTCTGCAGAAAATGTTTAACGGGCTAGTCGACCTGGATCCATTGTCCAGAACACAGCTTGGTTATCGCTCATGCAAATACGGTAGAGCTGTTACTCTGATACCTCCCTTTGCAAGGTCAACGCAGTATCGCAAGGTTTTTTCTGTTGATCTGTTAGTGATTGGATTGGAATGCTCTGTCATATGAGGTCCGCACAGAAAATGATTTTCATAAATTTTGGAGAGACCTTAGAATAAACAGTCAAGATCATACCAGTTAACACGAATACCACTCACTCACACATACACTCATATTCACACTCAAATTCTCACTCACACTCTCCATCATTTTTGTTTTACAATTATGTGTGTTAATTGGATGAGCAAAGCAAAGATTCCATTTCACTAGGCCTACACTGGAGAGAAAAATCCGGAGTGTTTTTTTTCTTTTTGTGTTGTTTGTTGCCACGATTCCGGCTAAACCCATACTCCAATTACGATGAAATTTTCTGGAGGCCTTCGAAATCTCTGAACTTAGAACTGCCACGTTTTTTAGCGCAATCGAAAAAGTATTTCTCTTAAATTTTACTACGTACGTATTTTTTTTCGATTTTTTAAAATGTCTTTTGACTTACAACACCTAGGTCTACATGCTTTTTCCTAATTGTAATGATTTTTTCACAGAACCTTAATTTTATGAATTAATGAATTAATATATTCGTGTGAAATTTGAGCACAATCGAAAAATTATTTTTCATGAACACATGGCAGCTCAATGCACCAACTACGCTCATCCAACAACGTGCCTGAAAAAGCATTTGCAAAGCTTTCTAGTGTTAAGAAAAGTCTCTAAAATCCAAAGTCAACTAAGTCAGCCTGCAACTATCAACATGAGCGACGTTGGCCTTAAGAAACATGAAATATCGGAACAAAATTGATCGTGATGCCTAACAGTGATTGATTGGACTGACAAATTTGGTGTTATTGATTGTAGAATGTAGGCCTAAGTTAATGGTTTTACACTTTATGTAATATGTGAAGTTTACTTCCAATAGGCCGTAAGAAAGTAACATTGAGTGGCAGGCGCGTAGGAACGTTTTGAAAAGTGGGGGGGTCGAATCCATAAGTAGGTTTTGTGGGCGGCAGCTGGGGTTCAGGGCAAAGCCTCAGCTCCCGGAGGCCGTTTCGCTGAAGGCGAAAAAAAAAATTCACCATAGGCCCTACTATAGTTAATTTGTCATGTTTTAACTGCACTCGAACTCTGTAAACAATGTTTTATAGCAACTATCTGCGATCTAAAAACTCAAAAAATGAACGTGAAGTGGCCCATTTTAGTAAATTTCAACCTAATTTTTTATGTAATGACGAAGCATACAGGCAAATATATTCGTTTTACCAAGGTGACTGTCGAATTGTATAAGTGTATGTGCATATTTACTACAGAAGTGGGGGGGTCAGCGTGAAAAGTGGAGGGGGGTCAGTCAGAGTGAAAAGTGGGGGGTTAATTCCCCCCCGTTCCTACGTGCCTGTTGAGTGGCATTTTTTGAAGAGTCATAGCTAACAGTTTTCCCATGTAATAGGCCTATGCTGTGTTGAACTGCAGAAGAAACCGCCATCTGAGCAGGTTCTACTGTTTGTGCGTAGGAGGCCTACACATGTTTTTAAGCATTAATTGAATTAAAACTATCCACATAGGGCCTACAGACCACATTTTCAAATGACTGTAGGCCTATAAAAAATTGAACCACAGAATTAACATTGCTTGAACAGCTCGCTGTAGGCTACATAAATAAAAAATATGAAACATTTAATTATGTCCATCCATAGACCATTTTCAGAATAAACTGAGCATATACATGCATATATTATACAAATGCAAAAAGTGTGGCTCGTTGGTCTTGTGATTAGCGTATCTGCTTCCAGTGCAGAAGGTCCAGGGTTCGATTCCTGCCAAAGTCAGAAGTTTTTTAACTTCTGATTTGGACCTAAGTCCATCAGTTCTTGTCTTAGGAGTTTGTAAACGGTGACTTTGGAGCCGTCCTAGCAACGAAGCACATAATAAATTCAGAGTTGTTCTGAATCGGCCTTGTTGATTCTGGCGTTGATCCGCGGGTGTTCGCACTGTCCATACCACTGATTGCTATATTTCCTATTACAAATAATTAATATCCATCTTTGGTTGGTTATCGCTCACTCATCGATTGCGTCGGGCCTACAGGGTTGGCTTGGTTGCTTTGATTTACTGTCCCCTACTGAAAATCAGTTATATAGGCCTAATGAGTGGGTAGACTCTAAATACTATTTATTTATTTATTTATTTTATTTATTTATTTATTTATTTACAGAATTATGGAAGGAAGAGAATTTACATGCTAAGAGTCTATGCTTGGGATTGTGGCAAACTGCACCGAGACAGTGTTGGAAACGCAGTAGGTACTCAACATACCCGAGCATATGGCAGTGTAAATCCTCTTTCTCCTGTAATGCTTTCGTCGCGATATAGGCCTAGAGTATTAGGTAGGTATCCTACTATGGCTCCATCTAGGACTTTCAAATTTTCTATAAAATTGGTTCAAAGTAGTAACTTTTAAAGCCCAGCCTGAAGGGCTGGGTGCAATAAAACTTTTCACCTACTGATGACAACTGCAGCTAATTTAAAGTTGTTACCTTAATCCACGACGCGTTTCGTCCTTCTGGGACTCGTTAGGCGGATTGTGGCCACTAAAAATCAGCTAACTAGTACATGCAAACAAAACTCACAACACATAACCAAACCTGTAGGCCTACTTTGCTGATGATGACAACATGCATGCAGAATTAACTTCTTGCGTGGCCCTACCACAAGTTTGGTTATGTGTTGTGAGTTTTGTTTGCATGTAGTTGCTGATTTTTAGTGGCCACCATCCGCCTGATGAGTCATACAAGGACAAAACACATTGTGGATTAAGGTAACAACTAACAACTTTATTTTTGGATGAGCGTAGCGAGCGAAGTGAAGATTCCATTTCACTACACTGGAGAAAAAAAATCTGGAGTGTTTTTTTTCTGTTTGTTAACACGATTCTGGCTAAACGGATACTCCAATTGCGATGAAATTTTCTGGAGGCCTTCGAAAGCTCTGAACTTAAAACTGCCACGTTTTGAGCGCAATAAATAAATTATTTCTCATTTAAATCGCAATTTTACATTTTTTTTTTTCAAAAAAATTCTTTGACTTATAGCACCTACATGCTTTAGGCCTATCTGATTGTAATGATTTTTTCACAGAACCTTAATTTTATGAATTAATGTATTCGTGTGAAATTTGAGCGCAATCGAAAAATTATTTCTTATGAAAATCGCAATTTTACGATTTTTTATTATTTTTAAAACATTCTTTGACTTGTAGCACCTACATGCTTTATCCAATTGTAACGATTTTTTCACAGATCCTTGATTTTACGAATTTATATATTAGTGTGAAATTTGAGCGCGATCGAAAAATAATTTTCTCATGAAAATCACAATTTTACGCTTTTTTTGTTTTAAAAACAAATTCTTCGACTGAAGCATCATTCACAATTAGTTCTAAGGCGTAAGGCGCAAGGTCTAAGGCGTAAGTCGTAAGAAATGCTACGCGTTTACAACAACCATGCCATTTTTCATTGCTTCTGCGTATTGCGCATGCGCGTACAACCAGCTGTGGAATGAAATAAGCAGGAGTGGGGAGTTTCCTTGTTTGTGATTGGCTCGTCGTAAGAAACCTGTCGTAAGAATTGAATTTTGGGCAATTCCTTATGACATAAACCATACGCCTTGCGACTTAGGACGTGTTAAGAACATTCTGATTGAAACACATACTCGGCAATACAAAATATTACGCCTTAGGCCTTGCGCCTTACGCCTTAGAACTAGTTGTGAATGATGCTTTATAACACCTACATTCTTTATCCAAGTGTAATGATATTTTCACAGAACCTTAATTTTACGAATTTATTTATTTGTACAAAATTTGAGCGCAATCGAAAAATAATTTCTTATAAAAATCGCAATTTTACGCTTTTTTTCGTTTAAAAAAACATACGCTCATCCAGCAATGCGCCTGAAAAAGCGGTTGCGAAGCTTCCTAGTTTTAATAATTTTTTTGGTTTGTCATCCATTACAAATTTAAATTTATAATCAAATCCTCACCCTATTGAATGTTGTTGCTAATAGTGCCTAATATTGTTGTTGCTTCATTTCAGATTTGATTTTAAACAAGAAGAAACTGGCCAGATCTCAACGACGACGCTTAGGCCTACTTTTTACCGTAGCTTTTTATATTGTGAAGAACGAGAAACAATCCCAGAGGAATTCCAGACAAGATGGAGGGAGGTAAAGCACAAGGTAAGGAGGCCTAAGCTTATTATACAGGGTTCCCACCGACCTAGAAAACCTGGAAAAGTCATGGATGTGTAAAAATGGGTCAAAACGTCCGGGAATAGTCAGGGAATTGAGGAAAAAATTCAAAAACCTGTAAAAGTGAGGGAAAAATGAGAATTTATTTAAATCTAGGCTTATTCGGTTTACTAAAAAAATATAGGCTATATTTTCACCAAATTTATGAAAATATTTTCCCCACTCCAAAGTCAGAAATTTTTTTAAAAATCTATCATGAAGTACAGTAAAATGACTCCCGGTTAACTTAGAATTTTAGAGCGTATCGAGGGGGTGCTGCGTTCGCCTAAGCTATTTTTTGGCATGTATCACACCTGGAATTAAGCAAAACTAGACCTGGAAAAGTCAGGGAAATTGATTCTAAATAATAAGTGGGAACCTCATCTGCTCCAATACCTGATTCGGACTTAAATCCATTAATTCTGGGTTAGGAATTTGTAAACGGTGACTTTGGCTCTGTCCTAGCAACGAGGCACATAATAAGTTCAAAGTTGTTCTGAATCGGCCTTGTTGATTCTGGCTGATCCGCGGGTGTTCGCACTGACCGTACAACTGATTGCTATTATTTCCTATTAAAAATATTGATCTTTGGTTATTGATCGCTCACAGTCACACATCGATTGCGTCGGGGCCTACAGGCTTGACTTGGTCGCTTTGGTTTACTGTCCTTCACTGAAAATCACTTATATAGGTAACTGAGTAGGTAGACTCTATACAAATTTATATTTATTTATTTAAGCCTAGTGATGTAAAATTTCTGGTATTTTTCTGGAAATAACTTTAAAATCCAAACTTTGTCAGTTCTGGGTTATGTTGCACCATGCCACTCGTTGTATTTTTGTATGTTTTTTTTAGGGCTGGGCTGTGACATATCATTCAATTATCGATATCACACGAAAAAGTTCGATATGATATCGAAAAATCGAAATGTAGGCCTAATTGTTTGTAAAAATTTAAAATTTAAAAAAAAAAAATTTTTTTTAGTGTTATTTTTCATAATTTTGGCCAAATAGGGTTGATAAGGTGTCACCATAGACCTATTTACGATCTCACAATCGCGTTTTATGACCCGCCTAGCAACCTCCACCAAAATTTCGAAATTTAGTTTTTTTGTGAAAATTTTGATATTTCGATATGAAATCAAATATTGATATCTAAATTTTTTCCAACTTTTGATATATTGAAATATCGATTGTTTGCCCAGCCCTAGTTTTTTTGTGTGTGTGTGTGAATTTGTATTTTTTTAATCCTCTAGTCACGGTCCATACATCTAACTAACACATGACCGTTGCTGTTTCAGATGGTGGGCACGCGGGCCGCAGTGTGGGGGACGTGGGGCCATCTCCCGGCGCTACCAGTGGTGGTCTGCCAGCAGGTAGCCTACTCTCACCTCAAATTTGATGAGTATTATTATTACTAGGAAAACGCCAAAGTTGTTTTTAGACGAGTTTGCGAGTCATGTATTGAGTAGGCCTACCCGGTAACATTCCCTTTCTTCCCCCTACCTTTCACAGTTGACGTGCCCTTAAACCAACTAAACTCAAATGGCTATTAAGAGTAGAGATGTGCAAAAATGGTTTTTTAAAGTTTGAAAATTCGCGCCTTAAAAATAAAAATTCGTGATTTATCGCGATTTACCAAATGACACAATTTTCTCATGCACAACTAAAAAATTTAAAAAAAAAAAAAAAAAAATCAAAGTTTCAGGATAATTTGATTGATTTTAATGATTTAAAAGATAACAAGCTCATGAGAGTGAAGTTCAGAATCAGTTATAATTTTAATCTCAATTTCAGCCTTCAGTTTTCAAAGTTTCAGACAGTTTTTACCAGAATTAATTTCGTCTACCCGGCACCTCCACCAAATTTACAAATTATGCATTTTTTATGTGTCTTGACATGGATATGAATTATTTTGAGCTTACTCTCGTTCAAACGATTATAACGATCTCACGATCGCGTTGTATGACCCGGCACCTCCACCATATGTACCAGCCAGTGTTAATTTAATTTCGACTTCGACCCGGCACCTCCACCAAAACTTTGAAATTTTTTTATTTTTTTAAATTTCGTGACCTAATTCGCATTCAAGGACATAATTGCTAATTTCGCCACTAGTTCGCGGCATCAACTAAAATTTCGCGAAAATTCGCGAATTGAAAATTGGTACTATTCAATCACAATTCATGAGATTCATGTGCAAACTGAATTTGAAGGGATTATTGCAACTTTAAAAAAATTCGCGAATTTCGTTGTCACCATTTTTGCACATCTCTAATTATGAGGCAAAATTTTTTGGCATCTCTTATTTGTGTAAGTGAACAGAAAACAATTTTAGATAAATTAAATGATTACGTGAGGGCTGGCATTATCAAGAAATTGTTTTGCAGTAACCAGGGCCCCGATTCATGTACATTTTTATCCCGGTATAAGCAGAGTTAGGTGGTATAAGTGCGGTATAACTCCGAATCCAATTCATGAAGACTTATCCCGCCTCGCACGGGGATAAGAAAATATGTAAACAGATGGCGGACATTTTAAATGTTGCGTCTATGATTAAAACGAGAAGAGTTGTCATAACTCTCATAAAACAAATCAGAAACCGTCCCGGGCCTAGGCCCAGATGTAGAAAATTATTCATAATACAACGGTGTAGGCCTGAAGTTCGATTAGGCTATAGGACTTGATAAAATTTATACTAACATAACACGTTTGACAAGCCCTTGGCCTCTCCTAGGCAACCCTAGGCCTGCATGACCTTGTTTTGACACACATGCCGCACAAATAACTAGTTTTGATACCAAAAGCCTAATGCAGATAAACAATGGTATGATAGTCCTAGGCTATTCCAAAATTTACGGCAATAATACGCCTTTTCTTTTCTTTTAATGATCTCACGCAATCTTCTGTCAATAAATAAAAATGTAAAACAAAAGATGGTGCAAATTTTTAGTGTTCTTTTGCAAATCTGCTGATTTACATGGCTGTGGAATGCAGTGGAAAAATCATTTGTTGTACTTGTTGTTGGATTGAAAATTTCTGATTGGATGAGAGTTGCTCAGACTTAACCAGGCCTTATCCTGCCATGTCCTGCATTATACCGTCCTTATACCACTTATACCCGGGATAAATGTAGCCTACATGAATCGGGGCCCTGGTGTCTAAAGGTAAAGGATTCAAGAGATGGCTTCTATGCGAAAAATCTACGCCGATGCCAATCTTACCTTTTATTAAATTTGAAGTCCACTAAGTCTCGGTGTTGCCCTATCATTGTCAATCAATAGTTTATTTTGTTAAAATGTTCGCCTAACAAACGCTGACTTTGCTTACTTAGTGCTGTCAAGAAATCTATTTGCTTTTTGCGCTGGACCTAAGGAATTGCTTGTAAGCAAGGGCAGTGAAGATTTTTTCCGCTTGCAAACAATCACAATGCCGCTGAATATTGGCATGCGCCTAAACTCCCCGTCTATTGTGGTTCGTTGGTCTTGTGGTTAGCATCTCTGCCTCCAATGCAGAAGATCCAGGGTTTGATTCCTGCTATAAGCGTAAAGTTTTTAACTCCGGATTTGGTCTTACGTCCATCAGTTCTTAGTTTAGTAATGTATAAACGGTGAATTTGGAGCCGTCCTAGCAACGAGGCACATAATACATTTTAAAGTTGTTTCGAATCAGCCTTGTTGATTCTGCCACTGTCTGCAGGTGGAATTGTGTCCAGCTTGATTGATTAGTGTTCCTACATAAAAATTCCGGTCTCAAGTTGGTCATTGTTTGCTCGTCGATGGTGTCGGCGCCTAGAGGGTTGGCTTGGTTGGCTTTAAATTTAATGTCCCCCACTGAAAAAAAAAACGCACTGTTATGTGGCTGAGTAGGAGACTCTAAATACAAATTTATTTAACAATATTTATTTGTTTGTTCCGTGTGCAGGCCCGGCCCCGCAGCAACAGGGCGAGCGTCCGGCACGCGGCTCTCGTCGCAACAAGACCGTGTACAAGCACGTCGACCTAGCCGCGCTGCAGCAGAGCGAGACGAGCGGCGCGCGCAACATCACCCCCGCAGAGTTCCGCAGCCAGACCAACGGAATCCCGCCCATGGCCATCCGCAACTCTGAGTACGCACCCGTCACCGGCCAGGGACAGAACATGAACAGGACGTTCGGGAACGTCTTCCAGTCGCTCTCCGCGCAACAGCGGCCCAAGAACTTCTCCAAGAACGAGTTTGCGATGAAGGACGACGAGTTTCCCAGCCTCAAGTGAAGAACCAAACCGATCTTCAAAGAAGCCAATCTGTATATTTTATAGAAGGGTTTCAACTATCTTTTCTCTTATCTGGAGTAACAAGCCCAATATGTCATTGTTGTTTCTTTTCAATATCATTGTTGTTCAAACATCTGTGTCAGCACAATTCTTTCCTTAAATCCTAATAGGTACTTACTTGCATAATATGTGTTTTCCCATCTCTTGACGACAAGAAAATTGGAACAAATTGAGCGACTTCGTGCAAAGCTTCACTCAATAACCCTTATTTTCATAACCTAACCGATTATTATTATACTGTTTGGTAACGATACATTGTTCGATAGGATTGTGACGAATGATTCTAGTCTTCCCGATAAAATTGCCTATTCAAACAACTGGTTAACATTTTCAATTTACCTCCTGTTTCCCTCCATGTCCCAGCTTTGACCTCTCCGCCCTCTACCAATAGTAGGCCTAGTCTGATCCTGAATGTATTGCCAGAAGCGAGCATACGCACGTACTATCCTGTTGTTGTAATGTCTGAATGATGCGACACTAGAGACTGAATATTAACTCTTTGGGAAAAGGACATTGATGCCTTACGTTGCCCCATTACGGCTTGCTACTAACTCTGCGTGTTATCCACTCTTTCACCTTGCCGTGCACTGCGTACGCTTTGAATATGCTTGATTCTCCCTATCGCCTTATTCTCTCTAGTATGAACTCAATACCGTTCTAGATGGCAGTGGTAACAGTTTTGATTTGATACTATACAAGCTGGCAGTTGGTAACAGTTCTGACTTGATCTTGTATAAAAGCC
Source organism: Sweltsa coloradensis (assembly GCA_024449915.1). NCBI lineage: Eukaryota > Metazoa > Arthropoda > Insecta > Plecoptera > Chloroperlidae > Sweltsa > Sweltsa coloradensis. The sequence goes on from JAMZAV010001365.1 coordinate 330,174, forward strand.
AGGAATTGGATGATATTGATGGAGCTTGTACAGTAAACTGGGTTGGGGTTTTTATAAGGTAGAGATGATGTATAAATGAAAAGGAGTTAATTTGTTAAAGTGTTTGTTACAGCTACTAAGCTACTTTCATTCTTAAACGTAACTTGCTACTTGTACAGCTACTTTACAGCTACATTTGTGGTTTTTTTTGTTTGTTTTTTTTACCACTCACTAGAGTAAAAGTTTGTTTATGTTATTAGGGCATAGGCCCTGGCCTGTTGCAATAAAGCAATTACATTACAATGCAGCTTATGTTTAAGAGAGGAAATTGCCACTGGCCAATGTAGGAGGTTTGAAAGAATGACCAGCCAATTAGACGCTTGGCCTGCAACATTGTTCCCTAATGCTGTATGTCCAGGTATGATGATTGTTGAGAAAAGAAAAAGAATGTATATCAGATCACATCTACTTATTGAGTACCCGGCTCCCGCGTTCACGATAGAATTCTGCACAATGTAGGCATAAGTGACTCGACGCACGACTCTCAATGTCAAACAAAGAATGCACCTGTATTCGCAGGGCGATCCCAGCAGCCTATGTAATACGGTTTTCCTGTCTATTACGTACAATAATCGGTTTAAAAATTTATTTTTGCTATACAAAAGATACGTTTTTACCAGCCGCGCACACGCATTTGAATCATATTTCTGTCCGTCTGTTCTTCAGCAAGTAGCGCCCGTGTCTATGAGTGCGAGAGAGGCGGATGAGGAAATACATCTCGTAAACGCCAGATCAGTGTCTTCTCATGCGCAAACGAGGTGCGCGTTTGATCGAACTCGCAGCTGGCCGGCGAGTAGTATGGGAAAAGAATTTGCGAGTTCATATTATCCTAGGTCTCTTCCTTATTATGATTGATTTTTGCAATGGTAATGGCATTAGGGCCTATTGCAAAATAAGAGTAGCGTCGATTTTACGCTACAGCTACCTGTTAATAGTAGCTTCGTTTGTTTGTCCTGTTTCAATTACACCAGGTACAAGTTTTTCACGAAAACCCGTTTTTCTGTCCTAGTGTAAATGTACCTGTCGCAACCCAAAAACGTTTTTGTCCTGTTGTAAGTTACCAAACTGCGACTGGAGTAAGAATTTTACACCTGCTTCTTTAGCAGGAGTGGGTGTAAAACGACAAAATATTGCGCCATTTTTTAAGTTTGTAGTGGCTTGGTTGGTGTAGTGAGAAGCTAAGAAAGAAGCTAGAAGTTAAAATGGAAAAAGCCGGGCCGTGCAATATCTTTCCCAATGATTATAAGAATCTTCAAGGCCGTTCTTAAAAGGGACAAGGCCAATTAATAAACCGTTAAGAAAAAACCTGAGCCCAGGGCCGACATAACCTAAAACAAGGATAATATGCACAAACAATGTACTAAAAACCTATTATCTAGGCCAAAATATTGAAAAATATAGTTAAGCCCTAAGCCTATAGCCTATCATCGTGTGGTATATAGGCTCTAGCCCTTTGTTGCCTCGTCAAATGTCAAAACTGGGTGCAAATATGTTTGTTTGTCCAACTGGGCATAACGTGTACTTATTACTCCTATTTCCGGTTTTATGACGTACATCCGGACGATTCCAGGAGTAAATATGTGAACCTGGTACAGGACAAACAAACAAAGCTAGTAGCTTGCTACTCGATACTTAACTACATTTTCAAAAGTACCGCGCTACCGTCCTCGCTACTCAAGAAAGTAACATGTTACTAGTAGTGCGCTGCTTAACAACACTGAATTTGTTCAACATGAGACAGATGTTTTGTATCTACTTTGTGAGTAGCTGGCAGTGTAGATACAGTAGGCCTACCTATGTAACAAATATTATTTTAGTGAAACATGACTTATTTTATCGACATATAATAAATAATAATACAGCCCAAGAAATTTTTAGTAAATGTTGTGCTCTTGTTGTAGGTGGGGTGTCGAACATTCAGAATATGTATTCCCACTTACAGGTGGGTCCAGTTAAGTGTGATATTGTCAAGTAAACCCTATTGTCTTCTCCCCTGCCCAATATCAACTGTGTGTGACTGCCGAGTGTAGACAAGTAAGATGGAGAAGCGACTGGTTCTTTGCGCTGTTTCTATTAGTAATTCCTAATTAGTACGTACTTTGATTCTATGGGGACGTGCAGGTTATGCCACACTTACAAACACCCACACAGTAAGTTACATGTACATAACAAGTATCATCAACATTTCTATTAGAAAATAGAAACGTTTTAAAACCAGTCTCTACTCTTCTCTCGACAGATGAACAAGGTCGTTGTTTTCAAATATTATAGTTGTTGTCTTGTACCGTACTTTGCCAATAAATATTTTTATAATCAATGTCTATATCTCTTCACAAATTCCAATCTGTTAACATGATCACACTAACATAATTGGCTTAATAATATGTATCCCCAATTATTCATAAAACAACTTCTTGAACCTATATGACGTAACAAGTCGAAGCGCCCTAGTTTCTCACGCCGTCGTTGAACCAACGTTTTGCGTTAGGACCTGAATGTGCTTAAAGGGACAGCTACCTGAACCACCATTTTATTTAGTTGTACTCCTTTGTAAATGTGGTTTTTAAATGAATAGGATATACGTTGAATAAATAAATTATGTACGTTTTTTAACAGAATCCCACAAAGCACATTTTGAAAGGAACAGTTCATCCTAGGCAGCATAGATCAGGGTTTATTACCTATTGTTATACTTATGTCCTAGTGGGCCCGGAAATATATTTTTGAGCATATATTTGTTATTGTAGGATACTGGTATAATATTTATTAGTGTAATATTGTTTAGATTGGAGAAAGGTTGACAGGTTGGTAATATTGTTTATAAGGTTGGCAGTCACAAAGTGTGTTTAGAGCTCTGCTCTTTTCTGCCATCCCCGTTACACATTTAACTATTGAATGTGTTGCGGAACAAATAATAAAATAAATGAATATGTCCTTTCAAAGCAGGAAAAAATTTAAAACGGTAATCATACGTTGTCAGTTTTTAGAATTTTTATTGGACATAGAAAATATATCTAGGACGACGGTCGTTCGCCCGCAGCCAAGCGCACGCGACTGCTAGTAGGCGATGACTAACTCAACCCTGTTCACTCCTACCCGAGTTGGGGGGGTTCTCAGCTATCTGCACATGCCGTTCCGAAAGAATTACAATCTTGAAACTCGGTATATGTTATATAGCCCACTGGTGGAGCTTGCAACTTGAGTTAGGTGTCCTGTATCATTGCTGTGATCAGTTTTTGACTTGAACAATTTTAAATAACTAGGAAAACGCTTAAGTCCCGCCGCGTTGTTGGATGAGCGTAATTGGTGCATTGAGCTGCCATGTGTTACGCGGATTTTCTGTTGTGTGGGAAAAATCATTACTAAGTTGAATTTTTTTAAATTAAATTAAATTAAATAAAAAAATTACTTTAATTTTTTAATTTTTTAAAATTAATTGTAATTGTTTAAAAAAAAAAAAACGTAAAATTGCGATTTTTATAAGAAATGATTTCTCGATTGCGCTCAATTAACACTTATCTATTAAATCATAAATAAGGGTCTGTGAAAAATCATTAAATAGAATAAAGCTTTGTAGGTGTTATAAGTAAAACATTGTTAAAAAAAATGTAAAAACCGTAAAATTTCGATTTTGTATGATATATTTATTTGTCAGTGCGCTCAAAGCTTCACCGTAATTATCTTAATTCATAAAATAAGTGTTCTGACCAAAAATCATAAAATCGATAAAGCATGTAGGTGTTATATGTCAAGGGGAAATTTTAAAAATCGAAAAAAAATCGTAAGTATTTGGATTTTTATGAGATAAAATTTTCGATTGCGCTCAAAACGTGCAGTCTAAGTTCAGAGGATTTCGAAGGCTCCAGAAAATTCAATCTTCATTGGGTATCGGTTTGGAGCCGCAATCGTTTGGACAACAGCCACAAAAAAAAAAAAACATTCCGGATTTTTTTCTCCATGTAGTGAAATGGAATCTTCGCTACGGTTCATATCATTTTTATATTTAGAGTCAAACTTTTGTACTAAATTGTTTTTGAAGATTGAACATGAATAAAATTCACGTTCTGGATTCTTCGCAAAGATTAGATTACTCCCTGTTTTGCCGCGAAAGATTGATTACTCCCTGATTTGCTGTTCCTGATTTTTGGCAAACCTCATATTCGTTTGAGTGGGATCGTCTAATAAATCAGTTTTTTCTTTTTGTTTTTCTTTTGTAATGTTTCTTTTTTCTTGCTTTTTTTCCTTTCCTTTTTTCCTTTTTTTTCTTTTCTTTTCTTTTCATTCCCCACCCTTTTTTTATATTTGATTCATTCATAAATTGCATATAATATCCTTCTTATTTGTTATCAAATTTGTAGAGTTTTTAATGCATTGTTGTATATATATTTGATTTTATTTTTATTGCTATTTCAAATATTTACTTAATTGTAGTTCATTGTTGTGTCTGCATCTATGTAATGAGATTTAGTTGTCCTCCTTTGTTAATCAGTTTTTATAACGGAATAGGATAGACGTTAAATAAATAAAATAGAATTACCTGATATGTGGTCCATGACATACCAAAAAAAAATCGGACCGATCCGATAACCCATTCTGTGTTAAAAAAAAGTGCCTTAACATAGTTGAAAACCTTCCGGCTGGCTGGTTGGTTGGTTGGGGGATTCTGACGGAGAGGAATAAGAGCCTACAGAGAAAACGGTACATCCATATTAGAACTATGAAACTAGGACCACATTTAGATGTACCTCAGACTCATACTTTTGCTTTCAAAACCAAAACTATTAATAATCTCTAACACATGGGCTCCATGTTCAAAATTTGGCATGCGGGTAGATAAACATATCAGAATTAATAATATGCCGAGAGGCAAGCGATATTCCACCCCCAACACCCCCTAAATAATCCCCTAAAATTGGAATAATTCATAGCTCTAACCCAAAATTGAATTTTTATTCAAATTAGTTAGTAAAATTATGTTTAAATGTGTTTTTTTAACCCAATTGGCCTAGGTATTCTCATTATTGGATGAGCGTAGCGAGCGTAGCGAAGATTCCATTCTACTACACTGGAGAAAAAAATCCGGACTGTTTTTTTTTTCTTTTTTTTCTGTTTGTATTTTTGTGTGTCTGTGAACACGATTCCGGCTAAACCGATACTCCAATTGCGATGAAATTTTCTGGAGACCTTTGAAATCTCTGAACTTAGAACTGCACGATTCGAAAAATCAATCGAAAAATTATTTCTCATGAAAATTGCAATTTTACGATTTTTTTCGATTTTCTTGTTTTTTTCTGTTTGTATTTTTGTGTGTTTGTTAACACGATTCCGGCTAAACCGATACTCCAATTGCGATGAAATTTTCTGGAGGCCTTTGAAATCTCTGAACTTAAAACTGCCACGTTTTTGAGCGCAATCGAAAGATTATTTCTCATTAAAATCGCAATTTTACGAATTTTTTTCGTTTTTCTTATTTTTTCTGTTTGTATTTTTGTCTGTTTGTTAACACGATTCCGGCTAAACCGATACTCCAATTGCGATGAAATTTTATAGAGACCATTGAAATCTTTGAACTTAGAACTGCCACGTTTTTGAGCGCAATCGGAAAATTATTTATCATGAAAATCGCAATTTTACGATTTTTTTCGATTTTTAAAAAAATTCTTCGACTTATAACACCTACATGCTTTATTCGATTTTAATGATTTTTTCACAGAACCATAATTTTATGAATTAAGATATTCTTGTGAAATTTGAGCACAATCGAAAAATTATTTCTTATGAAAATCGAAATTTTACGGGGTTTTACTTTTTTAAAACAATTCTTTGACTTGTAACACCTACATGCTTTATCCGATTGTAATGAATTTTTCACAGAACCTTAATTTTATGAATTTATATATTCGTGTGTTATTTGTGCGCAATCTAATAATTATTATTTCTTTTAAAAACCGAAATTTTTCGAGTTTTTTTTTTTTTTTTAATTATGATTAATTAAAAAAAAGGTTTATTTTTTATTAAATTTAATTTAATTTAAAAAAATCTTGAACTTAGTAATAATTTTTTTACCGAACAACAGAAAATCCGCATAACATATGGCAGCTCAATGCACCAATTACGCTCATCCAACAACGCGGCGGGACTTAAGCGTTTTCCTAGTATAAACCACATTTTTTCAACCCCCATCCCTATTAGTTTATATTATTTTTATCTTGATTTCCAGCATTCATCATGAAGGCACCAAATGAGTTATCAGCATGAAATTTAGAATGATGGTACATGATATGAAAAATAATAATCTGGCGGGAGGCAAGCGATATATCACCCACACTGTTCCCTACCACCCTTAACTTTGGGAAAAACGTGAAGTTGTATTTAATTCAATTTGGATATTTTAATTGCTGATTAAAATTTTGCGTCAATGTGTTATAGTCCAGTCAACAAGTCATTCACACAAAAACCCAAGACGACATTAACCATAGCAAATTTAATAAAAATCATTGTATATTGCCAACTACAGATTGTAAACAAAAACAAAAGATGGTAGCTTTTGTTTCTAGACAATCTGTTTTAAAGGCACTGTATCCACCTTTTCACGTATTTCACGCCTTGATATGAAACAAACAACAAAAAGTAGGAATTAGGAAAGTAAAAAACTCTTTCCCAGCAACGCCTAAACTGCACTCAAGCACAGCATTTATAAGAAAAGGTGTGTTGCTCGAGCCGTCATGAATCTTGATGTGAACTTAACTTGAAAACTATCAAAATCGAGGGGATTTAGGTACCTGACAACACATGCCAAATTTGGTTGGGATACGAGCATTCCTCCTTGGTGTAAAATGGCTTGAAACATGCTCAAAATCATTTTAATTAAGGATGTTAGTTACTATACTCTACTACTGCTATTATTATTATTATTATAGGAAGCTTCGCAAACGCTTTTTCAGGCGCGTTGTTGGATGAGCGTAATTGTTTAAAAACAAAAAAAGCGTAAAATTGCGATTTTCATAAGAAATAGTTATTCGATTACGCTGAATTTCACACGAATATATTTATTCATAAAATTAAGGTTCTGTGATAAAATTATTACAATCGAATAAAGCATGTAGATGTTTGCAAAGAAATTTTAAAAATAAAAAAAAATCGTAAAATTGCCATTATCATGAGAAATAATTTTTTTGACTGCGCTCTAATTTCACTCGAATATAATAATTCATAAAATTAAGGTTCTGTAAAAAAATCATTACAATCGGATAAAGCATGTAGGTGTTATAAGACAAGGAAATTTTAAAAATCGAAAAAAAATCGTAAAATTGCGATTTTTATAAGAAATAATTTTTCGATTGCGCTCAAATTTCACACGAATATATTAATTCATAAAATTAAGGTTCTGTGAAAAAATCATTACATTTGGATATATCACGTAGGTGTTACAAATCGAAGAATTTTTTTCTTAAATCGAAAAAATCGTAAAATTGCGAATTTCATAAGAAATAATTTTTCGATTGCGCTCAAAAACGTGACAGTTTTTAAGTTCAGAGATTTCGAAGGTCTCCAGAAAATTTCATCGCAATTGGAGTATCGGTTTAGCAGCAATCGTGTTAACAGACAGACAAAAATACAAAAAGGAAGAAAAAAAGAAGTGGAGTGAAATGGAATCTTCGCTTCGCTCGCTACGCTCATCCGATAAAAATGATATCGTTGAGTGACTAATACATATTAGTCAACGATGATTCTTTGGTTATATACTCAATGATGATATCTTGCAACTGTGATTTTACATGATATTTTTTAACTGTTGGTCCTGAAATTTGTGAAATTTGAATTTCTTTAATCGGCTTCCACATGCTTATTTTTTTGTTTCGTCAACATAGCTACTAGAACAGCATATCAATTTAAAATTGGCCCTTAGTTCAAGTTTAAGTTCAAGTTTTTATTGATCCGTTGATTTATACATGGTACAAATATGGATGTCGTCAAGTAATTAATACTAAAGATATAATAGTTAAAAGTAGGATGTAATAAATAATATGTACATGTACACTTAAAATAGAATAAACTAGGAGGTCCTGGCTCAGATTAATAACAATTATTGTGTACTAGCACACGTAGAGACACAGTAGACCTGTAAGGTACAGGTATCATCTTGAGAGAGATTATACTAGTAAATAAAATATAGTATATAGGCCCTAAGTGACAAGATATTTACACAGTGGGTTAGGTAGCCCTATATCCAGTGTTGGGTCAGTTCTTTTTTAAAATGAACTTTTTAAAAGTTCAGTTCACAGCTCAAATAATGAACTTTTAAAAAGTTCAAGTTCATTTAAAACCTAAAATTTTGAAAAGTTCAAGTTCGTCTAAAATATGAATTAAGTTCTTTTAAAAGTTCTTTTGTAAAAAAAACTTTTTTTAAAGCCTGGCGTAAAATGAAGAAAAACACGATGAAAAACATAAGGGGTGTTCGAGTACCAATTTACTCGCGAGTTTGAGTCGGACGAAAGTGTTGAGCTGTCTTTGATCGTGTTGATGATTTGTACTACATTCTCGTCGACCAGCTTGTAAAATTAAGGCAGATACTTAGCATTTTAGGCTTCCAAGATTTTTTTTTTCGAATAAGTTGGCGTACATCGTTTTAACTTCGTGAATCGTGCGTGATCTTGTCAAAATCAGCTCCAGATATGGAGGTATTGATATAAGTTTACTTGTTGTACGGAGAGATGAAGATGAAAGGATGGGAAATAACCTTCGAAAATTTCAACAATGAACCCTGTAAGCTGGCGGCATGGCTCGGAGTCACGTCCCTGTTATAAAAATTAAAAGCCCCAAAAATATTTAGAGTAGCGGCGCTCAACACTCAATAGTCAATACTACTGGTATCCACCATGATCATAAATGTCAATCACTTGTATATTGTGCCAACCGACAGTGTTGGCTCGGGCGCTAAGCGCTCGACTCTGATTCGGGAGGTCCCGGGTTCGAATCCCGTCGAGACCGGCAATCCTGACTGAAGGTTTTTTCCGAGGTTTCCTCAATCGTTAAGGCGAATGCAAGGGATTGAGTCCTCTTAAACAGCCCTCGGACATCCCTTCACAATTTCCTATCCGCACATACCTAGTTCACCTGAAGAGGGGCTAATTGCACCCTATAACAGGTATCCCACGATAAAAATTTAAATTGTATATTGTGCCGAAACATCTGACACTGCAGATGGATTACGGTAGTCAGTTGGTTTCTGTCTCTGGTGCAGTCTAGTCTAGTAAACATATCGTTCGTGTTATGTGTGTGATTAACTTGATTTGCGATGTGCGCGTGAGCGTGTCGTGTAGTACAAAAGTGGAAAATGAGTGAGAAACAAAAATATATACACAAGACGGGGAGTCAAAAGAGAACAGATAAAGAACGCGCTCTTTTATTACAAGCTGGTAAGAAAACTTAGTTTTTGTAGATTTGGTGAATAGATAATCAAAATTTTCAAATTTTTTAAACGCGTTTCAGGCCATTAAAAATAATGCGGCTCCGAAATTTTTTTCGCCCGCGGCGATTTTTTTTAAAATTTTACATCTGGCCAAGCCAATCGGTGGCATAGCCCAGATTTCAGGTCCCCCAGCGGCTGAAAAAGCATCTCTGTGGAAGGTACTAAAATCGTTTACAGGTGTTCCGATTTGGCTGGTAAAACGTGATTTTGATTTATGTTCTTAATAAATATTTTACATCAGAAATGAAAGGTGTAATTGGTTGGGGGCGGATTCTTGAGGCGTTAATGAATTGATAAGCTGTACCACTCGATTAGGTTTCGTACTGTTGAGTGTTGCTCGAACTCTTAAGTCAGGACAACTCCCGAACCTTTAGAAGTATAAGGACTTAAATCCATCCGTAGCAAGAACAGCGAAGGCAAGCGTAGAGACCAGGGCTAATTTTTTTGTGAGGCCGTTTTGTTAACTTAATCTGTTGACTATATCCCCCCCCCCCCCCTGGGTGTGAAACAAACTGTGGAGAGTTAAAGAGTGGCTAGTTTCAAACCGGCTACTGATTAAAGTCCCTAGTTTAAATTTATTAGAATGATTAATACTCTATAAATAGCTGTTGTACTTATACCTAGAAATATTTCAACTGAATTTTACACTTTTGGAGGGGTAGAAGTCGCTCTTCAGTTCAGTTCTTGATACACTAAAAATACTTCTTTCTACATTTTGTTGATGCAAATTCTTCTACCGTCTTTTCAAACGACAGTCGCCGAAGAACGTCATTTTCGATGGACATTAGAATTAGTGAATTGAGTCTCTTTTCACCCATTGTTGTGCGCAAGCGGTTTTTGATCAAACTCAATTTAGAAAATGAACGGTCAGCTTCACAATTAGCCACTGGTATTGTTAGATACAATCGTAAGGCAATATATACATACGGAAATGTATTTTCAAAATCGTTTTGTTTGATTTGTTTGAGAATTGCTTGAGCGTTATTATTATTTAGATCTGCATGTTTAATGTAACAGCAAAACTGTTTCAGTTCATTAGGATATCTTCTTCTGTTTTGGGGAATGGTCGTGGGGCTCGAAGCCTCTCCCCTGGTAGTTTTAGTGCCTGGTGCGAAGCACCTATAACTAAAAATCTGATGTGTGCCAGAGTTGGGCGATGGACAGCGTCCTTGCGCTGCATGGTATTGGTGACAGGCACCGTTGATTTCGGTAAAATACCGCCGGAACTTGAAAATGGCAACAAACTTCTAGGATTTGCATCCGTGGCAGAAAAGTCCCACAAGAGACATCAAATGAGAGTTATTTTTATCGTCACGGAGGTCTTAGTCGTGGGGCAGCGTCGAGATCATTTGGGTAGAAAATTACAAAATTTTCGGCAGCAATCTGATCATCGTAGGACAGTTGTTGATTGGTCATTCGTGATAAAAACCCAAATTTTGAACACAGTTCTGAATAAACTTCAATTCGTTTAGTAGGCTTAATCTCATTACCGTAAAGGTCAACAATTGTGTTGAAGGTTTCCTATTTTAAATTTATATTTTCCTTGTAATCGAAGATCAGGTTTTCCATCTGGATATTTTGGCACACGTATACTCTTTTATCTTCATCAGCATATGTTGGGTTTACACTTGTACTCAGCTTCGATGCCCGAGTTTCAAAATCAGTATAGGAATTTCTCAATTGTGAAACGTACTCATACAACGATTTTAGGAGATTAACAGCGACTGTCATCAAGCCCAGGTTTTTGTACGCCCTACGCTTATAAATTATAGGAACGCTAAAATATTCCACTAAGGATATTATTTGTTACAAGTTTCAAAAATTTCATAAACAAAAAGTTATACATGGAAAAAACTGTAGGCGGAGGTGAAATTATGAGGCCGCCACGAGAGCGAGGCCGGGGGCTGCAGCCCCTAAAGCCCCCCCCCCCCCCTTAATACGGCCCTGGTAGAGACCAACCGTATCAGAAACATGTTCAAACCTACTGACGATATGAATATAATTGGATGAGCGTAGCGAGCGAAGCGAAGATTCCATTTCACTACACTGGAGAAAAAAATCCGGAATGTTTTTTTTCTTCTTTTTTTGTATTTTTGTCTGTTTGTTAGCACGATTCCGGCTAAACCGATACTCCGATTGCAATGAAATTTTATGGAGGTCTTCGAATTTTCTGAACTTAGAACTGCCAAGTTTTTCAGCACAATCGAAAAATTATTTCTCATAAATCGCAATTTTACGATTTTTTTTTCGATTTTTTAAAAAATTTCTTCGACTACAACACCTACATGCTTTGTCCGATTGTAATGATTTTTTCACAGAACCTTAATTTCATGAATTGATATATTCATGTGAAATTTGAGCGTTATCAAAAAACTATTTTTTACGAAAATCGCAATTTTACGACTTTTTTCAATTTTTAAAATTTCTCCAGCTTATAACACCTACATGCTTTATCCGATTGTAATGATTTTTTTACAGAACCTTAATTTTATAAATTAATATATTCGTGTAAAATTTGTGCGCAATCGAATAATTATTTCTTATGAAAATTTCAATATAACGTTTTTTTCCTTTTTTAAATTACGATTAATTAAAAAAAAAATCAGTTAATTTTTTATTTAATTTAATTTAATTTTAAAAATATCTTCAACTTAGTAATGATTTTTTCACAGAACAACAGAAAATCCGCATAACACATGGCAGCTCAATGCACCAATTACGCTCATCCAACAACGCGGCGGGACTTAAGCGTTTTTTGCCAATTATTATTATTATTATTATTATTATTATTTGTTTATTCTTGTTTGTTAAAATTGCAACAAGAAACGGCGTCGACGCTAGCAAATATCTTGCTAAAACACTCAAATCTGTGGAAATCTTGTGCCGCGAAGAGCCTTGATGAAGCACGTGAAACTAACTAATTTAGCACATGCAGTTGGTTCTCCCATAAGTGCTCCCTGCACAGGGAAGGGAAATGTCTCACTGAGCAGTCTTTGAGGGCGGGCGGCAGGTCGTTCCATTGGTTAACTACCCGGAAAGAAAAAGCACGTCGGCCGAGCAGTCCTTTGGCCGGAGGAGGTTGGAGGCGGGGGTGCCTATTATCGTCGCCTCTCAACACGCGGCCCTGGATGATGCGCGCGCACACGTCAAAATCAGTGATGTCACATGTCATAATCAGTGGCCAAAACAATCTTTCTGAGTGTACGACCAATTGTACACTGTAAAATAGCAGAGGTTCTCAATGAGTCTACGATCGACCCACTTTAGGCTATACTGTGAAATAATTAACGACCTAATTCTAAAAAAAAAGCGCGTGCAATTCCCCTCAATATGGACTCATTTGAAGGCGGATCCTGCTCTAAGACTTTGATTTTATTCAGTTTAACATTTTAGTGCGTTATTACACGATGCGATCATGAAATATTATTTTAAGCGTCTGAGAAATAATATAAATTATAGAGTGGTAATCATTCGTTATTTCACCATGAACCCAGATCACCTGTAAGAACATTCGCACCTTCTTTCATCAGCATTTTCTTGATTTAATAAAAATAATAATAAATTGTATTTAGAGTCTACCCACTCACTTATATAACTGTTTTTCAGTGGTGGACTTGATTATATAGTTCTGATCTGAGAGTAAATTAGTGTTTTCTAGCTCGATATACCTGCGTAATTGTTCTGGTAAGGTCAAAATACATCTCTGTGTTGCGGCCCATCAAGAGCTCTTACCTTTATGGAGGAGAAAGTTAAGGTTTTGGAAAATTTATTTTCATCTTTTACAAATCTCGTCAAGAATTTAAGACGATATACAAGTCGTTGCCATCAAAGAGTACCGAATATCCAATAGCAATGTTCTTCTCAACATGGGAGATTGAGATAACCTTAATATCTTACACTGTTATTCGTACGAGTTATATTTTTCCAATGTATTTTAGGCCCTATGTATCTCAAAATATGTTCTACAATGATTTTCAAGTCCAGTCATGTCTATTTTTAATTAAGTGTTATGAAATTCCATATATCTTGTAAATTTTAACATCAATCAGGTCCAATGCCGAGTGAAACATTTGTCTAAAAAAACTCGTGGGCTGACAGCGAAAACTTACTAACTCCAAAATTGACGAAAATAAACTAGTATATACATTTTCTTCAGAAAAATCGTTCTTTCTGCTGCAACAACTCACTTACTCCTAAATGGACTATTATTACGAGCTACAAGAGGTTTTATACTGATTTTATAGTGATTTTATACTAAACCTAATAACTTCAAACTCATTTATCTCCGAACTTGAAAAATGGAGTTAGTGAGTCCGTCTGGGCCCGGGGTAGAATTGGCCCAGAGCATGGCTCTGCTAATCGTAAAAGGCGATTCAAGAGAAAAAGTCCACCTCGCAAACATCAGCTAGTTATAGAGCGGAGTATCTTACTCCCCGAAACTAGAGGCGAGCTCTGGCAATCGTCGTCGGGGACCTTGCCCCCTTCCCTTGACGACCCCCCGGCGACGATGACAATGACACAACGAACGATAACAAAGACGATGACGACCGCGACGTGAGAACCCCCCTTCCTCCCCTTACCCGTGGCTGGTTCTGACCAGCATGGGCCCCTCCTCCCCCCCCCCCCCTTAGGCTAGAGTGGTGCATTATGATCTAACGGTTGACGCGTCCTTAATCCAAATAAACAAAAAACTTCGTCGCTTTTCTATTTCATTGATGTTTTTATAGATTCCAACACCACTGAGTCCCGCTCCACTTCGTGCGAGCGTTTCCGGGGCGAGTCCATTCTAGTTTTTTCGTGATATCTCGAGAACGATACAAAATATCTAAAAACTGATTCTAGATCGCTATGTGGTATTGTGAGAACTATATCATGAAATAAAAAATATTATTATGTGATGGTTATTAAGTTTTTTAATAGAAATTTTAATTAACTAAGTGCATATCTTAAATACAAACCACACCCATTATTATATTTGAATATTTTTTCTTGAACCACAATTTGGTCTAGAATCAGTTTTTAGATATTTTGCATCGTTCTCGAGATATCTCGAAAAAAACTGCTCTTTCGAGTGGTTTAAATTTCGCGACTATCCCATCCTCTTAAGATTATGGCTTACAGCGGGAGGTACATGACCTCGCCGCCCCGCACTGTCATTGTTTCTCTACCGATCACTCTTGGTACGCGTGCAAAGTGTGTTCGAGTCACCGAAAGATAAATACATAGATTAATAAATAATTTAATGATTGAACGGAACAGACTATTCGCTTATCACCTACATTTAAAACAACTTGTACTTATCGGACTATCCGTTTTGTCCAGGGGGTGTTGGTTGATCTATAGAGAGTGGCCCTGTGTTGCTTCACCGGAAGGGTCGCCATGTTGTTAGTAGGGCGACGGTGGTGCGATATCTCGGCAGCCGCAGCGTCGTTTACTCCTGCAACCAACTTAATGTTAGCCAATGATCGATGGCTGTCAAAGAGGAGAAAATCCCAAGACCAACGATTGCTTCATGAAAGACACTTAATTTACTTAAGGGGCAAAAAAAAACAAAAAATATTTTTTACCACGTGATCTATAGCACAATACTACACTTAAATGACCGTTTAAAAAATTATATCTTGTAACTGTGATTTAACACGATTTTTTTAGTTTTTTTTTTTCCAGGAATTGGCAAAAATTGGTGTTTTGAAAAATTTTCTAAATTGGCTTTAACCTGCTTCTTTTTTGGTCCACATAGATACTAGAGCATAGTACCAATCTAAAATGCCCCTTTATAACATCGTGTCTTGAAACTGTGCCCAAATATACCCTCAAACACGCAAAAATATGCATTCCAAAATCACACCCCATCTTGGTAATCAGCATATTTTGACCGAACTACTTGCCCAAATTACAAAACAAAATAAAGAGAATTTACAGAAAAGGCTGTCGAGTACGTCAATAATAGCCAATATTTTTTTTGGATCAAAATTCTCCAAGGTCACGGGGCATAAAGATCGTCCCCATGTTATTTCTTAAGGGAGATTTTTGCCGATGGGACCTAGCTCGAAAAATGTCATGTTTGACAATTTTTTGGGAGGTCATGGTGGCCCCAATAATTTTTCTGTTAATTGCTAAATTCATTACTAGTAAGCCTGAATGAAATATATTTTTTGAGTTTAGCGGTTAAATACCCCTTTAAAGAGGTATTCAATTGGGACCACGCTCATACCGATTTAGTTATTGATCGGAGCCAATTGCAGTTTTGGGTGGCAGTAGCCCTCGCTTAGAATGTTCGGGCGATTGAGCCCATTGTCTCGAAAATGGGGACATAGCTGATATTTCGCAATGACGACGACCTGGGTATTTTTATTTTGACAGTTATCAGGGCAGGCATAGACGGTCAGGGAGGGCCGCTTCGCGAACGCTTTTTTTAGTCGCGTTGATGGATGAGCTTTTTTAATACGTTTGCAAGTTCTTTTTGAACGCATTGTAGGTGATTGTTGTCAAGTTTATATTGTTACTTGTTAATTGTTAATATAAACCTAAAAACCGAAAATTAGAATCTTTATTTCTATGGATTCTGGCTAACTTTTCCAACTTTTTCTAACAAAAGGTTTTCATCACTATAACCTAATGTCCATGTTAAATATGAACAATGTAGCCCCACTCGATTGGTTACAATCGGCCCAAATGTCACTACAATATCGCACTAAAAATCGAAAAAAATCGTAAAACTACGATATTCATTAGAAATATTTCTTCGATTGTTTACAAAAACGTGGCACGTCTAAGTTCAGAGATTTCGAAGGTCCCCTCCAATTTTCATCAAGATCGCATGCCGTTTGCCCGATAGAGTGCAAAAAAAGAGACGAGCTAAATTTTTTTGGGGGTCAGTGAAATTGAAGTCTTCGCTTCGCTCATCCAATCAATTACTCCTACGGGAGTGTTTCCAAGTTAATAAACTAGGAAAACGCTAAAGTCCCGCCGCGTTGATGGATGAGCTTTTTAAAGGTTTTAGTTTGCGTGGGATATCTTTACTTTTGCAAGTGCTTTGTTTTGCTGCCTACGCATTGTAGGTGAATGTTGTCAAGTTTCTTTTGTTTCTTGTCAATTGGTATTATTTACCGTAAAAAAGTTGTATTAAAAGCTTTATTTCTATGGATTCTGGTTAAATTTTTCCACTTTTTCTTTCAAAAGGTACTACATAACCATAACCTTAATGTCCATGTATAATATGAACGTTGTAGCCCCACCCGTTTGGTCAGAATTGGCCCAAATGGCACGAAAATATCGCACCAAAAGTCAAAAAACGTATATTAAAAGCTTTATTTCTCTCGATTCTGGCTAACTTTTTCAACTTTCTCTTTCAGAAAGCAATACATCACCATTACCTTATTGTCCATGTGAAATATGAACGTTGTAGCCCCACCCGTTTGGTCAGAATTGGCCCAAATGGCACGAAAATATCGCACTAAAAATCGAAAAAAATCGTAAAAGTACGATATTCATGAGAAATATTTCTTCGATTGTACCCAAAAACGTGGCAAGTCTAAGTTCAGAGAAAACGAAGGTCGTGTCAAATTTTCATCAAGATCGCATATGCCGTTTGCCCGGTAGAGAGCGAACAAACAGACGGAAAAACAAAAAAAAAAAAAACAAACAAACAAACAAAAAAAAAAAAAAAAAAACAACGGAGCTAAATTTTTTGGGGGGTCGGTGAAATTGAAGTCTTCGCTTCGCTCATCCAAAAAACTGAGAAATAAACCACAGTGTCTGAATGTCATTACCCATTTAAAATTGAATTTTTAATCAATCCCACACTTTTAAAGTACGATTTTGTTTTGTATGAAATTGTATATTTGACAATCTCAGAGAAAACTGTAAAACTAAAATATATTTTTCACATTTTAAATGCACATTTTACAGTTGGCAATGTAATATATTTGTTACATAATGCTATAACTATGTACACCATGACAAAATAGGTCCGTGAAGTTCACCCCCCATTCGGAAATGTCACATTTAGAACACATGTGTCACTTTGTGCATCGTTCGTGCACGATTGTACACGAATCTATTTCGTTTGTGCACAAACAATTGGGCCGATATTGAAAAAAATGCGGGACGGGAGGGGGGGGGGGGCTACTTTACAGTATGTAACCCCGCACCCCCACAAGTCGAAATGTCACAAATTTCACACCTGTGTCGTTTTACATCGTTTTTGCACGCATTCATTTCGTACGTTCATCAACGATGTGGCGATGTGAAATATTAGTGTTATAGTTCCCTAAGCATGTAACTCTAAACCGATGTTTTTGTCTGGAAGTTTTTTGAATGAAAAAATGAACTTGAATAAAAAGTTTTTTTTACTAGCCATTATATGCAAATTTTGGGTCATAAGAAAATGACAGTTCTAGGTGCAATACTTAATTTTGAGCTATGCATTTTTTTAATTGTTTAAATACACCCTTGTTCCCGGTTCGACTCTAAGGAAAAATAATTTTCTGAAATTATGTTCGATGTGCGATTTTTTTCACATGGTACAAATAAGAGTTTTGAACCGGTGGAAGAAAAAACCTCAATACACTAGGAAGCCTCGCAAACGCTTTTTCAGGCGCGTTGTTGGATGAGCGTAATGATGGAGCATTGAGCTGCCATGTGTTCATGAGAAATAATTTTTCGATTGCGCTCAAATTTCACATGAATATATTTTTTCATAAAATTAAGGTTCTGTGAAAATATCATTAGAATCGGATAAAGCATGTAGTGTTATAAGTCGAAGAATGTTTTAAAAATCGAAAAAATCGTAAATTTGCGATTTTTATGAGAAAAAATTTCCCGATTGCGCTCAACAAACGTGGCAGTTTCTAAGTTCAGAGATTCGAAGGTCTCCATCAAATTTCATCGCAATCGGAGTATCGGTTTAGCCGGAATCGTGTTCACAAACACACAAAAATACAGAAAGAAAAAAAAACATTCGGATTTTTTTCTCCAGTGAAGTGAAATGGAACCTTCGCTTCGCTCACTACCCCTCGCTACGCTCATCCAAAATCTTTTCGCTACGCTCATCCAAAAAAATTTTCAGAATATTTTTTCCCTTATACTTTGTCCAGATACAAAGGCTTGTTTAAACAATAAATAAAAAAATAAAATCACCTGAACTTCCATTTTCTTATTGAACCAAAATTAGCTTATATTTGCCAAACGGGAGCTATTGTCCTTTTTCATTTATTTATTTCCTAGTTCCTCTTTCATTCAACCAATATTCAGTCATTTTCCTTTGACTTTCAAAATATCTGTAATAGTGCTTTGGAATAAGTCGGTTTGGTTGTTATTGTTGTTGTTTTTTGTTTGTGTGGCTCGTTGGTCTTGTGGCAAGCGTCTCTGCTTCCAATGCATAAGGTACAGAGTTCGATTCCCGTCAAAGGCAGAAATTTTTAAACTTCTGATTTAGACAAGTCCATCAGTTCTTGGGTAAGGAATTTATAAACGGTGACTTTGGAGCCGTCCTAGCAACGAGGCACACAAAAAATATTAATTTGTCTGAATCGGCCTTGTTGAATCTGGTATTGATCCGCAGGTGTTCGCACTGTCCATACCACTGATTGCTATATTTCTTATTTAATAATATCGATATTTGCTTGGTTATCGATCACTCGTCGATTGCGTCGGAGCCAACAGGGTTGGCTTGGTCGCTTTGGTTAATTATCTCCCACTGAAAATCAGTTATATGATGGAGTGGGTAGACTGTAAATACGAATTTATTTTATTTATTCATTAATTACAATTAAAATACCCATTTTAAAATACGCTCGATCGTCAAATCCAGCTTATTTCACATATAGTCTAGACCACATTTTGACCTCATCCAAAATATATGCATTTTTGGGAGAATGTTAAGAAAGGATGAGCGAATGTGTTATCAATGAGGCGACCAGCAACAGCAACCCTTGGCACAGCTACCCCAAGGCTAAGCTACCTCTAGATCCATGCACTCACCCCTAGGACACAGCTACCCTTGGCACAGCTACCACTAGAACCTAATAACCCTTGAAACCACAGCTACCCCAAGGCTAAGCTACCCCTAGGCCCATGCACCCACCCCTAGGACACAGCAACCCTTGGCACAGCTACCCCTAGGCCCAAGTAACCTTGAACACAGTTAGCCCAAGGCTAAGCTACCTCGGGGTAGAATTGGCCCAGAGGATGGCTCTGCTAATCGTAAAAGGCGATCCAAGATATAAAGCACACCTTGCAAACATTAGCTAGTAAGAGGGGAGTATATTACTTTCCCAAAACTAGAGGCGAGCACTGGCAACCGTCGTCGGAGACACCTTTCCTTTCCCTTGGCGACCTCCCCGACGACGATGACAATGACACAACGAATGATGACAACGACGATGACGACAACAATGTTAAAACACCCGTTTTCTACCCCAACCCGTGTCTGGTTCTGACCAGAATGGGCTTTTTCTCCCCATATCACCTAGGCTACAGTGGCGCATTATGGCCTAACGGTTGCCGCGCCCTTAATACGAATAAACAAACAAAACAAAAAAATAATATGTTTGTAAGGAAGTGATTGCATTTAGTGACTAAGGTGTATCGAATTTACACGCTCAAGGTTCCCCAAACCTTCACAGGGAGATTGAGTAAACCTTGTAATCTTTACACGTATTTCCTACTGGCTATATGTTTTCCATAGCACTGTATACATTTAAAAACGCATTTATAATTTGTTAATACAATCCTGAAATAAAAAAATCTATGTCGACCGTTGTTTGAACCCGGTTTTCCAACATTCCGGGTATAAAGGCACCTAGGCAACTAGACACGGAAAACGACAAAGTCGTTGTTAGACGAGTGAGCGAGACATGTGTTGAGTACCCGGGAACATTGATATGTAAGGAATAAATGATAGTGTTTTGAGTTTAAATTATAAGGGCGCGTCAACTGTAAGGTCATAATACGTAACTAGCTAATGAAAGGCTAGGGAAGAAATACCATTGCTGTCTTGAACCAGCCTTTAGTAGGAGGAGGGAGGAGAGGGAATGTTACCGGATACTCAACACATGTTAAGTACATTGTATAACAAGCGTTCTGAAGTGCCAATTATCATTATCCACCAAAATTATTATCTTGATTGAGTGTCGGAAAAAATGATCATGTCCTCAAATCTCAATAAGAAACCTCGAAACACTCTGAGATTATGCTAAAGAACTTATTTGGTATCTCAGGGTCCGTGAACTACTTATTACAAAGAATCAGTCTAGAAGGCGGTAGAACTCGATTTTAGAGAAACAAACAAACGGTCTGACAGTTGTTCTGTCAAGTTTCGGAAGTGCGGTATAGCTAAAAGAGATTTGTATTTATTATTAATTTAATATAATTCAATCGCCAGTGTGTGTGAGCGTCGAGAGAGGAGGATGTCGTTCTTCAAAGAAATTCTGATCGTCCTGCTTGTCCTGGCAGCATCATGTGAGTGATTTAAAACTGTCACACTTGGGCCGAATAAACTTCCTTGAGCTAGCTGCCCCGTCTGGGCTCGATGAAGAGCTTGTCACAGACCGTGGTTCTGCTATTCGTACAAGGCGAGAAAACAGGAAAAGTCCATATCGCAAACATCAGGTAGACTATAGATATAGGCTATGGGCGTATTTTTACGTATTTCCCGAAGCTAGAGGCGAGCACTGACAACCGTCGTCGGGGACCTTGCTTCCTTCTCTTGACGACCTCCCCGATGACGAAAACAAAGACGACGAAAATGGCACTAGGAACGATGACAAAGACGATGACGATTGCGCCGTGAGAACAACCCCTTTACCTTGCTTCAGGTTCTTTACACCATGGGACTTTCCTGCCCATATCCCCTAGGCTAGAGGGGCGATTTAAGAACAAACTGTTAACGCGCACTTAATTCAAATTAAATAAAATTGAACTTACTTTTAGCCTCTGACAAGCTGGGCCTAGGGACATCCCAGACCTAGGTGCTAGCTGTGCGTAAAAACATAGAAAGCCTATGGGCCGGGCGAGCCTAGGAATAACCAGGCCTAAGGGCTGTAGGTGGGCCTAGGGATAGCTGAACATAATGGCAGCTAGGCCTAGGTGTAGCTGGGCCTAGGGCCTAGCCTAGGGGTGGTGCATAGACCTAGAGATAGCTTAGCCTTGGGGTAGTTGGGTCCAAGAGAAGCTGGGCCTAGGGGTAGCTGGGCCTAGGGGTAGGTCATGGACCTAAAGGTAACTTAGAATTGGAGTAGCCTGGTCCAAGGGAAGCTGGGCCTAGGGGTAGTTTGAGCTTGGCCTAGGGATGCATGGGTCAAGAGGTAGTGTAGCTTTGGGGTAGCTGTGTCCAAAAATATCTAAGCCTAGGGGTAGATGCATAGACCTAGAGGTAGCTTAGTCTTTGGGGTAACTGGGTCCAAGGGTAGCTGGGTCTCGGAGAAGTTTAGCCTAGAGAGTAAAATACATGAAAGTAGAGGGAGCTTAGCCTTGGCATAGCTGGTCCTAGGAGTACTGGACCCACGGAGTATCTGAGCCTAGGTGTAACTGTGTCTAAGGTTAGCTGGGGCTAGAAGTAGCTGGTCCAAGGGTAGCTAGGCATTGGTGTAGCTGTGTCCAAGGGTATGGCCCTTGTCACATTCGTAATCGCGCGCCTTAGTCTTCAAGCCTACCTCAGGCGGTGGGAACCATAATAGCATAGCGGTGGCGCGCATCAATCTACTACGAGCCGAGCAGAGCCTTGTGTGTTACTTACAATGTAATATGTTTAATGTTAAATAAATAACTCATCTACATAACCTATTGTGTTGAACATCATTACATCACTTCATGGTGGCAGCGGACGGATCCGCAGCGTTCTGGCAAATTCCTCTGGATGAGGAATCCTCCAAACTTTGTACTATTGCAACTCCAAAGGATAGATTTAGATTCACAAGAGTTCCATTTGGCATAAACAGTGCTCCTGAAATCCTGCAGAAAGAAATTCATAAATTAGCTGAAGGAATAGAACGAATTCTCTGCTTCCAAGATGACTTTTTGGCTATGGTAAAACAAGGGAAGAACATAACGATAGACAAAAATCGCGTGTTACAGCGAGCTGAGGAAAGAAACTTCAAATTTTCTAGAGATAAACTACAGTTAGCAGTGCCAAAGATTGGATTTCTGGGACATAAAGTCACTCCCGAAGGGGTCAGAGTATATGAATCTAAGGTCAAAGCCATTTCCGCAATCCAGTACCACAAATCGGGTAGAACTCCAAAGGTTCCTGGAATGGTTAACTTCTAAGCCAGATATGTACCAAATCTTCAGAAACCCCCCATTCCCTTCGACAGCTACTCCGGAAGGATAACGAATTCATCTGGACGGAGGCTCAACAAACATCTTTCGAGAAATTGAAAGCACTTGTAAGTAATGCACCTGTTTTGTCTTTATATGACGACAAGGCACCATTAACGCTTTCGGTTGATGCCAGTCGTTATGGGTTAGGAGCGGTTCTCCTTCAAAACGGGAAGCCGTTAGCTTATGCTTCAGCATCACTCACTCAAACAAAAATGAACTTTAGTCAGATAGATAAAGAGTTTTTGGCGATAACCTGGGGTTGCGATCATTTCCATTTCTATGTTTATGGTCGCAATTTCACCGTAGAAACGGATCATAAGCCTCTGTTGGGCATCATCAAAAAACCCATCGAAAATATATCACCTCGTCTACAGAGAATGTTGGTGCGATTCCAGCGTTACAACCCTAACCTGATACATGTTCCAGGAAAGAGAATGTACGCAGCAGACACATTGTCGCGAGCACCGATTCTCGAACAAAACGTGGATACAGACTATCTCGAAAATGAAGCTTCAGCGGTGCATTCTCTGACCAGTGTCACGGATGAAAGAGAAGCGCAGTTGGTGGAGGACACTCAAGATGATCCTGACATACAAGCTATCAAGAGATACATCAGAGACGGCTGGCCCAAACACAAACCAGACCCAGCAGGTTCTTCGGTGAATGCCTTTAGGCATTATCGGAACGAGCTGCACGAGGCTGGAGGTTTGATCTTCAGAGGGTCAAGACTGGTCATCCCCCGGAACCAGCGGAGTAACATTCTCACGTTGATCCATGGAGCACATCAGGGTGTGGCATCCTGCCAAGCTAAAGCACGAGCTGCAGTATACTGGCCAGGTATGTCAACTGATATTAAACAACTTGTACTGTCATGTCCCACGTGTCAAAATTATTCCGTGGCTAATTGCAAGGATTCCATTCCGTTCCAGAGTTGCCTTGGGAAAAGGTAGGAGCTGATTTTTGCAAGGTCCGTGATAAATCCTACATGTTGTTGACAGACTATCATTCCAAGTTTATTGAAATCCGTGAGTTGACAACGACTACAGCTTCTAGAGTCGTTGCAATTCTGAAACAAATATTCGCTACTCACGGCATTCCGTCAACATTGTTTTCTGACAATGGGCCCCCATTTGACTCTAAAATCTTCAAACAGTTCTGCGTCGATTGGGACATAAGCCATATAACTTCAAGCCCACTCTATCCCAGAAGCAATGGCATGACAGAAAGGGCTGTCGGAATTGCTAAAGGTTTGCTAATCAAAGCTTCAAAATCTGGCAGAGATCCTATAGTAGCAGTCCTAGACTACAATACCACTCCCAAGCAGGGATTACCATCGCCTGCGGAGATGCTGATGGGTCGTCGCTTGCGAACTCTGCTTCCAAGCTCTGCATGTCTGCAGAAACCAGTTTTTGACAACCGCAACATTATCAAGGTTCTTCGAGAACAACAAAAATCTCAGAAAGTGTATCACGACCGGAATATCCATCCCCTACCGGTATTGTTCCCGGGACAACCTATCCTTATCCAAAAGTCACATCGGAATTGGATTCCCGGGCGAGTGTTAAACCACGATCACACTCCTCGATCATACCAAGTATCCACCCCAGAAGGCTCCGTTCTGCGGCGAAACCGAGTACATCTCCGAGCCAGACCAGTTCAGCTTGGCGAGTCTCCATCCATGAACAACAGGAATGAGTGAGAACATTAAAAAACAGCAAGGAGTGGTACGACAAGATACTACAACAGACCCAGATAAAAACTACAACAAGGTGGACGCTGTAAATAAATACAAGCATAAGAACAAAGGTAAGCATGCTCAGAATAGGCCTAACTCCTCGGCTGGTCATTCTGAAGCACGTGGGTCTAGTTCAACAACAAACAAATATTTTCGGTGTGGCAAGGAATCACATCCTGCGGATAAGTGTCCTGCTCGAAATGCTATTTGCAGAAATTGCAATAAAAAGGGGCATTGGGCAGCAGCATGTCGGAACAAAAAACGTTGCAGGGGGTAAAGGAAGATTCTGACAATGAGGTAGAATTTTTAGATGAAATCACTGGTGAGCCTAAGACTAGCTGTGTCAATTCAAAACATTAACACGGTGTGCTCTCAAATGCATGGTATGCAATCGTTAAGTTTAACGAATGCAGGTTAAGTTTAAAATTGACACTGGCGCAGACGTTCAGTGTTTTTCCACAATCTTTTTTGGAAAACCTGACGCCATCTGTAAAACTAGAATGTACAGACAAACAGCTATTTGGCGTGGGAAAAACAAAAATTACCAATCGTGGAAAGGTAAGTGCCACGATGCAGGGGCAAAATCAAATAGCTCTTCAAGAGATTTTTATAATGAAAAGTCATCAGGAATCCTTACTGGGGCGGCCTGCCATACAAGCCTTGGAGATGCTGTCGTGGATCAACGAAATTTCTGGTGTAGGGATAAATCCATTCAGCAAGCCTACACTTTTTGAAGGTCTAGGTAAAGTTGAAAGTGAATATCACATAACAATGAAAGAAGACGCTAAACCATATTCTGTGTCAGTGCCTCGTAGAATTCCTATACCATTGCGTAAGCAAGTGAAAGAGGAGCAGGACAGAATGGTCATGGCCGGGGTGTATCTCCAATTGAAGAACCGAACCTTGGTGTGCCGGAATGTTTTTGTACCAAAGAAAGCAGGTACTGTAAGAATCTGTGGGGAAACCTTAGTCAGTTGAACAGAGGTGTTTTTGCGTGAAAGTTTACCAATGCCAACTGTTGAAGAGTCCTTGGGACGAATAGAGGGTGCAGTTATTTTCTAAAAAAGGACGCCAACTCGGGATTTTGGCAAATTCCGTTATCTAAAGAATCAGCCAAATTGACAACCTTTATCACCCCTTTTCGGTAGGTTTTTCTTTAAAATCGTTTACCATTCGGTATCAGCAGTGCTCCTGAACACTTCTCAAGGAACATTATGCAGGTACTCGAGGGATGTAAGGTGTCATTTGCCAAATGGACGATATATTAGTCTTTGGTTCGACACAAAAAGAGCACGATGCTCGACTGGCAAAAGTTCTCAGTAAACTAAAAGTAAGCTGGGTTTACGCCAAACAAGAAGAAAATGCGAGTTATCAGTTAAAAGAAGTTAAAAATTTCTTGATCACGAAATCTCAAAAGATGGAATTGAGCAGACGGGACAAACTAAAAGCCATAAAAAAGATTTAAAGTAATCGGTACATAACAAACCCAAAGACGACGTTCTTTGGAATGGAAACCAGGAAGCAAAGTTGTACCAGGTCTTCCGAAGAAAAGCAACCACGAGAGCTTCTTAAAAAAGGGCAATGAGTTCCCTGGACTAGGGAACCACACAGAAGTTTGATAAAATTAAAATATGCTGACAGAAAAACCAGTTCTAGCTTTATATGACAAAACTGTCAAGCAAGAATTTGCGCTGAGGGATTATCTTAGGGTTTTGGGTGCGGTTTTAGAGCAAGAAACAGGGTGAAGGCCGGTGGAAAACCCGTGGGTTTATGCGCCCACGAGCTAGAGTGAAAACAAACGTCGTTATGTTCAAATGAAAAGGAAGCATTATCATAACTTGGGCTTTGCGAAAATTTAAAATTCGTAATGGTCGAGACTTCATCATTCCACTGATCATAAGCCACTTGTGCCAATTTTTGGTTCAAAACACATCGGGTGAAACTATCAGCAAGGCTTCAAGATTAAAATGAGGCTGATGAGTTCTCATTCAAAATAGAACAGTACCGGGTAAGAGTTTTATACTCCGACAAAATGTCTAGATTAAACATTCTGAGCAAAGTTCAGAAAGATGTACTCCTCCAAGAAGACGTGAACTTTTGTCAGCAAGCGTCAGGAACACCAGCAACGACCAGCGGATGCAAGAAATAAGAGTTCAAAGAAAAGATGAGGTTATCTCAAGACCGAAAATTCAATACCTCATGGGGCCAGCAAGGGAAGCAGGTCAAAATCGTGCTTACCATACTGGTAAGGCACGGTAAATCTAGCGATCATGAAGACAACATTGTGGGCCCACGAATATCATTCTAAAAAATGCGTCGTGAAATTTTTTCGCGATTGCATGATGGTCACATGGTGGACTAAGACTCAGTCAAGCCAGAAGACAGTCTACGCCTAAACATCAATGAGGATGCCCCGAGCAATGGTTCAAAGCTGCCACAAATGTATAGAGCTGCGCAAAAATATTCCGGAACCTCTTATGCCAACAACTTTTGCTAACTTACCGTGGGAAAAAGTAAACATAGACTTTGCTGATATTCAGGGGAAAACATTTTTGGGGGTTTGAAGATTACTTTCAAGATATCCAGAGTTTGTACAAATGAATAGAACAACAATTTCCCTTGGTTGATAGACTTAAGTCTATTTTCCCAACACGGAATTCCGAAGACTATTAGAACAGACGGTGGTCCTCCCTCAACAGCCATGACTTCACAAAGTTTGCACAAACATTCAGGTTTCGTCACGAGAAGAGCAGCCCAACCTTTGCTCAGAGTAACGGGTTAGCCGAGTCAGCAGTTAAAGTGGTCAAAAGAATGATTAAAAAATCAGAAGATCCTATTTAGCAGTTCTCAGTTACCGAAAATACTCGTTAGAATGTGGTTACAGTCCGGGCCCACAGCTTTGCATGGGCAGGAATTTACGTTCAACACTTCCCACTTCCTCACATTATCTTCATCCTCAATGGCCAGAGTGGAAGAAGTGGCCAAGAGAGAGAAACAGATAAAAGAGAAGCAGAAGATGTACTTGATGGAAGACATCGTGCGAAGGAGCTGCCAGAGAGACCCCACTTCGGGCATCGAGTCTGGATTCATGGGTAAAAATAAGGAGAAACGAGCACATGTAACTCCTGCTCCGATCCAAGAGTTACTCCCACCATTTTCTATTATAAAATCCTGCTCCCACCATCTCCAGGCAGAGAATTTAACAATTTCAGCCTCTCCACCAACAGAGAATCCAGTACAATCAAATGCCAGACCAGAGTCTTCTACACGATCAGGCAGACTTATACGCCCGCCAAAAAGACTGAATCTTTAAACTATTGTTCTTCTATAATACTCAATGTACCAGGTATTTTTATATTATTTTTACTGTCTAAAATACACCCCACATACAAAAAAATTGTAGAAAAAACAGCCAAACCTTACACACTCAAAAAGGAATGAGATCTAAAAAAAGGGCCAAGCTCATCACCCTTCCACATTTTGCGCATTCTTAATTCATAAACGTACAGTGTCCCCCTAACAGCAAACCTCGAAAAGCTTGGCAAAATAGAATTGCGATTATTATTTAACGTAGTAGTTTATCCAAGTTCTTTTTTTTCTAATTTAAATTTAAACGTAAACATTTCAAAAATTTTATTTGCCAAGCTTTTTGAGGATGCTGTTTTGGGACACTGACGTTTATGAAATTAAGAATGCGCAAATGTGGAAGGGTAGATGAGCTTGGCCCTTTTTTAGATCTCATTCCTTTGAGTTGGGAAGGTTTGGCTGTTTTCTACAAGTTTTTGTTATGTGTGTGATCTCATTACTTTTTCAAGTTCCCATTACAAAATTATTTGTTAAAATATAATTTTTTATCAAAGTTGATTTAATTTTTTATGGTATTTTAGGGGTCATTTTCGACACTTTTGTGACCGTTGAGAGACAATGACGATTTCTCAAACGGATTTGTCCTCTAAGAAGGTTTTATAAAAAAATTTAGCCCCCATGGGCCCCCCGCGAAAATGTGGGCATACCCCGCCAGGGCCCAAAATCCAATATGGCGGGGGTTTACCACATCTGACACTATCTTTGCAATGGTTTTAGCCTAGAGTATCGCGTTTGTATGTGGTTTTTATGGTTTTGAGGGTCGAGGGGAAATTTGTTTCTGAAGTCGGTTTGGCGATTAGACCATTTTAAAGCTTTGAATCCAAGATGGCCGTCGATTTGCAGCTTGGAATAGCCAGTTTCTCGAAATCGTAGTAAGAACTTTCATATAAGGGCTCGAATGAAAGCCCTGTTCAAGTTTTTTTGAATAATTGACAGAAGAGCTCTCAGATAGTGCTCATAAATCAAATAATTGGTCAAAACTTCAATAATAATTACGAAAAAAATGTGCTCCTTTTATAGACAATTTAGCGATTTCTAAAGTGCTGTGATAAGAGTGGCTATGGCACATGAATTGAGAGGGCAATGACGATTCTCAACGGATTTGTCCTCTAAGAAGGTTTTATAAAAAATTTAGCCCCCATGCCCCTCGCGAAAGTGTGGGCATACCCGCCAGGGCCCAAATCCAATATGGCGGCCGTTTACCACTCTGACACTATCTTTGCAATGGTTTAGCCTAGAGTATCGCGTAGTATGTGGTTTTTATGGTTTTTGAGGGTCGAGGGAATTCGTTTCTGAAGTCGGTTTGGCGATTAGACCCCTTTTTTAAAGCTTTGAATCCAAGATGGCCGTCGATTTGCAGCTTGGAATAGCCAGTTTCTCGAAATCGTAGTAGAACTTCATATAAGACTCGAATGAAAGCCCTGTTCACATAATTTTTAATAATGACAGAAGAGCTCTCAGATAGTGCTCATAAATCTAATAATTGGTCAAAACTTCAATAATAATACGAAAATGTGCTCCCTTTTTTAGACAATTTAGCGATTTTCTAAAGTGCGTGGGTAAGAGTGGGTATGGCACATGAATTGAGAGACAATGACGATTTCTCAACGGATTTGTCCTCTAAGAAGGTTTTATAAAAAATTTAGCCCCCATGCCCTCGCGAAAGTGTGGGCATACCCCGCCAGGGCCCAAAATCCAATATGCGGCGTTTACCACATCTGACACTAAACTTTGCAATGGTCTAGCCTAGAGTATCGCGGTTTGTATGTGGTTTTTATGGTTTTTAGGGTCGAGGAATTCGTTTCTGAAGTCGGTTTGGCGATTAGACCCATTTTTTAAAAACTTTTAATCAAGATGGCCGTCGATTTGCAGCTTGGAATAGCCGTTTCTCGAAATCGTAGTAGAACTTTCATATAAGACTCGAATGAAAGCCCTGTTCAAGTTATTTTGAAAAATTGACAGTAGAGCTATGACTTCTGTTTGAAGCACAACTTTCACAATAACATCTCTTAATTAGACTACAATCATTAGTGCACTCACTACATTCACCATTACTGTTCGTCTGAATCTGTTGACTCTCCACACTCACTTCTCTCATCATCGCTGCCACTATCTTTACCTCTGTCATCTGGACAACCACGAGTTTTGAGCTGCTGGGGCAAGGGGGGGAGGGTGTGGGGCACTGGTCGGCACTTCCCATTTAGAATTTCCCAGCCATGACCAATGGGGGACGGATGATCTAGCAGCTCGTAATGGAGCTGGCAATACACAATGTAATTCGTCCTTTGCACATGGAGATCCAACGAGTCGTCATCAGGTGGGAGTCGAATCGTACCTTGTTCTTCATTTTGTGCCACTTCGAAGCTCTGGCTTGCGCGC
The DNA here is from genome assembly GCA_024449915.1 of Sweltsa coloradensis. NCBI lineage: Eukaryota > Metazoa > Arthropoda > Insecta > Plecoptera > Chloroperlidae > Sweltsa > Sweltsa coloradensis. The sequence goes on from JAMZAV010001365.1 coordinate 360,488, forward strand.
AGGTTAGCATCTGCCTTTCAGCATAGGGCTTTTGAGAGGACAAAGCTTTCATATTTGCTCTGACTTCGTCCTCTAGCTCCAGACTTCCTCCTGCTCAAGAATATCTTGTAATTTCTTTGGATAAAGAGCTTCTTAGAGCTTCTTAGAGGACAAATCCCTTGAGGAAATCGTCATTGTCTCTCAATTTATGTGCCATAGCCACTCTTATCACAGCACTTTTGAAAATCGCTAAATTGTCTATAAAAGGAGCACATATTTTCGTATTATTATTGAAGTTTTGACCAATTATTAGATTTATGAGCACTATCTGAGAGCTCTTCTGTCAATTATTCAAAATTATGTGAACAGGGCTTTCATTCGAGTCTTATATGAAAGTTCTACTACGATTTCGAGAAACTGGCTATTCCAAGCTGCAAATCGACGGCCATCTTGGATTCAAAGCTTTAAAAAATGGGTCTAATCGCCAAACCGACTTCAGAAACGAATTCCTCGACCCTCAAACACATACAAAACCACATACTACGCGATACTCTAGGCTAAACCATTGCAAAGATAGAGTCAGATGTGGTAAACGGCCGCCATATTAGATTTTGGGCCCTGGCGGGTATGCCCACACTTTCGCGAGGGGCATGGGGCTAAATTTTTATAAAACCTTCTTAGAGGACAAATCCGTTGAGAAATCGTCATTGTCTCTCAATTCTTGTGCCATAGCCACTCTTATCACAGCACTTTAGAAAATCGCTAAATTGTCTATAAAAGGAGCACATATTTTCGTATTATTATTGAAGTTTTGACCAATTATTAGATTTATGAGCAGTATCTGAGAGCTCTTCTGACAATTATTCAAAATTATGTGAACAGGGCTTTCATTCGAGTCTTATATGAAAGTTCTACTACGATTTCGAGAAACTGGCTATTCCAAGCTGCAAATCGACGGCCATCTTGGATTCAAAGCTTTAAAAAATGGGTCTAATCGCCAAACCGACTTCAGAAACGAATTCCTCGACCCTCAAAACCATAAAAACCACATACTACGCGATACTCTAGGCTAAACCATTGCAAAGATAGTGTCAGATGTGGTAAACGGCCGCCATATTGGATTTTGGGCCCTGGCGGGGTATGCCCACACTTTCGCGAGGGGCATGGGGGCTTAATTTTTTATAAAACCTTCTTAGAGGACAAATCCGTTGAAAAATCGTCATTGTCTCTCAACGGTCACAAAAGTGTCGAAAATGACTCTACTAATTAGCAATAACAATAGGATGTAAAATATCTAGGCCCGGATTCATGTACATCCTGGGTATAGGTGGTATAACCATGGTATAACGACGGTATAAGGACTGGTTAAGTCTAGGCAACTCACATCCAATTAAAACTTTCCCATGTAACAACAAACGCACAACTAATGTTATTTTACACCTATTTCACTGCAGCCACAGCCATGTAAATCATCAGATAATCAAAAGAATATTGAAAATTTTCACCATCTTTTGTTTTACATTTTCATTAAAAGTAACAGGAGATTGCGTGAGCTTATTTAAAGAAGAGAAAAGGCTTATTATTGCCGTAAATTTCGGAATAGCCTAGGACTATCATACATTGTTTATCTGCATTAGGCTTTTAGTTATAAAACTGGTTATTTGTGCGGGAAGTGTGTCTGAACTAAGTTGTGCTGGCCTAGGGTTGGCTAAGAAAGGCCTAGGGCTTGTCAAACATGTAATGTAAGTATTTTTTTATCTAGTCCTATAACCTAATGGAACTTTAGACCTACACTGTTGTATTTTAAATAATTTTCTACATCTGGGCCTAGGCCAGGGATGGTTTCTGATTTGTTTTATGAGAGTAAAATGACAACTTTTCTCGTTTCACACATAGAAGCAAAATTTAAAATGTCCGCCATTTGTTTACGTATCGCACTTTCCCGCCTAACTCTGTTCATACCGTCAACAAGTGTCAAGTAACTATGGTTACTTGTTGATTGTATGCCTAGTGTATAAGGCTTATTTTAAAACCTTTATTTGGAAGCCTTCCAACAAACTTTTTCAACTTTTTTTTTCAAAAGAGACTATATTTCTATAACCTTAATGTCCATGTAAAATATGAACATTGTAGTCCCACCCGTCTGGTCAGAATCGCGGGCCGACGTATTAGATGTTAGCAGTAGTAGGCAGTAGTAGGCAGTAGCAGTAGCAAACATCCTTAAAGTGATTTTGAGCATGTTTCAAGCCATTTTTTCACCAAGAAGGAATAATCGTACCCCAATAAAATTTGGCATGTGTTGTCAGGTACCTAAATCCCCTCGATTGTGATAGTTTTCAAGTTCACATCACGTTACATGACGGCTGGGTAACACCTCGAAATCACCCCAACTCTGCTTGGTGTATAAGGTGCTTGAGTGTGTAGCGCACCGCGGCTTGGCTGCGGCGCCCTAACGGGCACCTAGATCTTCAAGAAAGAAAGGGAGATGTAATATTATGGTTGTGTTAATTTGTATAGCTTGGGATCAAGTATGCAGTGAAGTGTTGCCTGGACAACAACTGAAAGACAAAGGAAGGGTTTTACCATGGCGTCTGGTCTGATGTAACATTTGACATTTGTTCTTGTCTTATTGAACCTAATAAAGATATTATATAAATAGTACTCATCTTGTATGTGTACAAAATACTTCAGTAAGTACCTATGTTACAACATGTTTCAGGTTCGGGGACGCGGACCGGGACGAAGCCGAGGAACAAATGGGGTCGTCTCGTCGGTAATGGACCTGTGAACATAACGGACTACAATTACATGGCCACTTTGCAGAACTTCACGGGATATTACCGGTGTCCATTAGCAATCTTGAGTGAGCGATGGCTGATTGCATTTGGTGTCTGTGTGTGAGTAATCAAAAATATAGGTAGTCCATTTTCATCTTTGATATTTTCTCGTGCTTGGGAAGTGACGTTTGCAAGAATGCAATGTTGGATTAATAGTGCCACATCCTAGGTCTATCTTGTCAATGTACTTGTCCAGTCAGATGTTAGTGATCACTCTGGAAGTAGACCATTTTAATAAACTTCGCGCTTGTGGTTATGTTCTAGTAACCAGGCGGCCCTGGGCCTCTATTCTAAAACTCCGATCGAATTGGATTCCTAAGGATTTGACGGTAATCTATTCGATTGTGATTGATCGCGGTGTAAAGTAAAGTGATTTTTTTATTAGTCGAAATTTGTTCATGTTTGATTAGTAAAAATGGTGGGAGATGAGCTTTAGGCTACACGTTAACACAACCATATACTGCATAGCTGCATAGCTGCATAACTGCGTTACTGCATAGGAGACAATTAAGGAGACACATTTCATGAACCTGCCCACTCATAACACAACGTGTGTTTGTGTAACAGCTACGGAGACAATAAAGGAGACACATTTCATGCACCTACCCACTCATAACACAACGTTGTTTGTGTAACGCTAGAGCGCACTCAT